>CM038678.1:89209487-89513523 GCA_021605205.1 Aegilops longissima
GCTTTGAATAAGACTCCTCCAGCAAGGCCCAACATTGGTTTTTCCATTTGCCTCACCACCACCTATTTTCCCTTGGGAGTAATTAACCCAAGGGTCATCTTTATTCAGCCCCCCGGGCCAATGCTTGTCTAAGTGTTGGTCCAAACTAGAGCACCGTGCGGGACCATCCCTTGGCAACTTGGGTTACGTCGGTTCCTGTACGCTTCGCTTATCCGGTGTTGCCCTGAGAACGAGATATGTGCAGCTCCTATCGGGATTGTCGGCGAATCGGGCGGTCTTGCTGGTCTTGTTTTATTGCTGTCGAAATGTCTTGTAGCCGGATTCCAGACTGATCGGGTCTTCCCGGGAGAAGGAATATCCTTCGTTGATCGCGAGAGCTTATCATGGGCTAAGTTGGGACACCCTGCAGGTATAAACTTTCAAAGCCGTGCCCGCGGTTATGTGGCGATGGGAATTTGTTAATATCCGTTGTAGTAAACTTGAAGCAAACTCTTCTAAAATACACCAACCGTAGCGTAATCGTGAGTGTCTCTTTTCGGGTTGATCGAGAGGAGAACACGGTTTCGGGTTATGTCTCGACGTAAGTAGGAGTTCAGGATCACTTCTTGATCATTGCTAGCTTCACGACTGCTCCGCTTTGCTCTCTTCTCGCCTCATTTGCGTATGTTAGCCCCATATATGCTTAGTCGCTGCTGCAACCTCACCACTTTACCCCTTCCTTTCCTTTAAGCTTTGCTAGTCTTGATACCCATGGTAATGGGATTGCTGAGTCCTCGTGGCTCACAGATTACTACACCACCGATTGCGTGTACAGGTTTATGATGATCATGACGTGAGAGTGATGTTTGCTTGTATTGGAGTTCTTCTTCTGCTTCTTCTTCGATCAGGGGATAGGTTCCAGGTCGGCAGCCCGGGCTAGCAGGGTGGATGTCGTTTGAGTTTCTGGTTATGTTTCATCCGTAGTCGGATGTTGTTCTCATGTATGTTGTTGATGTATTCTTGTGGCATTCGTGTCTTATGTATGTATCCCTATGCATTATGTAATGTTGATGTAATGATATCCACCTTGCAAAAGCGTTTCAATATGCGGGTCTATCCTTGGTGGGACCGTCGAGTTCCTTTTGGATAGGGTCGCATATTGGGCGTGACAGACGTGGCGGGCGCTGGTTGGTCGGAGCGAGGTGGCTGGGGCGGCGGACGCGTCCGGCGCGGAGGCGGACATGTCCGGCGGCGGGGAGGAGTTTGGCTAGGGTTTGATCTGCGCGAAAAATCGGGGGATGCACATATTTATAGGTAGAGGGAGCTAGGAGAGTCCAAATGAGGAGCGGTTTTAGGCCACGCGATCGTGATCGAATGACCGAGAGCATAGAGGGGAGTTTGCTGGGTTTTGGGCCACTTTGGAGGGGTGTTGGGCTGCAAAGAGAAGGAGGCTTTACTTGTTACCGGTTAACTGTTGAGTATCAAACGACCTCTAAATGGCACGAAACTTGACAAAGCGGTTCATCGGGTGCTATACCAAGGCCGCTTGGCAAACCTCGGTCCATTCGAGACCATTTAACACCCGCATACGAAAAAGAGGCAAAAAGGCGCGCCGGAGACATAGGAGTGCGGATTGCAAAAGCGGACAACGGGAAAGTGCTCGGATGCATGAGACGAACACATATGCAAATGAAATGCACATGACGACATGATATGAAATGCAGATGATGACATGGCAGAATGCAACACGCAAGCAAATGATATGGCAACGACGGCGAATAACTAGCAGACACCTGGCGCATCGAATCCGGGGCGTTACAACACTCCTCCACTAACAAGAGATCTCGTCCCGAGATCTTAGGACCCAGACGGAAGAGAAAAAAAAATGGATGAGGTGAAACTACAGCTGAAGAGGAGAAGCAAAGAATCGAGAGCAGTCGAGAAGAAGAGAGGAACGACGAGAATGACGAGAATCGAAAGCTCACGGAATCAGATAGACTATGAAACAACTCGTTCTAACCGGAGTGGTTAGAATGAGAAAAGAAACGAATAAGACTGAAATGATTTAGTTAGCACTCCGGCTGAAACATGGAAGAAATAGAATCTGAACTTGAGAAGATGGAATGGCACTTGATGAGCTCTTGAAGAATGAATTAAATCATGAAGAACCACCATGAAGATCTCCGGTAACAAAAGGATGATGAGATAGAATGAAGGGTGAAAGAATAAGATGAGCCTTACGGTGATTTAGATGGAGGTTCTGACGAAATGACCGAGGAAATTTCTGAACTCCGGAAAAGAATAGATGAAAACACTTGGAACTAGAATGTATTCATCAAGAACAAACTCCGAAGGAAGGGATTACTCACTTGGATGAAAATAAGAATAAGATTTATTGTATGCTTATCCTTCATCAAATTAAATTGATGACAAACAATGGATTTTGCAAACTACTTATTCTTCTTGAAAATGATTAAGGGGAAAATATAGCACAAAACTTGAGAAAATCTTCATGAACCACCGGTAGGATTGGAAAGAACGAACGAATATATGATGAGAACGGAAAAGGAATCTTCAACGAGCCACCGTAAGAGTTCAGAAATGACTGACGAAAAAGAATGAATCACCGGGAAGAATTAGAAAAGCACAAAGATACTTGAGGAATAAAAAGACAAGATAACGACGGGATCGCGAACTGATTGAAGAATACTTGAACGAACACCGAAAGAATATTAAGACGAACGAAAGGGGCACGGATATAGAACAATTGGAGAACGAATCTGAAAACTTAGAACGAAGAAATCTTCCGAAAAGGTGACCTCCGGATGATCGAGATGGAAAGCAACACCTGAAATACTCCGGATTGATGAAAAGAATTGCACGACTAGAAACAATTTGATAGGATAACATCGAGCTCGCACCTCGAATCTCCGGGAGAACGGACAATATTTAGAGGAAAAACTCTACTTCGGTCTTCAAATGCCGACGAGAAACACCACCAAAATAACTGAGGTACTCCGGTAGAATGAAAAGCAAAGAGTTTGAGTCAACAATGAAATGGTTTGAAATCGATCTTGGAAAAGGCATGTGACTGAGGAAATTCATCCTTACGTCACACTTGAAAAGAACTAAGAATAACTCCGGGGAAATTAAAAGAGTCAGGTAAGATCCTGGGAAAGACCTGTCGGTTAGGGCCCACTAAAAGAAAACACCGTCAGAAAGGGATGTTGAACAGATAGATGATGCACCGGAACAATTGAAATATTTGACTGAGGTGACAACCTCGAATTAATTGGAACACAGACGAATCTCCTGAGATGACTTGCACACTCCGGAAGGATAAACTGGCGAGAGACGAACGAGCAAGGAAAAACACTTGAGCCAAGGAAAAGAATGTGATCAACCCGAAAAACTTGAATTGAGTGCACCGGAAAAAGAAAGGGATGAGGAATGACGAACAAGACGAGAATTCACCGGTTGAAATAATTGAGGGAAGACTGAAGAGGCTCCACACGAATGGAATTGATGGTCGGAAGAAACTCGAACTCCGGGAATAATAGGGTGGGAGGGCGGGAAAACAAAGACAACTTGGAAGGGGAAACGACGAATATCTTTAAGAGAAAACACCGGTTGAAATCATTGAGGAAAGAAAGCAAAGACTTCACACGAGTAGGATGGATACTCGATTACGGACTCCGGTTCCGAGAAGAAGAAGGGTGGGCGGGTGGGAAAAGAAAACAACTGAGGATTGAACTCAAAGATGAAGAGGCTCGAGTCGACTTGACGAAAAATGCACCGGACAAAAGAGGATGGACAACTCACGAAACTAACCATGTGATCCTAAAGAAAAATTTGAACGGGAAGAGGAGTAATTCAAAACACCTACGTCAAGATTCCTCACCAGAGCGACGAAGGGGCTGAGGAGTAAAAGAATTCCTACTCTCCGATATAACTAGACTCCGAAAACAGTTTTTTTCTAGACTCAACAACGGCCAGACTACACGATCAATCAAGGGGGCTCCTAAGGTCGGTCGAGGCTCTGATACCAACTTGTCACGCCCAAGATGCGACCCTATCCTAAAGGAACTCGATGGTCCCACCAAGGATAGAAGCACATCTTGAAGACGCTTTTGCAAGGTGTATATCATTACATCAACATTACATAATGCATAGGGATACATACATAAGGAACGAATGCCACAAGAATACATCAACATCATACAAGATCAACATCCGACTACGGATGAAACATAAACAAAAGCTCAAACGACATCCACCCTGCTAGCCCAGGCTGCCGGCCTGGAACCTATCCCCTGATCGAAGAAGAAGCAGAAGAACTCCAAAACAAGCAAACATCGCTCTCGCGTCATGATCATCGCAAAGCCTGTACCTGCAACTGGTGGTGTAGTAATCTGTGAGCCACGAGGACTCAGCAATCCCATTACCATGGGTATCAAGACTAGCAAATCTTAAAGGGAAAGGAAGGGGTAAAGTGGTGAGGTTGCAGCAGCGGCTAAGCATATATGGTGGCTAACATACGCAAATGAGAGCGAGAAGAGAAACAAAGGAACGGTCGTCAACTAGTAATGATCAAGAAGTGATCCTGAACTCCTACTTACGCCGACATAACCCGAAACCGTGTTTTCCTCTCGATCAACCCGAAAAGAGACACTCACGGTTACACACACGGTTGGTGTATTTTAGAAGAGTTTGCTTCAAGTTTGCTAGAACCGGATATTAACAAATTCCCATCGCCACATAACCGCGGCACGGCTTTGAAAGTTCAAACCTGCAGGGTGTCCCAACTTAGCCCATTATAAGCTCTCGCGATCAACGAAGGATATTCCTTCTCCCCGGGAAGACCCGATCAGTCTCGGAATCCCGGCTACAAGACATTTCGACAGCAATAAAACAAGACCAGCAAGACCTCCCGGCGTGCCGACATCCCGATAGTAGCCACAGATCTCGTCTCAGGCCACGACCGGATGAGCACTACGTACAACTAGAACCAGCCCTCAAGTTTCCCCGAGGTGGCGCTGCAAGTGGCTCTAGTTTGGACCAACACTTAGACAAGCATTGGCCCGGGGGCTAAATAAAGATGACCCTTGGGATGTGCGATTCCCAAGGGAAAAAAGTAATAGGTCAGGCAAATGGTAAAACCAATGTTGGGCCTTGCTGGAAAAGTCTTATTCAAAGCGAACTGTCAAGGGGGTCCCATAAATCACCCGACCGCGTTAGGGACGCAAAATCCGGGAACATAATACCGATATGACGGAAACTAGGGCGGCAAGAGTGGAACAAAACACCAGGCATAAGGCCGAGCCTTCCACCCTTTACCAAGTATATAGATGCATTAATAATATAAGAGATATTGTGATATCCCAACCAAAATCCTGTCCACCATGGAGCAACCTTCAACTTCACCTGCAACTAGCAACGCTATAAGAGGGGCTGAGCAAAGCGGTAACATAGCCAAACAACGGTTTGCTGGTAAGGTGACAACGAGTTAGAGGTTCATGGCAATTTGGGAGGCTTGAGCAGCAAGTGATAGGTAGCGCAGCATAGCGAAAGAACGAAGCAACTAGCATAGCAATGATAGTAGTGAGATCCAGGGTAGCGGTCATCTTGCCTGAAATCCCGCAAGGAAGAAGAACGAGTCCATGAAGAAGATGAAGCCATGAAGCCGAACCAAGCGTAGACGAACGAATCCTCACGATCGCAACGAAACAGGAACTAACAAGAAGAAGCACACAACATAGTAAACACACCACAGATGAACAAGGCATGATGCACAACAAGCATGATGCATGACAAAGCTACATGAAGCTACTCATGGCAAGAGATGATGCATACAAGAGCAACACATCAAAGCAAGTTTAAATGAGGCCGGGAACAACATATAACAATTCCAGTAAGTCCTCATATGCAAATTTCGAAATTGGTCCAGATCTGAATAAACCTTATGTTCAAGTTGTTAAACAGCAAGTTAAGATGCACCACGATGATCTACACGAAATTCTAGTCAAGTTACATATAAAGTTCATTTAATTTGGAGCTACGGCCTAGAAGATATGAGCAAAACAAGATAAACATGGCATTGATGCAAAATGCATACAAACATTAAGCAAACACCTCAAAACATGGATGCAACATGATAATATGAAACTACATGCAAAATCGAGCAAGTTTCATATAGAGCACACTCAAAACGGAGAGTTTAAAGGACAAGCTGTCCAAAACAGCAACTAGGCATATTGCAAACATCTAAACAACAAGCTACAGCATCTTAACATGGTAACAAAAGGCATGGGCACGATGTACAGGTAAAGCATTACAAAACATGAACACTGAGCTATCTCCAGAAATCACTAGAACATGCTCAAAAGGACATGGCAAGATTGCAAATAATAACAGTTTCAGACTTTAGCAGAAATAACATCAGGTTGCAATGTTTAGAACTATCAAACAACATGCTACATGAACTTATCATGGGAAACAAAGGCATGGCATGAATCTACTAATTGCATAGAACAAAAGTCATTTACTGACCATGAGCCAAAAAGGATCAGAAAATATGATGGCACCCACGTAAACATAGCAAGTTATATGACAGATTCATACATGGCAGGAACAACAATAAGTAGGCATGTTGGTGAGCTTGAACCACTCACTACAGAGCAATACATGACATGGAAAGGCAACTCACAGTAAGAAGACATATTTATGAAGCTAAGCCTGGCAAGAGCAAGTTCATAGAGTGCATGGCTCACCAACAACAATCATGGAAACATTGAACTTAATGTTAACAGGCTGACAGCAACATTATTTAGCAACTTTGGAGCAATATTACAACAAGCTAAAGCACACCATAAATGCAACCAGGGGCAAGGATGGATATAGCATGACATGTAAAACAAAACATCCTTAGTGAACATCTCCAGATTATGCATAGAATGACTTGTAGAAGCAGGTTAACATAGCATCATGATATAGCAGATTCAGACAAGCAAAACAGTAACAGCAAGTCCTCTACTTAACAAGCTTGATGCACTCAGTATAGGACCCACAAAAATACATGGATTGCAACACTGTAAAGATGGCATGGCATAGATCAAAACACATGTATAGCTCATGCTCATAGGATGCACACATCAAATGCAACAAAAATGCCAAATCAGCAAGTTATAACAGTTTTAGCAGGTTAACATCACATAGCACTTTTGCAACGAAGATTCAGGCATCAAGATGAGTTCAAATGATGTAATGAAATGATGTACTAGTTGAGACGAACAATTTGACATATTACACGCACGAAACGGAGCTACGGATGCAGAGTTATGATGCGATGAAACTGGCATGATAATGCAAAATAACAGGGACTTAGCAGGTTCGGGGTCAACCTTCAATTTGCACGGATATCGAGGCGGCGGCGCGAGCTCGCCGGAGAGGTCGCCGGAGACGACGGGGAAGACACCGGGGAGGCCGGAGATGGCGGATCGGACGGATCTCGCGGATCCGCCGGATCCCGCGAGGGAGGGCGCAGGGCACGGGTTGCGAGGCGGCGGGCGCTGCCGCCGCCGGGCCGGGCGGCGCAGAGGCGCGGTCGGGCGGAGGTCGGGCTGGGCGAGGAGGCGGCCGACGCGGGCGGGCGGAGCCCGCGGCGGCGGGGCTGGCGGCAGGGCCAGTGCCGCCGAGACGGCGGTGGACGACGGAGGGCGGGGGCGGCGCGGCGCGCTGCCAGGCGCGGGTTGTGGCGGCGAGGCGACGGGCCCGGGAGGCGCGGGCGCGACATGGGCGGGCGGCCGACGGGCCGAGAGGGCCTCCAGGCTGCGGCAGAGGAAGGAGAGAGAGGTCTGGTGCGGGTGAGGTGGCGACGCCCGATTAGGGGAGAGTGGCGGCGGGGTGACGTGGCGGGCGCTGGTTGGTCGGAGCGAGGTGGCTGGGGGCGGCGGACGCGTCCGGTGCGGAGGCGGACATGTCCGGCGGCGGGGAGGAGTTTGGCTAGGGTTTGATCTGCGCGAAAAATCGGGGGGATGCACATATTTATAGGTAGAGGGAGCTAGGAGAGTCCAAATGAGGAGTTTTCGGCCACGCGATCGTGATCGAATGACCGAGAGCATAGAGGGGAGTTTGCTGGGTTTTGGGCCACTTTGGAGGGGTGTTGGGCTGCAAAGAGGAGGCTTTACGGTTACCCGGTTAACCGTTGGAGTATCAAACGACCTCTAAATGGCACGAAACTTGACAGGCGGTCTACCGGTGCTATACCAAGGCCTCTTGGCAAACCTCGGTCCATTCCGAGACAATTTAACACCCGCACACGAAAAGAGGCAAAAAGGGGGCGCCGGGAGACATAGGAGTGCCGGATTACAAAACGGACAACGGGGAAAGTGCCCGGATGCATGAGACGAACACATATGCAAATGAAATGCACATGACGACATGATATGAAATGCAGATGATGACATGGCAGAATGCAACACGCAAGCAAATGATATGGCAACGACGGCGAATAACTGGCAGACACCTGGCGCATCGAATCCGGGGCGTTACAGTCTGAGAGCGGCCTCTTCAACTTGTCCTCCTGCAACGTCAAACAGAAGTTAGTCATACATAAGAACATGAAGGTAAAGAAGAGCAAAAATGCATCATGCATATAGATATACCTTCATGGCCTTGAAGCCCCAGTGGTTCCTGTTTCCTTGGCCGTGTGTCCGTCTTTCCAACGGTTAGCCCGGGCCTTGCTGCTCTTGGCAGCAAACTCTGCATTGTCGCCGAGCCACCTATCCACCAAACTCGCCCATCCGTCATCCTTTCCATAGCACCAACGAGGAATAACCTATGCAAATTTTGGAAGCATGACATGTGAGCACGAAACATATAATTGACTGCTTGAAACAATGAAAAGTCAGCAATAGTTACCTTCAGGAACTGCTCCCTGCTCAAGGTAAGTCGTTGCCTCTGCGCTTGAGTTTTGGTCATATTTTGATGAAGTTAGGTGTGGTAGTACTGCGAGACGGCAACCCAGCGCACCTCGTACTGCAACTGACGAGCTTTCTTTTTTGTAGCCGCAAGCAAGACCACGTCGGCTCTGGCCTTGTGCTCGCCAAGAACTCTATAGAGTTGCTGCAATCATGCATAAAACCAGAAGCAAACAAGGCATGAGTTGAGTGATTCAATGATAAACTATGAACGAAACTGAAGACAAGTGATTCCGAACAGAACTTACCCAAAATTTGGTGATCACGGCCTTAGCGGCCGTCCCGTACTCCACATGGCTGTAAGGCTTGTAGTGGGCCCAGCTCGTGGCCAAAACCCGCAGCTCCGGGTCCCTGTCTGGCCGCGGGCAGAATAGGCCCGGCCAAAACTCTTTCAACAGGACAATGATAAGGCTGTTCAGTTTACGACCCTTTCCGTGAAGGATCCAGTTCCTGCAAAAGAATCAAAGGATTGGCATGTGTACAATAAGAAAATGTTGTCATGTGTTGAAAATATGATTGAGAGGCACTTACTCTGTCCCCGCAGGTTCAATGAGCCACTTGTGCGCCTCGATAGAAGGTGGTGTAGGTACTCCGGCAGTACCATGCAACCACCCCTTCAGAGCACCCAGCGGCAAGTCACCCCACAACTCGGGGTCAACCTCCCCTCCACCACCCTCCTCGGCCTCCTCCTCCTCACCCTCCTCGGCCTCCTCCTCCTCGCCCTCCTCCTCCTCGCCATCAGGAACATACTCCTCCTCCTCAGACTAAGAAGGTGCCTCAGTATAGGAGGGCATCGAAGAAGACCCTCCTATTTCGGACACGGCCCGGAGTTTTTTGCCCCGGGTGCCTCTCCCCCCATCTCCTCCTCCTCTAGGGGCTCTCCCCCACCTCCTCCTCTAGGGTCTCCTCCCCCGATCCCTCGACCTCCCTATGAGGTGTCATCATCGCGTAGTCGGGGGACCTTGTGGGCTTGTCCACTCCGAGTAATTGATTTGAATTTGTTGAGGAAACCCGCGCTGCTGGACTTTCCCATGATTAGCAAACCTGCATTAATAAGAGAATAAACAATTAGTAAGGATATCGAATAAACAAGCATACAGAAAAGAACATTAATAACATAAGAGCACATTAAGCATACAGAAAAGAACATTAATAACAGAAGAGCACATTAAGCATACTATTGTAATCTACCTCAATCATCATTAAAAGAACTTTCATTTTCTAGAACCCATATGAATCATCACTATTGTAATCTATTTGTCGACCGGTCTCATCATCACTATCACGCGTATCTTCTTCGTCGTCTGACGGAGGTGGAGGCTCTTCCTCATTGTCAGTGTCTTCATTTAACTTTTCAAGCATAATTATGTCTCTTTGATTCACAACTACCTCACCATCAATCCGTGCGTCGTCGTCGTCGTTTGGGTCCAGGTCAACATAACCCAAGTCATCATCGTCCTTGTTTCGGACCACGTCATCATGTTCCTCTTGAAAGAACACTCCCTCGTATGTCATGGGGTTTATGTTGCAGTAATCATCATTGTTCGGGTTCGGTAGCTTACCATGTGGCGACACCTTGAACACAACTTCCCAACCCTTTAGGTACTCTTTCTGGCATGGGTAAGGCAGATAATATACTTGTGTGGCTTGGGTAGCGGCGATAAAGAGATCAACTCCGACATAGACGGTTGATGGTTTAACTTCAACTAAACCAACAGAAGGTGTATGTCTCAGACCCTTTTTGGGGTCGAACCATCGGCATTTGAACAGACTTAGGGGTTCACGGCCACATTTGAATGTAAGCTCGTATATTTTTCCTACCCTTCCGTAGTAATCTACTTTATTATCTCCTTCGGTGAAGACTCCGGTATTTATAGTTTTGGGATCAGGCCGACTGTTCTGGTGCTCCTCTGTATGGAAAAGATACCCATTCACATCATACTTTTCGCATGTGATGACGGCAGGGTCAAAACCCATGGAAACCCATCTCAATTCTTCATCCATTGATTCGTTCGGATCATTTCCCTACAAGTTTAATTGAAATTATAGGGTGCATGAGTTTAATTGGAATTGTAGGGTGAAATAGGTAATAGGGAAGTGTGAAAATTTACTTTCTCCATGAACCACACAACAAAATTTTTCCTTCCATCAGCACCCTTTCGGGGAAGAGCAAGTGCCTCCACTTCAGTAGGAGGCAGCATTCCCGTCCACTCTTCATGAACGAATCGACTACAATAAGAAAAACGGTATAAGAACTAGGCAAAGTGAACATAACGAATTGACTAAAAGAATGGTGCAAAGGTATTACCTCATCCACTCATCCTCAACTTCCTTGATGTTGTGCAAGATATAGAGCATGACATCCTCCCACTCATCTCGTGGCATGATATAAGGTGTCGAGCATCCAGCCCTGCCACCTTGCCCGATGAATAGAGGCAGCTTGGGTTTATACTTGGGTTCTTCTGTATTGTATCGAGACACCTTATTGTGCAGCGTGGGAACATGGTCCGAATAGTACACTGTCCTGAGGTATGCCACCTCCTCTAGGATAACTGCCTCAGCTATGGAAGCTTCAATCTTAGCTTTGTTTCCACATTTCTGTCTCAGATGCTTGTTCTGTCTCTCAGGGCCGTACTGCCAATGATTCTGCACAGGGCCCCCCAACAATACCTCGTTCGTGAGGTGCAAAATGAGATGTGTTATCAGAGTAAATAAGCCTGGCGGGAAGATCTTCTCTAGCTTGCATATCAACTCCGGCGCCTTCTTATGCATTTATTTTATCAACTCAGGACATACTTCTTGAGCACAAAGCGTGCGGAAGAAATGGCTTAACTCCGCAAGCACACGCCAGACACGCTCGAGAACATAGCCCCGAACCATCACCGGCATAATCCGCTCAATCCATACATGATAGCCATGACTCTTGTGCCCTGTCACTTTGCCTGTTGAAAGATTGACCCCCTTACTTATATTCGACGCATAACCATCAGTGAACTTCACGACCGTGTTTCAGCCAGTTGAATGCCTCCATCTTATGATCCTTTTTAAGCACGAAGTCAGCATCTAGCTTGAACCAAGATTTCCGACTGCCTGTGGGAGGCTGCATGTGTAGATGTGGTCTATCACAAATATTCTGTTGATCGACTCTACCATTAACATTATCCTTTGTCTTATCAGGAATGTTGAGGATCGTGCGAAAAAGGGACTCTGCGACATTTTTTTCGGTGTGCATCACGTCGATGTTGTATGGAAGTTTGAGGTCCTTAAAATAGGGAAGCTGCGTGAAGGGGGTAATGTGAGTCCAGTTGTGCGTCTCACCATATCCTTCAAAACATTTTCCCTTTACCTTTTCCTTTGCCCTCGCCCTCGTCTTCGCCTGCGTCTTTGCCTTTGCCTTTGCCTTTCCCTTTGCTGGCAGGCTTAAGAGCTTTCTGTTGAGCAAGCACATCCGCACTAGAAAACATTGGAATCTTGTTTACTTCATGGACACCTTTGCCTTTTGTGAAGTTTTTCTTTTCTTCCCTATCAGGATGGTCTGGAGGGAGGAACAGTCGATGCAGGTCAAAGGCAACATACTTGCCACCCTTCTTCAGCCAAATGAAAATCAAGGCATGCATGCACACTGGGCAAGGCATCTTCCCACTTGTACACCATCCGCAGAATAGGGCATAGCCGGGAAAGTCATGCATGCAATACTGTAGCCAAACTTTCATCAAGAAATTTTTCTACAGATGCCGGTCGTATGTCAACCTCGGGAAGTACCAAGAATGGTGCAAATCATCCACCAACGGATGCATAAACACACTCAAATTCTTCCCCGGATATTCAGGCCCCGGAATTATAAGCGACATGAACATGGTCTTGCGTTGCATTATGGCATAGGGAGGGAGATTGAGCGGAATAACAAATACGGGCCAGCAGCTGTATGGATTAGACGACATACCATATGGATTGAACCCATCACCTGATATAGCAATTCTGACATTCCCAGCCTCGGCTGCTTCCTCCGGGTATTCTATATCGAATGACTTCCATGCTTCACCTTCTGATGGATGTACAATTTTATTTGGATTGTACCTTTTCCCTTCCTTGTGCCACTTCATCATTTTGGCAGACTCCTTGGTGATGAAAAGGTGTTGCAGTCTTTTTATAAAATCAAGATACCGAAGAACCTTCACAGGGATTTTTAGCTGCTGCTTCTGACCCTGCTCATCGACCACCTCAATATACCGAGAGGAACCGCACTTCCTACAGTAGTTGTCATTCGCATACTCATGCCTAAACAAAAGGCAATTCTTTGGACAAACATGTATTTTCTCATAATCCATGGAGAGCGCCATCATAATTTTCTTCAGTAGCGCATATGGTTTTGGCAGTTCATGGCCCTCGGCGGCTGTTAGCCCATACTCCCGTAAATGCTTCAAGCAACCTCGGCTACAACAGTACTCAGCCTTGACTGCCATCACCAAGAGATGGCATCCAACACAGAGAGCTTGGCACCCTCATAAAGGGGTTTCTTTGACGAGGCCAAGATATCCAGGAAGGCCTTTGCGGTTTCCTCCGGCTCCTCCAGTTCATTCGCTGAATGTGACGGAGGTGTCGACTGTGCAACAAAGACATCATCTAGCATGTCTCTAACCCCATCGTCCTCATAACCAGAGACGCGTTGTCGTATCACCTCCTCTCTACCATGGTCCCACTGGCAAATTTTATCGGCATATTAAAGTTGGGCATAAATCCATGCGTGCGAAGGTGCTTAGTCATCTCACTCTTATCTCTGCGCATACGCCTCTTACATTTGGCACACGGGCATTCTGGCACAATCCTCATTGGACTATGGAATATCTCTTTCAAAAACACATCAGTTTTCTCGACCCACTCTGTTGTTACTTGATTCCGACGGAAAAACCCACTATACATCCACTGATTATCTGCCATCTTTGCTTTATTGGAAGCCACACAACAAAATTAAGGATTCATTTAAATTACTCACATCAATATTTTATTTTTTACAGGGTTGACGAGAAACGACATTTAATCGACCTACATCTCTAATAGGTAAAGATGGGTCCTAATCCCACCCGAGAATGTGTAGATTGAGTATGTTGTCCATGCTCTACCCCATTCCGAGACAAAATTTCGGCAGCGCCTCCCCGCTGTTCTCCAAATACACGTCTCGGCAAAATGCTGGGAGAATGTGCATCCAGAGAACAACGGGGAGGCGCCGCTGAAATCCTGTCTCGGAACGGGGTAGAGCATGAACAACGTACCCAATCTACACATCCTCGGGCTGTCCGCGGAAAACGCTGGACAATCCGAAAGAGCTGTAGTGATAAATATGCAATTGAATGCATATTTATCGATGCAACCCTTTCGGACGGGAGACGCCTAGGTTACACGACTTGATGTGAAAATTTAATCTACTGACATGGAAAAAAAGTGAACGAGGTCATGGAATTGTTGCTTACCCTCCGATGTAGACGATGTAGTCGATCAAAGGAGAGGGATGATCGTGGACCAACACCTCCAATGTCGACGATCACTCCACGAAGATGGAACACCACAAATCTTGTTAATTACACCGAGTGAAAAAAATTAGGTCATCACCTCACATTAAGCATTGACACTTTAAACTATATAAAGAAAAATCATATTTTGTCAAGTGTCAAATTTGGAAGCACTTATCATATCCCAATTTAGGTCATCACCTCACATTAAGCATTGACACATCAATTTTTTTAACAAGATCATCATGATGAAATAACCACTTATCATATCCCAAATTTGAAGCACATCTCACATAACTACTTAACAACATCACAAACTGAAAATAAAATCTTCGTTCACAATTTTATAAACTAAGTGACTCAAGTTGCTTTTTTAACTATGATAATTCATTTTGCCGAGATTCATCCATCTAGCAACCTAACTGTAGCAAAATAATTCATTTTGCCAAGATTCATCCATCCATCTAAGACACATACAACATTCATCCATCTAGCAACCTAACAACATCCAACATCCATCCATGCATCCATTCATACGTCCAACAGTAGCTAAATAATGCAAAAAAAATGAAAAAAACAAAGGAGTGTTAGCTCACTGGGAAGAGGGCGTCGCGGTGGTGGAGTTGAAGGCAGGGGCCGACGGTGGAGGGGACGAGAGGGCCGGGGCGGGGCTGGGCTGGCCGGAGAAGCCTGGCCAGCACAGCAGGGGCGCATGCTTGGCGAGCCATGCCAGCCGTGGTCAGGACTGTCGGCGCGCCTGTGGGTCGAGGAGGAGGCGGGTGGTCGGGCGGGTGGGGTAGGGAGGAGGCCGGACGGCAAAGTGGCCAGGCGGGAGGTCGGGCTCATGGGTTGGAGAGGGCAGGGGCGGGGTCGAGGCGGCGCGGGGTTGGAGAGGCAGGGGCGGGGCTGGGCCAGGGTGGAGGCGAGGCGGTATGGGGTTCGGCGGCGGCGACGGGGCTGTGCCGGGTTGGAAGCGGCGGCGGCGTCGCAGGTGTGGAGGAGGCAGCGGCGTGGGCTGGTGGAGGCGGCGACGTGGGTTGGGAGGCGCGGGGGGTGGGGGAAAATGAGTGGAGGAGAGGGGCGCAGCGAGGGGATAAGGTAATCTATGATGTCGGCATAGTTTAAGATGCCACGTGGCAAACTATGCCGATGACTATGCCGTCGGCATAGATAGCATCTTTTTTTGCAGCAGCATAGGTAGCATCTTTTTTTTGCAGCAGCATTGATAGCATTTTTTTTGCAGCAGCACAAGATGCCACGTGGCAAACTATGCCGATGGAAAACGAACAATTACTCTGAAACTTTCGGTGCCCGGGCACCGATCCGGTTTCCGGGCACTGAAGGCTTCAGAGTAATCGTCCATTTTCCATGATGGATGCCGGTGTTTTTTATTTGCAGTCTGCATCCGTGTACACCCGACACGATCGTTCCCTCCCTGCAGGTGCCGGCGGCGGCGCTGTCCATGAGGGGGGCCACACCCCGGAAACGCGTGCCACCTCTTCAGACATGCCACCACACCACCCCGCATGTATGACGGCCCGGTGCAATGCTCCGGTGGCATTGCTACCCCCGAGGGCCCCCGTCCCGCCTAACACTGGGGCGGTTGACCACGAGATCTAGCCCTTTGACTTTCCACGGACGGGCTTTGACCAGTGGACCTCTCCACCCGGTTGTGTTAGGTCAGGACATAGGAACACCTGGGAGCAACATCCGGGCCAAACCCACAGCAACATCCCCTCCGTATAGACCCAACGCGTCTGTTTCCAACCTCCAGGTGCCGGCGGCCGCGCTGTCTGTGAGGGGGGCCACACCCTGGAGACGCGTGCCGCCTCTTCAGATATGCCACCACACCACCCCGCATGTATGAGGGCCCGGTGCGACGTTCCGGTGGCATTGCTACCTCCCGGGGCCCTCGTCCCGCCTAACGCTGGGGCGGTTGACCACGAGATCTAGCCCTTTGACTTTCCACAGACGGGCTTTGACAAGTGGACCTCTACACCTGGTTGTCTTAGGCCAGCCCATAAGAACACCTGGGACCAACATCCGTGCCAAACCCACAGCTACATCCCTCCGTAGACCCGACAAGCGTCTGCTTCTCCAGGTGCAGGGCGGCGGCGCCCGTCCGTGAGGGGGGGCTTTGAGACGCGTGCCGCCTCTTCACACATGCCACCACACCACCCCGCATGTATGAGGGCCCAGTGCGACGCTCCGGTGGCATTGCTACCCCCTAGGGCCCCCGTCCCGCCTAACGCTGGGGCAGTTGACCATGAGATCTAGCCCTTTGACTTTCCACGGACGGCCTTTGACCAGTGGACCTCTCCACCCGGTTGTGTTAGGTCAGCCCATAGGGACACCTGGGAGCAACATCTGGGCCAAACCCACAGCTACATCCCCTCCGTGTAGACCCGACGCGTCTGTTTCCCCCCTCCAGGTTGTCGGTGTCAAAACCGGCGGATCTCGGGTAGGGGGTCCCGAACTGTGCGTCAAGGATCGATGGTAACAGGAGACGGGGGACACAATGTTTACCCAGGTTTGGGCCCTCTCTATGGAGGTAATACCCTACTTCCTACTTGATTGATCTTGATGAATATGAGTATTACAAGAGTTGATCCACCACGAGATCGTAATGGCTAAACCCTAGAAGTCTAGCTTGTATGACTATTGTAATGAGTATCCGGTCCTATAGACCTAACCCTCCGGTTTATATAGACACCGGAGGGATCTAGGGTTACATAAAGTCGGTTACAGAGAAAGAAATCTTCATGTTTGATCACCAAGCTTGCCTTCCACGCAAAGGAGAGTCCCATCCGGACACGTTGAGAGTCTTCGGTCTTCATATCTTCACAGCCCATCAGTCCGGCCCATGGCTAACAGGCCGGACGCCCGAGGACCCCTTAGTGCAGGACTCCCTCAGTAGCCCCTGAACCAGGCTTCAATGATGAGGTGTCCGGCGCGCAAATTGTCTTCGGCATTGCAAGGCGGGTTCCCCTTTCCGAACTCCAAGATAGTCTCCGGACGCGAGATGTGTCCGGATCTGCAACATAAATATCACACACACAGCCGTAGAGAGTATAATATTTCTCCGGTCCAATCTGCGGACAACTTTTTGCAACATGACATCATGCTGGCCCGGTCTTTATTTCGAACCGTTTCTTGTCCTGTCGTTCCACGTTTCGAGGCGTGGCCTCTATTGGCACGTCTTGTCGAAGCAGAGATCGTGTCCCCTTATTACGGGATTCTTATCAACACGGTCGTGAGTAATCCAACCGTCTCTTTGGTACGATTCCTGGGGAATAGGCATGTTTTAAGGCCCGAGAGGAGGCGTTTTGATATTCACAGCCTTTATAGAGGGGTACAGACACACCCTTCTCCTCTGCGCTTTCTCCTTCTTCAGCTTTCCCCACCTCGAGCTCTAACACCCGGGTTTCAATCACCACGAACCTCGATCATGTCCAGCTCCAGCCGTCAAGGCCGGTGGGTGGCTTCTTCTGTTACAGAGGAAGACATCGTGAAACTCCGAGCGGCAAGATATCTGACCGCGGAAAACCTCCACCGGCTCACTGCTGAAGGGCAGGTTATTCCTATCCCTAGATCCGGCGAGAGGGTCGTGTTTATCTCCCACTTCCTCCGAGGTTTAGGGTTTGCTCTCAATCCCTTTGTTCGTGGGCTCATGTTCTATTACGGGTTAGATTTTCACGATCTGGCCCCGAACTCCTTCCTTCTCATATCGTCATTTATCGTCACGTGCGAAGCTTTCCTCCGAATCCCTCCACACTTTGGCTTATGGCTGAAGACCTTCAATGTGAAGCCGTAGATGATCGAGGGGAGACAGGCGGAGTGTGGTGGTGCCACCGTGAGCAAGCTTACTAATGCTCCTTGGCCAAAAGGATCCTTTATAGAATCTTCAAATTTATGGCAGCAGGAGCGGTTCTATATCACCGAGCCTCGTGGTTCCAAGTGGGCCGCTGCGCTAGCGTTTCGATCTAGCCCTCTGACTCAGCTCGCATTGTGGATCAATAAGGGGCTGGACTGGGGATCAATTGATGAAGTGCAAACTCTGCAGAGCCGCATCCGAAGCCTCCTCGAGAATGACATTGATCTTATCAATGTGGTTCAAGTAATGCTAGTTCTCCGGACTCTCTACCGTGCCAATGACGGCTTCTCCTCCTGTGGGAGTTTAATCCGGAAGGAGCGCGGACCCTCCAACACTTCTTTGGCACTACGCACAAAGGGATGTGAAAATTGTTTTTCGGGAAACGAAAACAATGGACGGATACCACCGAGGACATCGGCCTCGATTGCAACCATCCGGATACCCCGGTAAGCGCTTAACTCCCAAACACTTTGAGTACGCTGTAATATGTTACTAAGCATACTGCCTATTCCCAGGGCTGGATAAAGAAAGCGGAGCGAATCAGGTGTTCGGCTCCCCTCCCCGAAGACTCAGCGGATTCCCTACTAACAAGGGTGCTGGACCCGACACCATTCCAGATGCCTCTGGAGGAGGACAAGGCGAAAAGCGGAAAGGAAAAAAGAGTCTTCCACCCCGAAGGTATATGAGGCACTGTATCCGGGGGAATCAAAATTCCATCTTCCGAGGACAAAAGTGAAGGAGAAGTCAAGGTACCTTCCCCCAGGGTAAGAAAAGGGGCACCTCCGAAGATTGGGAGGAAAAGGCCCCCAAGCGAGGCAAGATGCCATCGTCAGGCGGCTCAGGCTTGGAAGACGACGTTGTCGTACAGTTCCATAGTGAGGATAAGCTTCTGACATAATCGTAAGCTGGACAAGGGAGTTCTTAAACGTATCTCGTTCCTTTCCCTCTACCAAGGTAACATTGGGAATATATATTTTGCAGTCCGGCATGCCGTCCTCTTCAACAATCCTCCTCCTCGGGGGACCTTCTACCGGAGATGATGGAGAGCGAAACACCTCCACCAATTTCCTCACCCAATAAGGCGGACGACTTAGAAGTGTCGTCCCGGAGGGTCTCTCCCGATCAGCAAGCAGTGCGGGGATTGAAGAAGACATCACCCGGAGGTGATACCCAAGTCGCCCAGGGTCCGGGGGCCAACAATGAAGGCCCCGTACTATCCGGTTTACAGCCGGAGATGATTGTAGGGACGAGCAAACAGGTTCCTTCAAAGGGAGGCCGTGCTCCAACGGCGGCTTCCGAAGATCCGAAAGCGCTGGATACATTGATGAACATGCTGCGACAAGCGTCCGTCTCAGAGGAACACCGAACCTTGATGGGTACGGTTATTGAGAGGCTTCTAGGCTTGTGATGTAATATCTTCAACTGTGTTTTATTCGCAAAATGCACCTGTATATAGGTAGTAGCCCCTGGGACTTGGATTGGCTTCCCAAGGGAGGCGATCAAAGGATCAAAAATAAATATGCTCATGGAATGACGTGATTGAATTGGGAGTTTGGGACACATGCAATTTCCCCATCAGTGACCGCCCGGACTACCGAAGTCACCGAACTTCAGCGGAAGCTTGATGTGGCGAGTGAGGACATCACGCTTATCCACAAGCGTCTTGACGAGTCACAAGGTATGTATTTGGGGCAGTCATTATATGCACTTGCTTATAATATAAGCAGGACATGAAGGAGTGTATGCTAAAATATGCATAAATGCAGATGGTGCTGCCGCGATTGAGATTCTTCGGGCGGAGCTATTCCGAGTCAAGGAGCAGGCCCAGTTTAGTAATGCGGTTGCCGAGAAGGCATCGACCGAATTGAAGGCCGAACAGGCTGCTCGGCGTCAGGACATGGAGAAAATATCCAAGATGACGCGTGAGCTCGAAAGGTGCCGCCAGCTGCTGCGAATTCCTTGAGAAGGATAATAAAGCAAAAGCGGCTGATCTTCATAAGGCCTTACGAGAGGCAAAAGAAGTGCGGTTCGAGTCTAGAGCGGCTCGGGAGGAGATCCAGCAAGCTGGGGAGATCCCGGCTGGTAAGCCCTTTTTATTGCAAACTAAGTTTGGCGATCCGTATTATACCCCGCTTAACCAAGTGTGGAGTTCTCCAGACGCGTTATTGGACTTGCCGAAGAGTGCAGCCGATGCGACGCAGTTTTACCAAGCGCAAAAAGGATATACAACGGAGAAGCTTTTCTGGTCACAATTTGGTGCGTCGAAGCGCCCGCTATTGCTAAACGAACAGATGACCCAATGGGCCAAGCTTCACAGGCTGTCCGGTGGTGCCATGAATGACATCGTGGTCTGGCTATGGCCAACTGAGCCAGTTTCGGATAGTTATTTTGGTTTGGTGCAGCGACTTGCTGACGTGGTGCTGCGTATCGATGCTGTGAAGCGATCAACGTGCATTGAAGGTGCACGGATGGCCTTTGCCCGTGTCAAGACATACTGGGCGAAGATGAAGGCCACCGATGTTGCAGCGAAGAGTCCACCCAAGGGCAAGGATCGTCATGCGCTAGAGCACTATTTCGAGGATGTCTTAGAGGGTGCCCGCTTAATAGAGGGTCAATGCTCGAAAGATGTAATTTTCGAGTGAATTGCATGAAAATTGTAAAAGAGAATATTATAATAAGGCTAGTTTCTTTTTAGTTTCGCCTAAAAACTTTTATTCCTCCTGTGCGGCCGTTTTTGTACAATTTGAAAGTTTTCCAGTCGCCGGCTTCAGCCCCCTCATAAAAAATACGGGGGTGTTCGGAAAAGCATTTGATCACTCTTGACCCAACGTCTTGGTCCATTAAGGAGGTGTCAATGCGGCGAACTAGGCAATCAGACTATAGGGCGCTAACACTTTCACTTAGCCATAGGAGTTTTATGGTGGGTCTACGATATAGCCCCTGGTATGCACGCGGCTTATTCCAATATGGTGCGTTGCATATGTGACCTAAAGAAAAGGTCCTTCGTATAATACAAAGGGAATCGTGACAGATCCCGATAAGTCATCGAGTGGTTGACCAGCTCTCGCCGCATCATGACAGTCAGTTTTCGGCTTTCTCTACTGAGGTGCTTGACCAGATGAACCGGAAGCACAATCGCAGTAGTTCTCCCTTTACTACCTTAGCCGATAGAGCGGAACGTAAGGTAGCAAGCACAAGAGCCGGACAACCCAACTATTGACCCAAGACATGATTCGGAGCTGATGCATATAAGGCCAAACTCGCGACGCCAAGGTACGCTATAGAGCTGTTTGGACTTTGTCGGCAACTCATTTGCTCTCATTCCGAGCCCCTGGCAAGTTATGCCGAGGTGTGAAAACATCCAAAGGAGCAAAATTCAGTTCTTTAAAAAGGTGAATGCAGAATACCGATTATGTTCACTGTCACCTGACTGATATGCAATCATTATGTTACAAAAAAAATGCCACGACCCCGGCTATTTGACATGCCAGGGGTCGAAGGCTGAGGAAAAAAGGCACCTTACAGGCTCGAAATATAGAGTGCGGTCTACAAAAAGTTATTTTGGACCTCCTGTCGCACGTCTGCGTCACCTTTCCTCGGTTAAGGGACTCCTTTGACGGGAATGACCCTTGGATAAATGTACGAACCCTGAACTCCGATAGAGTTTGTGAGATAACCAGCCTCTGATTCACCTATAGAGGGACATAAGAAATAAAAAGGTAGTTAGAAGAAATAGGATGGGCTGTGGAAGTGCTTGCAAGTCCTTCCATATTGTGCTTCCGCCGATGCCGAGGGTATTTCAAGTGCATAATTATGTATGCGTAGTACCAAATTCGCAGGCGTTTTAGGCAAACGGCGGAAGCCGAATTGCTAGTCCAATATGGACATTAATCGGTCATGTTGAATGGAGACCGGCGGCTTAATGGCCGATGAGGCGGTGTGATAGGGCCGCTGTGCAGTTCGGCTGAGTTAGCCGTGGCGTGCTCTTCTGTACGGAGGGAGTGTTCTGTGCGTTCCCCTGCAGGGGTGTGTGTCACATATGCCATGTTCACTGTTTTTTACTTCGGGGGGAAACTGCTTTTGACCCCTGGTATTTGTTTGTTGAATTTCTTCGTTGTCGCTATCACCGGGCGGCCTGCTCCCCTTGTGTCCGGCGTTGAGCTTGCCGGCCTGCTTGAAGACCCAACAACTTCTGTTGGTATGATTGGCTGGTTTGTCGGGGCGGCCATGAATCTGGCATGGCCTATCCAGTATCTTGTCCAAAGCGGATGGTCCGTCCTTGTTTGCCTTGAATGGCTTTTTCCGTTGACCGGGTTTGGGACTGCTGAATCCAGCGTTGACCGTTGTGTCGTGCGTTTTTTCATTGTGTTTGTGCTTTGTAACGCCCCGGATTCGATGCGCCAGGTGTCCGCCAGTTATTCGTCGGTGTTGCCATGTCATTTGCTTGCGTGTTGCACCTTGCCATGTCATCATTTGCATTTCATATCATGTCATCATGTGCATCTCATTTCGCATACGTGTTCATCTCATGCATCCGAGCATTTTCCCCATTGTCCGTTTTGCAATCCGGCACTCCTATGTCTCCCGGCGCCCCCTTTTGCCTCTTTTTGTGTGCGGGTGTTAAACGGTCTCGGAAAGGACTGAGGTTTGTCAAGCGGCCTTGGTATAGCACCGGTAGACCGCCTGTCAAGTTTCGGATCATTTGGAGGTTTTGGTACTCCAACGGTTAACCGGGTAACCGCAAAGCCTCCTTCTCTTTGCAGCCCAACACCCCTTTCAAACTGGCCCAAAACCCACCAAACTCCCCTCCATGCTCTCGGTCGTTCGATCACGATCGCGTGGCCGAAAACCGCACTCCATTTGGAGTCTCCTAGCTCCCTCTACCTATAAATATGTGCTCCTCGTCCAAATTCGCGGATGATTTCCCCCCCAAAACCCTAGAACCGCCCCTCTCGTCCACCGGACATGTCCACGCCCCGCCGGACAAACCGCGCCGCCGCCCCTCCATGAATCACGACCTGCCACGTGGCAGCCGCCGCCACCACAAGCGCCGCCGAGGCCCGCTGGGGCCAGATCCGGCCTCATGGCTGGTCGCCGCCGCGCCCTCCATGGGCGCCTGCGCCCTGGCCGCCCGGCCGCGCCCGCCGTCGCCGCCCTCCGCCGCCCGCTCGCCGCCTTCTCCCCGCCGCCGCCCTGCTTGCCTCCGCCGCCCGGCTCCCGCCTCGCCGCGTCCCCTCATGGCCGGCGTCAAATCCTCCGCCGCCTCAAGCCGGATCCGGCCCAGCCAGCCCCTCCCCGTGCCTCCCCGGCCACCTCCAACTCCGTCTCCGGCGAGCCCGGTCCACCTCGATCCGCGTGCTCCAGTTCCAGATCTGAGGAAGAAGAGGTTGACCCCGTTTTTTTCGTCTAAGTCCCGATTTATTTTGTTATTATATGCTCATGTTCATCATGCCATAACTCTGTGCATGTAGCTCCGTTTCATGCGTGTAATATGTCAAATTGTTTGTCTCGTCGAGTTCATCATTTCATATCATTGCATCATTTTCATTTGAGCTCATCTTGATGCCCGAAATGCTGTTGGAAGAGGGCCATGTGATGTTAGTTTCAGATTCTTATCAGAACATGCACTATTGTCATTTTTTCCATGATTGATGTGTGCATCCTATGAGCTTGAGTCCTACATGTGTTTTGTAATATGCCATGCCATCTTTACAGAGGTGTATGCCATGTATTTTTGTGATCTCTGTGGTGACTAGCACAAGCATGCAAACTAGGCTTCATGATGTTGCTGATTTCAGCCTGATTACTGCGATATTTTTATGCCATGTAAACTTGATGCTACCGAGAGATCCATGCTTATTTTGAGATACTTCAGTAAGGATGTTTTGAACATATGGTTATTCTCTATCCATCCAGGCCCTTGTTTGCAATTATGGAGTGCCATAGCTTGAGTCAATCGAGCTCTACTTTTTCTATAATATGTTTCCTGGCAGGTTGTTTACATGTTATTCAATTTTGCCAAGGTTGTTGTAGTTGATCCGTGTATGCTATGATGTTGTTCTTGCCATGTATAGCTTCTATGCCATGTCTGCTTACTGTTGGTTGCCTTGCCATGCCATGTATTGCTCTGTGGTGAGTGGTTCAAGCTCACCAACATGCCTACTTAATGTTGTTCCTGCCATGTATAGATCTGTAATATAACTTGCCATGTTTACATGGGTGCCATCATATTTTCTGATCCTTTTTGGCTCATGGTCAGTAAAGTACTTTTGTTCTATGCAATTAGTAGATTCATGCCATGCCTTTGTTTTCCATGATAAGTTTCTGTAGCATGTTGTTTGTTAGCTCTAAACATTGCAACCTGATGTTATTTCCTGATAAGTCTGGAACTGTTATTATTTGCAATCTTGCCATGTGTGTTTGAGCATGTTCTAGTTGTTTCTGGAGATAGCTTAGTGTTCATGTTTTATAATGCTTTACCTGTACATCATGCCCATGCCTTTTGTTATTACGTTGAGTTGCTGTAGCTTGTTGTTTCGGTGCTTGAAATATGCCTAGTTGCTGTTTTGGACAGATTGTTGCTATAACTTGTATTGTGTGTATGTGTTGAACCGTTGCTCCGTTTTGAGTGTGCTCTATATGAAAATTTCTTGATTTTGCATGTAATTTCATATTATCATGTTGCATCCTTGTTTTGAGGTGTTTGCTTGATGTTTGTATGCATTTTGCATCAATGCCATGCTTATCTTGTTTTGCTCTTATCTTCTAGACCGTAGCTCCGAATTAAATGAACTTTATATGTAACTTGACTAGAATTTCGTGTAGATCATCGTGGTGCATCTTAACTTTCTGTTTAACAACTTGAATATAAGGTTTATTCAGATCTGGACCAATTTCGAAATTTGCATATGAGGACTTACCGGAATTGTTATATGTTGTTCCCGGCCTCATTTAAACTTGCCTTAATGTGTTGCTCTTGTTTGCATCATCTCTTGCCATGAGTAGCCTCATCTAGATTTGTCATGCATCATGTTTGTTGTGCATCTTGTCATGTTCATGTGTGGTGTGTTTACCTTGTTGTGTGCTTCTTCTTGTTAGTTCCTGTTTCGTTGCGATCGTGAGGATTCGCTCGTCTACGCTTGGTTCGGCTTCATCCATTCGTCTTATTCATGGACTCGTTCTTCTTCCTTGTGGGATTTCAGGCAAGATGACCGCTACCCTGGATCTCACTACTATCATTGCTATGCTAGTTGTTTCGTTCTATCGCTATGCTGCGTTACCTACCACTTGCTGCTCAAGCCTCCCAAATTGCCATGTCAGCCTCTAACCTTTTGCACCCTTCCTAGCAAACCGTTGTTTGGCTATGTTACCGCTTTGCTCAGCCCCTCTTATAGCGTTGTTAGTTGCAGGTGAAGATGAAGTTTGTTCCTTGTTGGAACATGGAGATGTTGTTCCTTGTTGGAACATGTTTGCTTGTTGGGATATCACAATATATCTTATTTAATTAATGCATATATATACTTGGTAAAGGGTGGAAGGCTCGGCCTTATGCCTGGTGTTTTGTTCCACTCTTGCCGCCCTAGTTTCTGTCATATCGGTATTATGTTCCCGGATTTTGCGTCCCTAACGCGTCGGGTGATTTATGGGACCCCTTGACAGTTCGCTTTGAATAAGACTCCTCCAAAAAGGCCCAACATTGGTTTTACCATTTGCCTCACCACCACCTATTTTCCCTTGGGAGTAATTAACCCAAGGGTCATCTTTATTCAGCCCCGGGCCAATGCTTGTCTAAGTGTTGGTCCAAACCAGAGCCACTTGCGGTGCCGCCGCCTAGGCAACTTGGGGTATCGTCGGTTGCCGTCGTCATGCTCATCCGGTGTGGCTCGAGACGAGATCTGTGCAGCTACTATCGGGGTGTCGGCACGCCGGAGGTCTTGCTGGTCTTGTTTTATTCTTGTCGAAATGTCTTGTAGCCGGATTCCGAGACTGATCGGGTCTTCCGGGAGAAGGAATATCCTTCGTTGATCGCGAGAGCTTATCATGGGCTAAGTTGGGACACCCCTGCAGGGTATAAACTTTCAAGAGCCGTGCCCGCGGTTATGTGGCAGATGGGAATTTGTTAATATCCGGTTGTAGTGAACTTGAAGCAAACTCTTCTAAAACACACCAACCGTGTGCGTAACCGTGAGTGTCTCTTTTCCGGGTTGATCGAGAGGAGAACACGGTTTCTGGGTTATGTCTGACGTAAGTAGGAGTTCAGGATCACTTCTTGATCATTGCTAGTTGACGACCGTTCCTTTGTTTCTCTTCTCGCTCTCATTTGCGTATGTTAGCCACCATATATGCTTAGCCGCTGCTGCAGCCTCACCACTTTACCCCTTCCTTTCCCTCTAAGCTTTGCTAGTCTTGATACCCATGGTAATGGGATTGCTGAGTCCTCGTGGCTCACAGATTACTACACCACCAGTTGCAGGTACAGGTTTGCGATGATCATGGCGTGAGGCGATGTTTGCTTGTCTTGGAGTTCTTCTTCGCTTATTCTTGATCGGGGATAGGTTCGGTCGGCAGCCTGGGCTAGCAGGGTGGATATTGTTTGAGTTTCTATTTATGTTTCATCCGTAGTCGGATGTTGATCTCTTGTATATGATGTTGATGTATTCTTGTGGCATTGTATGCCTTTTGTATGTATCCCCATCTATTATGTAATGTTGATGTAATGATATCCACCTTGCAAAAGCGTTTCAATATGCGGGTCTATCCTTGGTGGGACCTTCGAGTTCCTTTTGGATAGGGTCGCATATTGGGCGTGACATGCTTGCTGCGTCGCGGCTTGCCATTACCATCTCGGACTTCGGACGTGCCCGGATCGCTGGCGCTGCTGCTTTTACGAGCCATCCAGCTGTCTTCGCCCGCGCAAAAGCGGGTCATCAGAGCGGTAAGGGCTGACATGGATTTTGGTTTTTCTTGTCTAAGGTGGCGGGCAAGCCATTCGTCTTGGATGCTGTGTTTGAAGGCCGCTAGGGCTTCCGCGTCTGGACAGTCGATGATTTGGTTCTTTTTAACGAAGAATCTAGTCCAGAGCTTCCTGGCTGACTCTCCAGGCTGTTGGACAACGTGACTTAAGTCGTCGGCATCTGGTGGCCGGACATATGTTCCTTGCAAATTGTCGCGGAAGGCATTTTCCAAGTCCTCCTAGCTGCCGATAGAGTTTTCTGGCAGGCTGTTCAACCAGTACCGTGCTGGTCCTTTGAGTTTTAGTGGGAGATATTTGATGGCATGCAGATCATCACCACGAACCATATGAATATGGAGGAGAAAATCCTTGATCCAGGCCGCGGGGTCTGTTGTCCCATCATATGATTCGACGTTTACGGGTTTAAACCCTTCTGGGAATTCATGATCCATTACTTCATCAGTGAAGCAAAAAGGGTGTGTGGCGCCTCTATATCGGGCCACGTCACGACGTAGCTCTGATGGAGTCCGTCTGCGGAGTTCGGCCCGAGAGTGACTAGTCTTGTTGCGTCTGAATAGGTGGCCGTCGTCACGTGTCGGGGCACGCCCTCGCGATACGTAGATCGATCTAGTATGTCCTGCATTATTATCCAATTTTTGCTGCAGGTCGTAGGTATGTCCCCGAGCTGTTTTACCTCTACCCTTACGGTGAGATGGAGCAGGCTGGTGGTCGGCTTGAGTTGCCGCTTTGTCCCGACCCCATGGTGGTCGGTCAGCCACATTACACGATGATGGTATGGGCTCCAATGCCTCATCGTCAAACTCAGGTAGCAATTTACGCTGAGGGTAACTTTTGGCTGGGCGATTAAGGCCGTATTCTTCGTCCGCCAGGACATCAGTCCATTTATTATTGAGCAGATCTTGATCAACTTGAAGCTGCCGCTGCTTCTTTTTCAGGCTCCTTGCAGTGGCTATTAGCCGGTGTTTAAGGCGCTCCTGCTCGAGAGGTTCCTCAGGTATGATGAAATCCTCGTTGCCGAGGCTCTCCTCATCCTCGGAGAGTTGCAGATAATGATTGTCCTCCGAGTCTTCATGTGTGGCCTGTTCATCGGGGCTAACGTGCCCGTTTATTTGTTCCTCCTGTTCGGAAGTTATCTCAACAGGGCCTTCATTGTTTTCGACATCGTCCAGAGTATTATTTTCTCCGGTGCTAGTATTGTTGTTTTCAGAACGACGTGACTTAGAGCGGCGGCGGGAGCGCCGGCGTTTGGGCTGCGTCTCAGGGGATTTATCCTCAACTGGATCTTCTTTGTCGTCGTCGTTAGATTCTTTAGGTGTATCCACCATGTATACATCGTGCGAAGAAGTGGCCATCCAGCATCCAGTAAATGGCGGGTTTTGGCCGTGCTCCTCATCGGCATCATCGTCCATACCGTCGATGTCTTCGGAGCCGTAATCGAGCATGTCGGTTAAGTCTTCGACAGTGGCTATGAAGTGGGTGGCGGGTGGGAAACAAAATTCTCCATCATCAGCCTTCAGTTCGGACCGGACATAATTCGGCTGTGAGTCCCTCGCTAAGGACAGATTCTTTAATGAGTTTAGCACATCGCCGAAAGGCGAGTGTCGGAAGATGTCTGCGGTGCTGAATTCAAAGATCGATAACCGATCAAGCTCGGTGTGCGCGGACGCACATGGTTTGGAACTTATAGCCGGAAACGAGTCCGGAATCTGTGGCCTCCGTGGCGGGGTTGAGCTTCCCGTCCTCGGATGGCGCGATTTGCTCCGGATCTAAGGCCAGAGTAGTTACAGGAGCTATCTCCTGGATGTGGTCTGATGACAGATTTAAGTCATGTTCATCGATGTGACACGGAGCGGCTGCCACGGTCTCGAATCCGTCGAAGATCAAGTCTCCGCGGATGTCCGCGACGTAATTCAAGCTCCCGAATCTGACCTGATGGCCAGGGGCGTAGCTTTTTCGATCTGCTCCAGATGGCCAAGCGAGTTGGCCTGCACTGCGAAGCCGCCGAATATGAAGATCTGTCCGGGGAGGAAGACTTCCCCCTGGACATCATCGTTGTAGATGATTGAAGGGGCCATCAAACCTCTTGGCGACGACACAGAGGAACTCTCAATGAAAGCACCAATGTCGGTGTCAAAACCGGTGGATCTCGGGTAGGGGGTCCCGAACTGTGTGTCTAGGATCGATGGTAACAGGAGACGGGGGGCACAATGTTTACCCAGGTTCGGGCCCTCTCTATGGAGGTAATACCCTACTTCCTGCTTGATTGATCTTGATGAATATGAGTATTACAAGAGTTGATCTACCACGAGATCGTAATGGCTAAACCCTAGAAGTCTAGCTTGTATGACTATGGTAATGAGTATCCGGTCCTATAGACCTAATCCTCCGGTTTATATAGACACCGGAAGGATCTAGGGTTACATAAAGTCGGTTACAGAGAAAGGAATCTTCATGTTTGATCACCAAGCTTGGCTTCCACGCAAAGGAGAGTCCCATCCGGACACGTTGAGAGTCTTCGGTCTTCATATCTTCACAGCCCATCAGTCCAGCCCATGGCTAACAGGCCGGACGCCTGAGGACCCCTTAGTCCAGGACTCCCTCGCAGGTGCCGGCGGCGGCGCCATCCGTGAGGGGGGCCACACCCGGGAGACGCGTGCCGCCTCTTCACACATCCAACCACACCACCCCGCTGGTATGAGGGCCCGATGCGACGCTCCGGTGGCATTTCTACCCCCCCAGGGCCCCCGTCCCGCCTAACGCTGGGATGGTTGACCACGAGATCTAGCCCTTTGACTTTCACGGATGGGCTTTGACCAATGGACCTCTCCACCCGGTTGTGTTAGGTCAGCCCATAGGGACACCTGGGAGCAACATCCAGGACAAACCCATAGCTACATCCCTCAGTGTAAACCCGACGCGTCCGTTTCCCCCCTCCAAGTGCCGGCGAAGGTGCCGTCCGTGAGGGGGGCCACACCCCGGAGACGCGTGCCGGGCGTTTGCAACCGCCACAACACTTCCAGACTTGTGAGAGGCCGCCTATGCAATATTTGGTGGCATGCTAGCCCCCGGAGGCCGCCTACGCAATATTTGGCGGCATGCTAGCCCCCGGAGGCCGCTTACCACAGTCGTAGACACGCGAAGGGCAATCCGCGTAGAGGGAAGTGTTCCGATACTTCTCCATCACCAAAAATTATGAAAATTTACCATCAGTCCTATAGCACATGTGCCCACATCATGTAAAAAACTCATGATTTTATCGCGCTCCCAATATTTAATAATATTCATGCCGCGCCATTACCGCAGAATGTCGTCTACTACTGTGTCATCGCCATCCATGAGGGGGGCCACACCTCGGAGACGCGTGCCGCCTCTTCAGACATGCCACCACACCACCCCGCATGTATGAGGGCCCGGTGCGATGCTCCCGTGGCATTGCTACACCCCCAGGGCCCCCGTCCCGCCTAACCCTAAAGCGGTTGACCACGAGATCTAGCCCTTTGACTTTCCACGGACGGGCTTTGACCAGTTGACCTCTCCACCCGGTTGTGTTAGGTCAACCCATAGGGACACCTGGCAGCAACATCTGGGCCAAACCCACAGCAACGTCCCCTCCGTGTAGACCCTCCAGGTGCCGGCAGCAGCGCCGTCCATGAGGGGGGCCACACCCTGGAGACGCATGGAGCCTCTTCAGACATGCCACCACACCACCCAGCATGTATGAGGGCCCGGTGTGACGCTCCGGTGGCATTGATACCCCGGGGCCCCCGTCCCGCCTAACCCTCGAGCGGTTGACCACGAGATCTAGCCTTTTGACTTCCCATGGACGGGCTTTGACCAGTGGACCTCTCCACCCGGTTGTGTTAGGTCAGCCCATAGGGACACCTGGGAGCAACATCCAGGCCAAACTCACAGCTACATCCCCTCCGTGTAGACCCGACGCGTCCGTTTCCCCCTCCAAGTGCCGGCGGAGGCACCGTCCATGAGGGCGGCCACACCCTGGAGATGCATGCCGCCTGACATGCCACCACACCACCCCGCATGTATGAGGGCCCGGTGCGACGCTCAGGTGGCATTGCTACCCCCCGGGCCCCCGTCTCGCCTAACCTTGGAGCGGTTGACCATGAGATCTAGCCCTTTGACTTCCCACGGACGGGCTTTGACCAGTGGACCTCTCCACCCGGTTGTGTTAGGTCAGCCCATCGGGACACCTGGCAGCAACATCTAGGCCAAACCCATAGCAACATCCCCTCCATGTAGACCCGACGCGTCCGTTTCCCTCCTCCAGGTGCCGGCGGCGGCGCCGTCCGTGAGGGGGGGGGGGGGCACACTCTGGAGACGCGTGCCGCCTCTTCACACATGCCACCACATCACCCCGCATGTATGAGGGCCCGGTACGACGCTCCGGTGGCATTGCTACCCCCCGTGCCCCGTCCAGCCTAACCTAGGAGCGGTTGACCACGAGATCTAGCCCTTTGACTCCCCACGGACGGGCTTTGACCAGTGGACCTCTCCACCTGGTTGTGTTAGGTCAGCCCATATGGACACCTAGGAGCAACATCCGGGCCAAACCCACAGGTACATCCCCTCCGTGTAGACCCGACGCGTCCGTTTCCCCCCTCCAGGTGCCGGCGGCGGCGCCGTCCGTGAGGGAGGGGGGCACACCCCAGAGACGCGTGCGGCCTCTTCACACATGCCACCACACCACTCGATTGTGGTAGGTCATCCCATATAAACACTTGGGAGCAACGGCCCCTCTGTATAGACCCAATGCGGCTGTTTCCCCCCTCCAGGCGTCGGCCGCCGGCTGCGGCGCCGTCCGTGAGGGGGGTCACACCCCTCCGTAGAGAATCGAAAAGTAAGGTATTTATGGTTATATTAATACATGCTACATGTAATTAATTAAATAGTAATAAGTAAAAGAACAAAAAAAATATATGAAATGCAAAAAAAACTATACCGTCGGCATAGCCGAGGCCAGGGACAGATGGTCGGCGCGCCGCGGATCGATGACATGGCATCTATGCCGACGGCAGCCGTCGGCATAGGTGGTGGTCGGTGCGCCCCGGATCGATGACATGGCACGCCATCTATGCCGACGGACGCCCGTCTCGGCTTTCGTAATAGATCCGACGCCGTTAGCCGCACGTCACGGGCGTGCCGTCGGGCCCGCAACTATGCCGACGACTAATATATGCCGACGGCGGCTGTAGGTGTAGGATGGGTCTAAGCCGACGGCAAATATGTGCCGACGGTGGCCGTCGGCATACCTCGGGATAGCCCGAGGGTCTGGATCCGGCTGTAAGCATATCCAGGAGTAGGCCAACGGTGGCCGTCGGCATACATATGGCCGTCGGCACCAGCCCCTGTTCTGGTAGTGTTTGGTACCGGGGTTTAAGCCCATGGAGGATAGCAATGGTGGAATGCGTGCTCGGCTCATCAACGTGCACCTTTCGGAACCGCCGCTTGAGTGCAGGATCCTTCTCGATATACTTGGAATACTCATCGTCAATAGTGGCGCCCAGGCATCGGATATGGCCACGGGCCAATGCTGGCTTCAGCATGTTGGCCGCGTCCATGTGGGTGCCCGTGGCCGCTCCGGCGCCAAGAAGCATGTGCATCTCGTCGACGAACAGGATCACCTTGCCGCGTGCAGCCGCCACCTTCTTGAGAAAGTCCGTCATGCGCTCCTCGAACATGCCAACGTACGTCGTACTAGACACCATCGCCATGAGGTTGAGCTCAATGACACGTGCTCCACCGAGCTTGGACGGGACCTTCCCAGCGATGATGCGTTGGGCGAGGCCCTCGGCGATGGCCGTCTTGCCGACCCCGGCGGCATCCACAAGCACGGTGCAGTTCTTGGTCCGACGACAGAGGATGCGGATGACACGATCAATCTCATCGTCACGCCCAATCACCGAGTCTGCCTTGCCGGCCGTGGCCGTCATGTCCCGGCCGTAGGTGCGCAGGCATGTGATGTACCAGAAGTACCTCCACGCCGCCCAACACGCGGCTCCCGCACAGAGCACTTCTCGGAGCGACACTTCGACGACATGGCTGGACGACGTATCGTCAGGTACGGCAGAGGAGTCCACAGTCCCTCTCTCCATGATCCTATCAAGCCATGACCAGGCCACGGTTGATTTTGGTCGTAGGCACGAGAGAGCTTGGGGAGTTCCATCTGCTTCAAATTTCCAGCGTCCCGTCCTCTTCCTTTGATTTGATGAACGCTCTTTCTTCCATCACCCTGTATATTTATAAGCAGAACACATACAAGGACACTTCACAATAGTTTGGATCAAAGGTAAGTCTGGCATTCATATGGAAATTATTACTATTATTTTAATCGTACTAGTGTTCGGAACAGTTTCTGACTGCGCGTTCCATTTATAGATTTCCCCTCCAGAAAACGCGCTAGCTGCATCAATTGGACTCAACCCCCTCCAGAAAACGTGCTAGCTGCATCAATTGGACTCAACCCAACCCAATCATGGTGGTTCTTGGCTTTGGACAGTGCTCCTCTGCTCCTTGCCGGCATGGTGCTCAGTAGGGCATGGCGGCTTGCACTGCGTCCGGACGGCCTTTGGTGGATCTAGCGCCTACTGCTGAAGTTTGGCTATCGTTTGTCTCCGCGAGGTGTGGTTGGCGACAGCGGTTCTTTGTGCCTCTTCATCGATGGAGGGGCTCGATGCTGGTGGTGGTCTGTTGTCGTATTGCTGTAGGGATGTGCTCAAACTCCGGGTGAGAACCCTGCATTGACTATGTTGATGTCCACGGTAGCGGCGTCTTGTACGTCGTTTCCTTGTAGGAGGTGCCGTCGTGGAGCTCCAACACCTGCAGTGCATTGTTTTGTGGTCTCCGAGTGAAAACCCAAGATCCGGGCTTGTCGGATCAGATGATGGTGTTGTATCCTCGACATCACTACCTCCTTGGAGGCGTCATCTTGGAGACCCAAACGATGACTTTTGCTGCTCTGTGTGGTTGAGGGTGGTGCGTTTGGTGGTGGTGGTGCGGCTAGCTTGGGGCCAACGGTGGTGTGCTCTTCTTCATGTGTTCCTCTTCGGTTGCCTTCATGTGGTCTGCGTCCTATTGATGTGCATTCTCAAGACCCTCCCTAATGGCCATTGTGTTGCGGCGAGCTCCAGGCTCTTGGTGTTGTCCCTGGTTCACCTTTGCTCTATGACAAAGCCCTGATTCCTCCCCAACTTGCTAATTGTTTCGACCTCCTGTGGCGAAGCTCCCAGTCAAGGTTCGTGTTAAGATTTGGCACTCGTTGATTCGTGTTAAGCTTTGGCACTCGTTGATTGTGGATGCTCCTCTGTTGTGTCATGGGGTTCGGCACGCACACTGCTGCGGTGCGTTAGGCTGTTTGCAAAATCTTGGTATTGTGATCACTCGACAACACCCCTCATCTACGTGTGCCTCTCGTGGTGATTGTCGTTTGTTAGCTGCTAGGTCATGCCGTCTATTGGGCGTCCATGTCTTCTCTTTTCATTTAGCTTTGATACTTGTATGGTTTTCGTCCCAGATTTCCTTATAAATGGGGTCAATTTGTTAAGGTTTTCGACCCGGTTTCCCTTATAAATCGGATCTCTCTTCTAACATAATGGCTTTGAGTAATATACTCAGGGGAGGGACTCCACCCACGGTGATTTAAAAAAAAACTTTCAACCTGAAAAATAAAGGCTAAGATTAGGCACCGGCTCGCTGGCCGAAATTTCGGCCGGCCAAGCCCAGCCATCCGATGCAACGAGTAATAGTCGTTGGATCTGCGCCAGAGCCCCACGCCACAATGAGAAACAAGGGGAGATGTGTGCCCCCCACCCGTCGGCCCGTCCCTGATCCGCAGCAGTGGTGGCGACCGACTTAGCTCGAGGAGGGCTCCCCCGCTAGCGCACCCTCGCGTGCCCCCTCGGTGACCGCACCCAACATCACTATCGACAAGCTTGAAAAAGCGTCAATGCTGAGCACTTTCATCCATCGTCGCACTGCTGGACTCACAGGTCGTTGCCGGTTGCAACTCCCGCCCCACGCCTCTTACACTCGTCACACAGGTTTCCCCGTGAATGACGGCCCATCAGTCTCTGCCATCCAAAATGGATGTAACAAAATTCTCGCCAATCATAGCAAAAACTGACGGCAGTTGCAGCAAAAAGCCATCGCCACCGTCGCAAGTCGCTCCTCTGCCATGACGGATGTAGCAAAAAATCTACCCGGTTGTAGCAAAACTTGGTTGCAGCAAAAAACGTCCGCGCCGTCGTTGCGGGTCACGCTCTGCCATGATGGATGTTGTCGGATTCATGGTTCCGCAGGCCCTTGAGAGGTTCGAACTCTGGGGTGCGTGCGAAGAACTCCCTCTTCCCAGTCTGCCTGCCCAATGATTCCACAGCCTAGCTCGACGAACCCAAGGGGACAGAGCAGTTTATCCTGGTTAGGGCCACCTTGCGGTGTAATACCCTACTCCAGCTTTGTGGTGGATTGCCTCAAGGGGCTGAGGATGAACTTGTACAGCGGATGAATAGCCTCAGGAGGTGAGGTGTTCTTGAGCTCGATGAGCTGGTGAGGTGGTTTGGGAGGAATCGATCCGTCCTCCTCTATGGTGGTGGCTAAGTCCTATATATAGTGGCCTTGGTCCTCTTCCCAAATGTAGACGGGAAGGGATCCTACAATGGCCAAATTTGAAGGGGGACAACTAGTACAAGCTATCCTGACAAAAGTAGTCTTCGCCTGCAAAAGGCTCTGGTGGTGACGCTGCAGTGGCCTCCGCGATGACCTCCGTCCTGTCGTCCTGGCGGTCTTGGTCTCGTTGCACCGATATGGAAACCTTTAGCTGATTCCTCGGGACCTTGCACCCGCGCTGGCCTCCTTAGCACCAAAGAGGAAACTGGTACACTGCGCCCGCTGGCGCCCGCCTGGCCTTGGTCATCATGGATCAAGTCATGTGAACCTCGCGAGGTGCACCTTGCATGGATATCTCTGCTCCTCGGGAGCCAGCCTAGTGAGGCCGCCCCTCAGGGAGGTCTTGGTGTCGTCCGTCGCGAGGCTTGGCCCCTCGCGAGGGTCTTGAGTTGTTGTTGCAGAAGTTGGGCTGTACCGGGCCGTCGACGGAGCCATGCCATGGGCCGTAGACAGGCAAGTCTGGGTACCCCCGTTCCCAGGACGCGAACAGTAGCCCCCGGGCCCAAGGCGCGCTCGAACTTGGCTTCGAAGCGAAGCCAACGGGCAAGGGCGGAGCGCTGCGGGCCCCAACCGCCTGCGGCCTTGGTTGACGCATGGCGATTGATGGGACGTAGGCGCCTCCGCTTCCCCATGCTACCTCGGCAACCGCTCCTGCCTGACAAAAAGGCTGGCGCCCGTAGTCAGGGATCCTCGAGGTTTTTCCTCTTTTGTTCCGTGCGAGGAATCGAGACAAACCCCGTGGGGGTATGTAAAGAACCTGTAATGCTATTGCTCCAATGTTTATTATTCCTATTATAAGGTTGCAGCTGCGTATCTTGCTTCGGCATTGTTCCCCCTTTTCGCCCTCGCGGTAGCTTAGCGCTCTACGCTGACAGGTCCCAGTCCCCAGGCAAGCTTCGACCGTCGCTAGTATGCCAGGTCGCGATGTCGTGGTCAAGGCCAGGAGGTGAGCGGCCCAAGGTCTGGTAAGAGCTCCTGAGGTGCGATGCTCAAGAGGTCTGCTTTGGCGTGCAAGCAGCTTCTTGAAGGCCGAAAAGGAAAGGCGGCACTGTCGGAGCAAGGCTGCGAGAGTCGAAAATTCCAGACAGCGGCATTGTGCTAACACGAATAGGTGACTTATCTTAGCGAGCCTGAGGTGATTACTTGCGCGGCGCCGGATTCGCATTTCAGCAGCGGTGCTACTAGGTAGGGCTTACGCTGGCCTCCCCTTCCCTCGCTCATCTGAATGCTCTGCATCCTCGGGTCCCGACCCTCGAGCATGGCTCAGTGCTACCTCTTGAGCATGCGTTGGTTTTCCCTTGAAGAGGAAAGGGTGATGCAGCAAAGTAGCGTAAGTATTTCCCTCAGTTTTTGAGAACCAAGGTATCAATTCAGTAGGAGATTAAACGCAAGTCTCCTAGTACCTGCACAAACAATCAAGAACCTTGCAACCAACGCGATAAAGGGGTTGTCATTCCCTTCACGGCCAATTGCAAAAGTGAGATATGATAAAGGTAGTAAGATAAATATTTTTGGTATTTTTGTTGTATAGATTGGAAAGTAAAGATTGCAAAATAAAATAAATAGTAAACTAGAATTATAGATCGGAAACTTATATGATGTAAAATAGACCCGGGGGCCATAGGTTTCACTAGTGTCTTCTCTCAAGATAGCATATTTTACGGTGGGTGAACAAATTACTGTCGAGCAATTGATAGAAAAGCTCATAGTTATGAGAATATCTAGGCATGATCATGAACATAGGCATCACGTCCGTATCAAGTAGACCGAAACGATTCTGCATCTACTACTATTACTCCACACATCGACCGCTATCCAGCATGCATTTAGAGTATTAAGTTCATAAGAACAGAGTAACGCATTAGGCAAGATGACATGATGTAGAGGGATAAACTCAAGTAATATGATATGAACCCCACCTTTTTATCCTCGATGGCAACAATACAATATGTGTCGTTTCTCTTTCTGTCACTAGGATCGAGCACCGCAAGATTGAACCCAAAGCTAAGCACTTCTCCATTGCAAGAAAGATCAATCTAGTAGGCCAAACTAAACCGATAATTCGAAGAGACTTGCAAAGATATCAAATCATGCATATAAGAATTAAGAGAAGAATCAAATGTTGTTCATAGATAATCTTGATAATAAACCTACAATTCATCGGATCTCGACAAACACACCGCAAAAAGTATTACATCGAATAGATATCCAAGAGAATCAAGGAGAACTTTGTATTGAGATCCAAAGAGAGAGAAGAAGCCATCTAGCTAATAACTATGGACCCGAAGGTCTGTGGTAAACTACTCACGCATCATTGGAGAGGCCATGGTGTTGATGTAGAAGCCCTCCGTGGTCGATTCCCCCTCAGGCAGAGCACCGGAAAAGGCCCCAAGATGGGATCTCATGGGTACAAAAGGTTGCGGCGGTGGAAAATGTGTTTCGTGTCTCCTCTGGATGTTTTTAGGGTATAAGAGTATATATAGGCGAAGGAAGTAGGCCGGTGGAGCTGCAAGGGGCCCACGAGGGTGGGGGGTGCGCCCACCCCCCTGGGGCGTGCCCTCCTGCCTCGTGGCTTCCTTGCTGCTTCCTTGACGTCCACTCCAAGTCTCCTGGATTGCGTTTGTTCCAACAACGATCCTCACGAAGGTTTCATTCCGTTTGAATTCCGTTTGATATTCCTTTTCTGCGAAACACTGAAATAGGCAAAAGAACAGAAATTTCAACTGGGCGTTCGGTTAATAGGTTAGTCCCAAAAATATTAGGAAAAGGTATATTAAAGCCCATTAAGCATCCAAAACAGATAATATAATAGCATGGAACAATAAAAAATTGCAGATACGTTGGAGACGTATCAAGCATCCCCAAGCTTAATTCCTGCTCGTCCTCGAGTAGGTAAATGATAAAAACCGAATTTTTGATGTGGAATGCTACCTGTCGTCGAATTGTCACGGCAGATGTCCTCTTGCAAGGACTTAGTCATGGAGCCATCGCAACTAGGAAGCTTAAAGGGGTTAATCGGGACAAAGGACACGAGAGGTTTTATACTAGTTCGGCCCCTTACGATGAAGGTAAAGCCTACGTCTAGTTGGGTTGGTATTGCTTGAGGTTTCGATGACCAGGGAGCGAGATACGCTATGCCCGGTTCTCGATTGGTTGTTTCTTGCCCTTAGCCGCCAACATGTCGTCCCCTTATATACATGAGTTGACGCCCTGTGGCCTTACAGAGCCCCGGCCGGCTTATAAACAACGTCCGGCTCGGTGACTAGTCAAGTCTACCTTATGATACAAGTCATGCCATTATGGCGGTTTACTACAACGGGCCTTAAGTCGCCTGTGGGCCTTAGTCCCCTTTGTTGAGACGCCATCTTCATGCTTGGACTTGGGCTTCTGTCTGGTAATCTCTTTACGTAACCCGGCCCCACCTGGGCGGCTTACACAAATAGTTATATCCCCAACATTAGGCCCCAGATTGATTTGAACCTGTTCATGTCAATCTTAAAATAACTTAAAGCATAAATCTTCATTCTTCTGACTACACAAAGATTTTCTTTAACCCACCGTGACGTCATTCTTTGGATCTGTGTTAACCCGTCATGACGTCATCTTTTCTTTTTACTCCGCCGTATCGCCCAACGGATCTCTGTCTTTATTGTCCGTTCCAGAATTCGAGGCGTCGGGGCCGCTGGATAATAATTCTTATCTCCTCGTTTCCCGTGCCGTCTCAGTTATGCCCTCCTTATAAATAGGCGCGACCTAGGTTTCATTTTCACCCTTCCAGTCGTCTTCTTCCTCTTGCCTCCTCTCGAGCTCCGCCGCCACCGCCGTCAAGCTTCTCGTTTTCACCGACCCAGGCCGCCGCATCAACCTGAATCGGACCAGAAGCACGTCGGCGAACCTCCGCAGCTCCTTTAGACATGTAAGTTTCCTTTCCTTCCCTGCCTAGATCTGCATTAGATCTTCTCCGAGTTCGTCGTAGTTCATCACCACTAGAACCATTTCCTTGTTAGTTTTTCCTCCTAAATACAACTTCCGACCGAGAATGATATAAAACAGATGCGGTAGTTGTTTTCGCCCTTATCTTGGATACGAAGAAGATCTCTTTCTCTGTATGAAGGCCCTATTCAAGCCTATGAACACATCTGCGTCAGTTTTTAGGTCTTGAAAAACTTCTTATCAGAACAACCCTTTGATCTCAAATCATAGCAGAAAATTATGAAACCTGTTTTTATCACCCGGAAGACTTCTTATGTTAAATGCCTTTAACATAACTGTCCAGGTATCCGGCTTAAACGTATTCCACTTGATCTGTGAACCTTGGCGCCTTCTCAGGTCTTTAAAACTTTTGAACTGTTGCTAACACTTGTGGCGGCTTAAATAATGTTGATCAATTATCTTTATGTCATTAGGCCCCTTTAAGCTGCTACCTTCAGTAATTTGGATATTTTCTTCCGGGTTAAAATTAAGCCGAAACTTCTTATTTTGTAATAGGCCAATCTGTTGTCATGGCGCCTAAGTCGACCAAAGCTCCTGTAACCTGCAACTGGGTCCCATCCACTGTCACCAAAAGCAAACTGGCTGATTTTGTGAAGTCTGGCCATTTGCCAAAGAAGGAAGTCATGTCTTATCGCGTCCCTGACCCATCCGAAGAAAAGCCTCAACCCAAAGAAGGGGAGGTAATAGTTTTCACGGATCACATGAGCCGGGGATTTGCCCCTCCCAGCTCAAAGTTCTTCAGAGAAGTTTTAAATTTCTTTGACCTTAGACCTCAAGACATTGGACCCAATTCCGTGTCCAATCTTTGCAATTTCAAGTCTTCGTGAAGTGTACCGGAGAGGAGCCAAGCCTGCTCTTATTCGTGAGAACTGTTTTACTTGAACCGGCAGAATGAGCGCACTAACGGGCCGAGTCTTGAACTTGGCGGTATCTCGATCCAATGACGAAGAGACTATCATTTCCTTATCTTTGAGCTGCCGAGTCACCCCAAATTTTGGAACCAGATCATGGTTCTACTGTCAGGATAGTTCTCCAGCTGATGAGCCGCCTCTGCCCGGCTTTCGCGCCCTGCGACTTGAGTCCAACCACCATCAAGAAGATTAAAGCTCTTACGGGAAATGGTTTAAACGGCATTGACTTGGTCCGGTGCAGGTCACTTATGTATACTCCCATTAAGCCCGCTCGCTTAATGTGCACCTATACTGAGCAAACAGAACGACCCAATGCGCCACAGTTACGACGACTTACGGATGACGTAGCAGATGCTACAACCCGATCCTTCTTTGAAGGAGGGTAATTATCAACAATACCTTCGGTTACTTCCTTCGCAAAAGAACCCGCCCCTGCAGTAAGTTACCAATCTTAATAAATACTTTTAATATGTTTACCTCCTTGTACTTATAATTCCTTATCTTTCTCACAGGCCAGTGATGATTTTTAGAAAGTCAAATATGACCACGAGGCCGCCCAACAAGCTAGAGCAGCCAAGAAAAATGAAAGGAAAAACGCCAAGACGGGGACTTCAAAAAAGAAGAAACCCAGCGCCTCTGAATTGCTCAAATTGGATGACTCTTCTTCAGATGAGGAAGAGGTAATCCCTTATTCTCTTTAACTCCTTTGTTACTATTTTATTGATATTTCCGCCTTTCAGGAAGACACGGGAAACAGCCAAGCTCATGGTGAAGAGGTAACTATAATTTCCTCCGACTCAGAGCCTTTGCCAAAGCACAAAACCCGGCGGGTGACCCGGAAAGTAAGATTTTCACATCCCTTAGCTTATCAAGATCCTCAATTTCTTTTGAAGTAACAACAGCTTGAGAACCGAAGGCAAACCCGGACAAGTAAGGATGTAGAGCTCTCTTCCGGCTTACCTGACGTAAGCAGGAAATGTCGAACTGAGGTCATCTCCGCTTTGTGTTCTGTTTATCCTTTGGCGGGTTTAATTTGTCAGTCTCTCAATTCATCTGACTCCAATTATCAGGATACCTCTCCTTCTTCTGGTGAGTCTATGCAATCCAACATGCCGGCCTTCAAAACTGCCCCTGGGTAATGTACCTTTGTTATCCTCATGCTTTGCATTACTCATATTTTGTACTCATCCCTTTGTTTTATTCACAGTGTGCAGGCAAAGCCCAGTAAGAGGGCAAAGAAGAATAAGCCGATTGAAGACCCGTTAGCAACGGAGCCGGAACCCGGAACCACTGCCCCTGATGCTTCTACTCATCAACCTCCTCCTGAGCCGGCCCATGAAATTCCGACACCATCTTCCGACCCGCCTCTAGAAAGCACTCTTGATAACTCCGATAAACCGGAAATTCCTAGCCCAGTCCGGACGGCTGAACCAGAAATTGAATACTTGAAAAGCCAGTATGTTGAGCCCGGGCGGCCTACTGTTCTTGCCAGGTGTACCGCTAAGGAAGAACTTGTCAAAAGCCGGAAGACCAAACAGAACATCGCTGATTATGCCCACTTAAGCATTGGCGATATAGCCTCAGGCTATCTGAATCAAGTGCATAACAGCCGCGACCTGGAAATTGATATGGTGAAACAGATACAACATAAATCTGAGGTATAACTTATATCACTTCTCCTGAATCTTACTTATCAGACCAGCCCCCAAGTCTCTCGGTTATAGGTAAATATGCGTGACTTAGATACCGACTTCTCGATAGCTCACCGGTTTACAAGAAAGTATATTAACCCGGCTGTAATATAGCAAATTTTAAAGAAGCGATACACATTAGCCCCCAAGTGTCAAGTATTTTTACTTGTAAAATGCTTGAGACTTTAATATGCATAATCTGACATTATAAAGTAAAATTTTCTTCAGCATACATTAGCCCCCAAGTGTCAAGGGTCTTTACTTGTAAAGTGTTTGAGACTTTAATAATACCTTACCATAACCTTACTTGTAACCCGGCGTTATTGCAGGTCTCCGCTAGTCAATTCGAATTACAGATTGCTGACCTAAAGACCCGGCTGGCGGCCCAAGACCTTGAGATTCAAAAAGCCGACTCCAAATTCACCTTCACCATCTATGAGCAAGAAAAGTTGAAGAAGGATTTTGACGCGGAGAAGAAGGCCTGGGCGGATGAAAAATCTTCATTGGTGACCCGGGTCGAGACAGCAGAAGCAGCTCTTGCCGAAGCAACTGCCGAATTGTCCGTCTTAAAGCACAAGATATCCCAAATGGTCTCAACAATTTTTGGTAAGTTACTATGTGTAACTTTTGAACATCACCATGATTCATTTGATAACTGTTTCAGATATGATCTCCGGCTTAATCTTATATGCATAAACGCAGGTCCCAGGAGTACCAACCTGAAGCAAAATATGCTGATCAAGCTTAAGGCGGAGTACACTCTAGTGGAACAGCTGTACACCGGGTCACAACGTTCTTTAGCCGTTGTGGCTTTATCAAATGATACTCCTTATCTCCTGCAGGATGTGCTCAAACGGCTTGCCGTGTCACCTCAACGGATTCAGGAGTTAAGGCGAGCATCTGGTAGAGCCGGGGCCATAGCCGCCTTAAGCCAGGCCAAAGCGTTGGCTCCAGAGCTAGACTTAGGCGATGTTGCTCTTGGATATCCTAGCTTAAAGGAGGACGGCTCTGCATTCAATGAATCCGACTTCACCACCTGTGTGAGAGTCGTACGTCCTGTGGCCACCATCATCGGCAATGATATTGATCTTACAAAGTACCAACTGGGTTATGACAACGAAAACCGGAGGATTCCAACTCCGCATTATGATGATGTCAGCCTGATCCCTCCAACTCGTAAGCATACCTTTGCTCCTGAAGTTGACCCGGCCAGTTTAATAGATGATGAAGCTGAATTTGAAGCCTTAAGCGACATTGACTGGACCTCGTCAACCTTCCAGGACAAAGCAGCAGATGAAGAGGCGGAGAAGGATAACCTGGAGTCGTCAAGTCCACCAAAGGAGTAACCCGCCTGGCACTAAGTCTTTGAAAAAATAATGCCTCATTATTCAGACTCGGGGAGTCTTGTAATAGGGTAGAAACACTTCTTAACTCTGTCATGCCTTCGCGCATGTTTGTGGTGCTTAACAATGTCTCAAGCCGCTATTGTTGTGCACTGCCGGCTTGCTTGAATTGCTTCTTAACATCCAAAATCTTTTTGCTTTACCCTGTGTATAAAAACAAAAAATTCCTTTGGCATCTCACCACATCCGGGGTCGTGTAAAATAATATTAACCCGGAGTAGGAACCAAAACATCATAAGTATCAGCCGGTTTAAGGTGTACATTACCGGCTTACCTGTTCCCAAAAAACAGACAGTTACACTTAACTTCTGAAAATTGGCACATATAATGTTTACCTGGCCCTTAATATTATTCACTCTTATAGAATAAGGTAAACCTAATTTTCAAAGGCCTCTGATTCGAATACGATCAGTAGAACCGTTCCAAAGGGGTTAAGCTAAGATTCGGATATGATCATATAGCCCCCAATGGCTTTGGCGATGCCGATCAAGTGGGTATCGGCAGCTATGTTCTCTTTGGTTCGAATACGACCTATGTTTATACAGGAAGCCTCCAAGTGACCATGAGAGTTGTTTAATGACGCTGATTCGAATACGATCCACGTCAGACCCAAAGAGGTTAAGCTATGATTCAAATATGATCAAGAAGCCCCCAAGTGGGTTTGGCAGTGTGCCAATCAATTGGGTATCGACAGCTATGTTCTATTTGGTTCGAATACGACCTATGTTTGAACAGGAAGCCCCCAAGTGACCATGGCTTGACTCAGATATGATCATAAGCCGGACCAAAGGGAAATCCGGATTCAGATATGATCCGCTCCCTGTTAGTCATTTCCACCACCTGGTAAAGAAGACACATAAACCTTGTAGGATGGAAAGGAAAGAGGTCCTGCTTTATTGCTTTATATAATATATACATTGCTAAAAAGAAAAAAACAAATATACTCTGAAAGCCGGTGGCTTAAGTATAATAGGACCGAAGATGCGCTATGTTCCACGGCCGGCGGGTCTCTTCCTCCGACTTACGTGAATCTTTGTGCTCTCAAACATCAATGAGGTAATATGACCCGTTGTTGAGATTCTTGCTGACCATGAAAGGTCCTTCCCAAGGAGGGGACAACTTGTGCATATCAGATTGATCCTGGATGAGCCAGAGCGCTAAATCGTCTTCCTGGAAAGTTCTGCTTCTAACCCGGCGGCTGTGATAATGGCGCAGGTCTTGCTGGTAAATCGCCGAGCGGGCTATTGCCAAGTCTCGCTCTTCATCCAACAAGTCAAGTGCATCCTGACGAGCTTTTTCATTATCAGCCTCAACGTAGGCCGCCACCCGGGGTGAATCATGCCGGATGTCACTTGGCAGAACCGCCTCTGCTCCGTAAACCATGAAGAAAGGTGTATAACCAGTAGACCTGTTAGGCGTTGTGTTGATGCTCCATAGCACAGAGGGTAACTCCTCCACCCAACAACCCGGAGTTCGCTGTAAGGGAACTAAGAGCCGAGGTTTGATACCTTTCAAGATCTCTTGATTAGCTCTTTCTGCCTGACCATTAGACTGGGGGTGAGCAACAGCCGAAACATCAAGCCGGATGTGCTCTTGTTGACAGAACTCTTCCATGGCACCCTTGGAGTGATTAGTACCATTATCAGTTATAATACTGTGCGGAAAACCAAAGCGAAAGATCACCTTTTTGATAAACTGAACCGCCGTGGCTGCATCACACTTACTGACCGGCTCTGCTTCAACCCACTTGGTGAATTTATCCACTGCCACCAACCGGTGTGTCTTCTTATCTTTAGTCCTTTTGAAAGGCCCAACTATATCAAGCCCCCAGACTGCAAACGGCCAAGTAATCGGAATCATCCTCAATTATTGAGCTGGCACTTGAGCTCGTCGTGAGAATTTTTGACATCCGTCACATTTGCTGACCAGATCCTCCGCATCAGCATGAGCCGTCAGCCAATAAAAACCATGACGAAAAGCCTTGGCTACCAGAGACTTTGAACCGACATGATGACCGCAATCACCTTCATGAATCTCACGAAGTATCTCCTGACCCTCCGTAGGTGATACACAACGTTGAAACGCCCCAGTGACGCTGCGGTGATGCAACTCGCCATGAACAATCGTCATGGATTTGGACCGCCTGATGATTTGTCTTGCCAAGGTCTCGCCCTCGTGCAACTCTCCCGGGTCATATAGGCTAAGTATGGAACCGTCCAATCCGGGATGGCATGGAGAGCCGCCACCAGCTGCGCCTCCGGTGCAGCATCGCAAGCTCTTCCTCTGTAGGAACTCTGGCGTAAGGGTTATGCAAAATGTCAAGAAAAGTATTAGGCGGCACCGGCTTACGCTGAGACCCCAGTCGGCTTAAAGCATCAGCCGCCTCATTCTTCCTTCGATCAATGTTCTCTACTTGATAACCTTTGAAGTGCCCAGCCACCGCATCAACTTCACGACGATAATCCGCCATAAGGGGATCCTTAGAATCCCACGTGCCTGACACCTGTTGAGCGACGAGGTCTGAATCGCCCAGGCATCTTACCCGGCTCAAATTCATCTCTTTGGCCATCCGGAGGCCATGGAGTAAAGCCTCATATTCAGCTGCATTGTTAGTACAGGGAAACATAAGCCGGAGCACATAACAAAATTTGTCACCTCGGGGGGAAGTTAAAACGACTCCAGCCCCCGATCCTTCCAACTGCCTGGACCCATCGAAGTGACTAGTCCAATATGTGTTATCTGGCTTCTCCTCTGGTGCCTACAACTCCGTCTAATCATTGATAAAGTCCACTAGGGCTTGAGACTTGATAGCTGTGCACGGCATATACTTCAAACCGTGAGGCCCAAGCTCGATGGCCCACTTGGCAACTCGTCCTATGGCTTCCCTGTTCTGGATGATGTCTCCCAAGGAGGCTGAACTTACCACAGTTATAGGATGACCCAGGAAGTACTGCTTTAGCTTCCGGCTCGCCATGAACACTCCATAAACCAGTTTCTGCCAATGCGGATACCTTTGCTTGGACTCTATGAGCACCTCACTGATGTAATAAACCGGCTGCTGAACTGGATGCTCCTTGCCAGTCTCCTTACGCTCCACCACAATGGCCACACAAACAGCACATGAGTTAGCAGCAACATACAATAGCAATGGCTCTTTATCAATCGGAGCTGCGAGAACCGGCGGCTCAGCCAATTGTCTCTTTAAATCTTCAAAATCAGCATCAACAGCCTCACTCCAGACAAAGGTGTCTGCTTTCTTCATCATCTGATACAGCAGTAAAGCCTTCTCCCCTAGCCGGCTTATGAATCGGCTTAAAGAAGCAACGCGACCCGCCAGTCGCTGAACATCGTTGATGCACACCGGTTTAGCCAGAGAGGTAATTGCCTTGATCTTCTCCGGGTTAGCTTCAATGCCCCTGTTTGAGACCAGGAATCCCAAAAGTTTGCCTGCAGGTACACCGAATACACACTTGTCCGGGTTAAACATCATCTTATAAACCCGGAGATTGTCAAAGGTTTCCTTTAAGTCGGAGATCAAGGTTTCCTTCTCTCTGGACTTCACCACAATGTCATCCACATAAGCATGAACATTGCGCCCAATCTGATTGTGGAGACAATTCTGCACACACCGCTGATAAGTCGCCTGGGCACTTTTAAGCCCAAACGGCATGGACACATAGCAGAAGGCTCCAAACGGAGTAATGAAAGCCGTCTTCTCCTGGTCCTTAACTGCCATCTTGATCTGATGATAACCAGAGTAAGCATCCAAAAAACTCAAACGCTCGCAACCCGCTGTGGCGTCAATGATTTGATCAATGCGGGGTAGAGCAAAGGGATCGGCCGGACAAGCTTTATTTAAGTCCGTGTAGTCCACACACATCCGCCAGGTGCCGTTCTTCTTGAGCACAAGCACCGGTTAGCCAACCACTCCGGTGAAAAACTTCCACGATGAACCCGGCTGCTAAGAGCCGAGCGACCTCCTCCCCTATAGCCTTTCGCCTTTCCTCATTGAATCGCCGGAGAAACTGCCTGACCGGCTTATACTTTGGATCAATATTAAGAGTGTGCTCAACGAGTTGTCTCGGGACACCCGGCATGTCAGAAGGTTTCCATGCAAAGATGTCCCGGTTCTCACGGATGAACTCGATGAGCGCGCTTTCCTATTTGGGATCCAAATTGGTACTGATGCTGAACTGCTTGGAAGAGTCGCCTAGAGTGAAGTCAACCAGTTTTGTCTCGGCGGCCGACTTAAATTTCAATGCCGAGTATTGCTCCGTGGTTGGCTTCTTCAAAGAGGTCATATCTGCCGGGTCAACATTAGTTTGATAAAACTTCAGCTCCTCTTCAGCACAAACGGATTCAGCATAAGCCGCATCGCCTTCCTCGCACTCCAAGGCCACCTTTCGACTCCCATGCACAGTGATGGTGCCCTTGTAACCCGGCATCTTGAGCTGCAGATAAACATAACACGGCCGTGCCATAAACTTGGCATAAGCCGGCCGTCCAAACAGAGCGTGATATGGGCTCCTGATTTTGACTACCTCAAACGTCAGCTTCTCAGCCCTGGAATCATATTCGTCTCCAAAAGCCACTTCCAGCTCGATCTTTCCAACAGGATATGCCGACTTACCAGGTACCACCCCATGAAAAACAGTGTTAGACGTCCTCACGTCCTTATCAGTCAGACCCATACGGCGAAAGGTCTCATAATAGAGAATATTGATGCTGCTCCTGCCGTCCATGAGCACCTTAGTGAATTTATATCCACCAACCTGAGGGGCCACCACCAAGGTCAACTGACCCGGGTTATCAACCCGGAGGGGGTGATCTTCTCTACTCCAAATGATAGGCTGCTCTGACCACCTCAGATATCGGGGAACCGCCGGTTCAACCGAATTCACAGCCCTTTTATGAACCTTCTGGTCACGTTTACACAAGTTAGTGGTAAACACATGGTATTGCCCACCGTTCAACTGCTTTGGATGGCTCTGGTAACCTGACTGCTGCTGCTGCTGTCCTCCTTGACCGGACTGCTGCTGATTATAGCCACCTTGACCACCTTGAAAACAGGAACTTGAGCCGCCACCCGGGCCATGGAAACCACCTGCTCCTGAGCCGCCGCCTGATTCGTGATTGCCATCAAACATGTTTGAATTCTTGAAAGCCTTCATGATCGCGCAGTCCTTCCATAAGTGGGTGGCAGGATTTTCCCGAGTACCATGTCTTGGACAAGCCTCATTCAGAAGCTATTCGAGAGAAGGACCTGAGCCACCAAATCGAGGGGATGCTCTCCCCTTACGCTTCTTGTTATTACCTTGGGCATTAGCATTGGCCACCAACGCCGGATTACCGTCCGGCTTACGCTTGTTGCCACCTTGACCTACCGGGTGATGCTGCAGACCCTTTCCGTTGCCGTTCTTCTTTCCTTTCCCTGTCTTTTCCTCCTCAGACACGGGATCATCGGTAGTATTAGAATCAGCATATTTAACCAAAGCCGCCATCAGCGTACCCATGTCATTGCAATCACGCTTAAGGCGCCCCAGCTTCTGCTTCAGCGGCACAAAACGACAATTCTGATGGAGCATAAGTACCGCAGAGCCGGCATCCATCTTATCAGATGAATGTATTATTTCCTTGACTCGGCGCACCCAATGAGTTGTGGATCCACCCTCCTCCTGCTACAATTGGTCAAGTCCACAATGGACATAGATTGCTTGCAAGTATCCTTAAAGTTCTGGATAAACCGCGCCTTTAACTCTGCCCATGAACTGATGGAATTGGGAGGCAAACTTTTCAACCAAGATCGGGTCGTTCCATCTAACATCATGGTGAAATACTTAGCCATTGCCGCGTCGCTGACTTCCAATAACTCCATGGCCATCTCATAACTTTCAATCCATGCCCCGGCTGTAAGTCGGCCGTGTAATTCGCACCTTCGAGGTCCCTTGAAATCCTTGGGCGACGCACATCTCGCAGAGCCGGCACTGCATAAGGGACACCACCGGTTCTAGTGGCCACCCTGCTCCAATGTCATCGGATACTCACGGGAGACCATCATATGCCGCCTGCTGAGCCGCTAATTGAGCCGCCTGCTCATCCTCCCCGACACAATCGATCCTGCACCGGTTATAGCCGCCGGGTTGGTTGCGATCTTTGGCATTGCTTGATAAAGCCTCGACTCCATGTGCTGCTTGTAACTCGGACTCGGTTTGGACGAGGTGCTATCCAAGGCCGAGGAGGAATGAATCTGTCCCTGCTTTGTAAGAATAGGTCTCTTGTCGTGCCAAGGCCGTCAAGAAGATCCCTAACCCTCCGGGTTTCCACCGCCGTCGGGTCATCACCATCTCTTGGAAGAGCCGCCAGACGCTACCGATGCTGCTATCAAGTTCTCCATGGGGTTGGAAAAGTGGCCCGAGGTATCGGTATGTATCGGGCGGGGCCATGCTCCCGTGACGAGGTGCCATCTTCGGGCTGAACCGCCCTCCAGCTCCGGTGTCATAAATTGATTGGCTTCGGGCGGATAACTAGGACCAGCTCCGGGTGTCGTGAAAAGATTCCGAGGATCGTAAACCGGAGGCAGACGGGACTGGGTCTTGTGATGTCTCCTTCTCATCACCTCATTGTATGCATTCAGACTCATGTTAAGTCGAAAGCCTCGACCGAGTCGCTGCGCCCGTGCATCCAAAGCCGCCCGCTCATGCTAGCTTTGGTGTCCTCACCGCCAAGGCCTCCTTGGCCGTGGCTATCTCCTCACGCACTTTTGGCACCTCCGCGTTATGCTCATCTGGATTTGCAGGAATAACCATGGTGGTTAACAGGGCCGTCAACTTGTCCATAAGATCTATTAGCACCTGAACCGGCGGGCGTGGGGCCTCCCGCCCGGCGCTCCTCGACCGGACGTTATTGCTGTCGCAGCCGTCGAAGTTTTGGCGGGTTGGGTACCGGCCATGAAGACTCCTGCCCAGCTTGGCGGCTCATAGCAACCCGGAACGCTAGAGTCGTCAGAACAGCCCCCAAGCATGCCTTCTTGGACCTGATACAGAGAGTCTGTTGAACCGGAGGACAAATCATCATCTGATGGGACGACTGTCTCTTCGCCACCTTTAGATCCTTCAGAAAGTGCCTCTCCGTGAATACAACCAACAAAAGCATGCTTCATGGTAGATTGAATCCGGGCGGGTCTCGCATGCTGAGCCGTCTCAATGAGGTCGGCGCAGCTGTCCGGCTCGGGGCCCGGCTCACCAATCCGGCCGATGAAGACATGGATTCCGCCAAAGGGGACCCGGTACCCGTACTCAATTGAGTCGGCCTCGGGGCCCCAGCCTTCGTTGTCGATGTAGATCTTGCCGCGACGACTCTTGGTCATCCGGCCCACTGCGTATCCCTTGAGCACTTCGAAGCTGCCCTTCAAGAACTCAAATCCACCGTGCGCTGGCCCCACGGTGGGCGCCAGCTGTCGTGGAATTGTCACGGCAGATGTCCTCTTGCAAGGACTTAGTCGTGGAGCCATCGCAACTAGGAAGCTTAAAGGGGTTAATCGGGACAAAGGACACGAGAGGTTTTATACTAGTTCGGCCCCTTACGATGAAGGTAAAGCCTACATCTAGTTGGGTTGGTATTGCTTGAGGTTTCGATGACCATGGACCGAGATACGCTATGCCCGGTTCTCGATTGGTTGTTTCTTGCCCTTAGCCGCCAACAGGTCGTCCCCTTATATACACGGGTTGACGCCCTGTGGCCTTACAGAGTCCCGGCCGGCTTATAAACAATGTCCGGCTCGGTGACTAGTCAAGTCTACCTTATGATACAAGTCATGCCATTATGGCGGTTTACTACAACGGGCCTTAAGTCGCCTGTGGGCCTTAGGCCCCTTTGTTGAGACGCCATCTTCATGCTTGGACTTGGGCTTCTGTCTGGTAATCTCTTTACGTAACCCAGCCCCACCTGGGCGACTTACACAAATAGTTATATCCCCAACACTACCTAACATAATTTTCAATGTAATTCTCTTTATTGTGGCATGAATGTTCAGATCCAAAAAGATTCAAGATAAAAGTTTAATATTGACATAAAAATAGTAATACTTCAAGCATGCTAACCAAGCAATTATGTCTTATCAAAATAACATAGCCAAAGAAAGCTTATCCCTATAAAATCATACAGTTTGGCCATGCTTCATTTTCGTCACACAAAATGCTCCCATCATGCACAACCCCGATGACAAGCCGAGCAATTGGTTCATACTTTTTAACGCGCTTCAGCCTTTTCAACCCTTACGCAATACATGAGAGCAAGCCATGGATATAGCACTATGGGTGGAATAGAGTATGATGATAGGGGTTATGTGAGAAGACAAAAAAGGAGAAAGTCTCACATTGACGCGACTAATCAACGGGCTATGGAGATGCCCATCAACTGATGTCAATGCGAGGAGTAGGGATTGCCATGCAACGGATGCACTAGAGCTATAAGTGTATGAAAGCTCATCAAAAGAAACTAAGTGGGTGTGCATCCAACTTGCTTCCTCACGAAGACCTAGGCATTTTGAGGAAGCCCATCATTGGAATATACAAGCCAAGTTCTATAATGAAAAATTCCCATTAGTATATGAAAGTGACAAAATAAGAAACTCTCTATCATAAATATCATGGTGCTATTTTGAAGCACAAGTGTGGAAAAAGGATAGTAACATTGTCCCTTCTCTCTTTTTCTCTCATTTTTTTTCATTTTTTTCATTTGTGCTTCTTTGGCCTCTTTTTTTTAGTCCGGAGTCTCATCCTGACTTGTGGGGGAATCATAGTATCCATCATCCTTTCCTCACATGGGACAATGCTCTAATAATGAATATCATCACACTTCTATTTACTTACAACTCAAGAATTACAACTCGATACTTAGAACAAAATATGACTCTATATGAATGCCTCCGGTCGTGTACCGGGATATGCAATGAATCAAGAGTGACATGTATGAAAGAATTATAAAGGTGGCTTTGCCACAAATACGATGTCAACTACATGATCATGCAAAGCAATATGACAATGATGGAGCGTGTCATAATAAACGGAACGGTGGAAAGTTGCATGACAATTATCTCAGAATGGCTATGGAAATGCCATAATAGGTAGGTATGGTGGCTACTTTGAGGAAGATATAAGGAGGCTTATGTGTGATAGAGCGTATCATATCACGGGGTTTGGATGCACCGGCGAAGTTTGCACCAACTCTCAAGGTGAGAAAAGGGAAATGCACGGTACCGTAGAGGCTAGCAAATTGCGGAAAGGTAAGAGTACGTATAATCCATGGACTCACATTAGTCATAAAGAACTCATATACTTGTTGCAAAAGTTTATTAGCCCTCGAAGCAAAGTTGTAACATCACAAATTTTCAATTTGGAATGTTATACATAGGTCAGCCATGCATATCATATTTTATTGCATTTTGTTTTTCCATCCTCGAAATGCTAAGCAGCTCAAGGACCCACAGAGAGAGTTGGGGATTTCACCGTTTTCATATTTGAATTTTCTCAAATATCGAAACAAGGATCATTTTGGTTTTAATTATTTTTCTCTCTAAAAATATTTCAAATTAAAATATATGAGAGGAGATAATATGAATTCTCCAAAATAAATGTAATATTGGAGGAAAAATGTTAAAATGAAATAAATAATTTATTTTAGATTTTATTGCTATTTTATTCGAATTAGAAAATATGCAATTTTCAAAATTGCATTTTTTAGGCCAAGAAAAAGTTCACTTTATTCTAAATATTTTATTTAGAAGGTGAAAATTTGTTTTGGCATTTTTAGATTTTTATTTTTAGTTTTTTAGGATTTTTTTCTCGGCGGAATCTGTTTTTTACTCTTGTGGATCGAATCGGGTCAAGCCCACCGCCCTTGCATCACGCCGCCTTCCCATACGCCGCCGCACGCCGTGCTTCGAGCCAGATTTCACGGAGTCCGGACACCGTCGCCGCCTCGGTTGCCCCCAAGCCGAGCCCCTCCCCATTTATATGTTGCCGCCGATCCCCTCGATCCCTTGCCCGCCTCCCAGCAGAGAAGCAAGAAGACACACACGCGCCCACCATCGCCAAGACGCCACTGCCAGACCGCCGCCGCCCGCACCCAAGACTTCACCCAGCGCCCTCACCTCATGAGGAGCCGCGCCCCGATCCGATCCGGATCCACTGTTTTTTTTCGGTTTAGGTAAAAACCGATCTGTTTTTTTAAGAAACCCTAGATGCGTTTTTTTATTTTATCGGTTCGGTTTTTCTCGGTTTAGTTATTTAGTGGACATTCGTCCGTTCGTTCGTTTTAACGAACGTCGTTCACCGGTTAGGTTTATACAGCGAATGTTTGTTCGTTAGTCTTTTCTTTTTATTTTCTTTTTTTGCAGGGACCTATCCGTGAATTTTTTATCGCATAGCCCCTGATCTTCAAACCCTCGCCGTTTCTTATCCGTTTGCCCAAATCTAGTGAAACCAACGCCAAAATCTTTGTCTCGAGCCCCTCTTTCTGTTTAAACAAGTTGAACAAGGTTTTTGACAATTTAAAATTTGGTTTCAAGCAGATTTGAATTCGAAGTTCTTTTGACTGTAGTTTCAGTTTCGTAGCTCCGATTCGATTGATTCTTTTTGTAGATCGAATCTCTTCAGTTGAGTTTTCAGTTTCGACCTTCTTATTTGAGTTTTACCCATGCATCTTTGCTTGAGTGCTTATGTATGCTATTTTTTGTTTGCGATAGAATTCCCGGAGTGCGAAGCGTGCTACTACGAGTCTCTAGGGTTTGCGGATCATCAGCAAGGCAAGTAACACATTGATCATACTCTTCTCATACCCATTTTTATGCATTAGATACAATCCTCAAACATTGCATGAGTAGGATGTGATTAACTTGTGGGTTTCGGGAAGTAGATTATGAGGTAGAACCTATTGCCCTTTACTACCAAACCCTTGGGAGTTACTTCTACGTTATGCTTATATTGCCATGCTATGCTCGTAGGCGTGGATTGGGTTTGAGTGTATCCATGACCGATGTGAGATTGTTAATTAATGGTTAACTTAAGGTGGCTACTTAAATACACATCTGGGTGGATTGGTTGCGGCACCTGGAGAATCCAGTGTTGTGCTAGAAACTTCCGTGTGCAGCCACAAGCTATTATGGGCTCTAGCATAATTGCGTATGTTGTATGACCTCTTCCAGAGGTAGGCTAGCAGATGTAGGGGATGTAGGTTGGTACTGTCTACACAGGGTTAGAGTTATTGCTTCTGAAAGACTGTGTCTCGGCCATCCATTTCTCAAACACCATGTAGTGTGATAAATCCAACGGAGGAGATCGGGTTTTGTGGGGAAAAGTGTGCAAACCTCTGCTGAGTGTACAAACTAATCATGGTTAGCCGTGTCCCTGGTTATGGACATCTTGAGTATCTGGTACTTGAATTATTTATTTGATCTCATCACTCTAAATTAACTTGTTGGGTTGATAATTAGTTTTAATTGGGATTGAGTTGGAGGAACCTTCTCAATGTTTCAACTACCATGATAGTTAAATAAAATATATTCCTTTTCTATTGGAAAAAATTGGCTTTTCGCAAGATGTTATAACCATAGAGCCTCCACCAGCCATATATGCATGTAGTGATAGCTTTTACTTGTTCAAGGTTTCATCAGGTTACATTGCCAAAGATATTCCATGTGTGACCTGTTTCGGCTGCAACATATTATGTTGCAGACTTTTCAGACGAGGAGTAAGGTGTGCTAGGTCGTTGTCGTGCACTCAGCTATGCCATTGTAGTTGATGGACTCACTTTATCTTCCAAGCCTTCCGCTGTTATCTTATTTAGATGGCCTTAAGCCATATTTATTGTAATAAGTTCTCTCTTGAGACTATCGATGTAATAAGCGTGTGATTGCTACTCTATTATAAATCCATTCAAGTACTGTGCGTGTCAGCACTACCGATCCAGGGATGACACTGAGCACAGAGATTTGACCGTCTGAGGTCGGATCGCTACAAGATGGTATCAGAGCACACGCTGAATGTAGGACACGACCACTAAGATGAGCCATAGGTCACTCTTCTCTACTCATTTCTGAGTCTTCTCCATTTTCTAATCTTTAGGATGGCAGACTCAAGGAACAAGTTTGCACAACCGGATGAAGACACACCATTTTGACGATACTTGAAGGAAGTCACTAGGTACCTGAACATTGGAATACCAAGCTTCACCGGGACCTACACCACCACTTTACCAGAAGAGGAGCGTTGGAGGATTCAAGTTCAAGTTCCAGGAAGGACATTCACGCCAGTTACTAAGCCCATATAGTTTTCCTTTGATGCACTAACCTGGAGTCTAGGAAAGGGCATGGCAGCCCACATCGCCATGGGACGCATCGGCGAAGTTTATCACAAGGAGCTTAAGGACACCATCTACCAGATATGTGGGCGCCGAGATGAGCAATGGGAGATGATCTGCACCAGGAGGGACATGTCCATTGCAGCTTTTATCCAGGAGCTAAACCAGCACATTCGTCGCCAGGAAAACCAGATGTGTGCGAGCATGATAGACCATGAAGAAGGTGATGACGAGGAACATGGAGCTAGAAGAGGTACTCAAGTCTGCACTAGACGGATACGAGGAGGAAATCGTAATACTAGTGGAGAAGAATGACGACCTAACAAGGAAGCTAGGAGTATTCATGGGAGACCCCGCGCCAGGAGGAGAAGATGATGAACCCAAGGAAATTCGTTCTGAAGACTACATCATCATCGACGACACCGACTCCGACCCTGATGGTAGTGATAATGATTATGAAGACGAAGCCGGAGCATATATCATGGAGTCTTCCACCATCAAAATTTCTAGATGACCACCATATGATTAGTAGTATTCCCCCATGTATATAGTAATAGTCCGAGCACTTTTGTAACGGTAGTTCTAGACCGATTGTATGCCCTTGCTTGAATTGATTTGGTGTGATATGATTGTGTGTGTCTCATGTGCATCTGGGTAGTGCTTTCTCAATATACCTCATTCTATTCTAATCTCTTCCCTCTAAACCCATCAGATGCCTCCGAGACATGACACTGGATTTGTCTTCCCACTGGAGATCACTCAGTTGATCCAGCAGCAGAATGCCTTGATACAGCAACTAGTCCAGAACCAATTCAACAACAACAACAACAACAACCCACCGCCACCACCTCCAATTGACAACTTAGCCCATTTTCTGAGGATGCAGCCACTGGTGTTTTCCAGTAGCACCGAGCCAATAGTTGCTGATGACTAGCTACGCAGGATTGGAAGGGAGTTGACCACTGCAGGTTGCACATATGCTAAGAAGGTGAGTTTTGCCGCACATCAATTGGATGGACACGCAGCCGCATGGTGGGAGAATTACACGACCACTTTCCCTATAGCCAATGTCACTTGGGATCAGTTTCAGCAAGCATTTCGCACTGTACATGTCTCAACTGGGGCTTTGAGCATGAAGAAGTGTGAGTTTCACAACATGCGCCAAGGAAACCGTACGGTGGGGCAGTACGTGGATGAGTTCAGTAAGTTAGCCCGCTATGCCCCGGATGATGTGGCCACCGATGCCGTGAAGCAGGAGAAGTTTATGGAAGGGCTGAATGATGAGATGAGCATGCAGTTGATGGTAGCGACATTCGCTAACCATCAGGAGTTGGTAGACAGGGCTCTTATGATTGAAGGGAAGCAGCAGCAAATTGAGAGTCGCAAGAGGAAGTATGGACAAGGGAAGTACAATTTAGGAGCCCAACAGAAGCCTCGTTTTACCCCAAACTCGGGAGGCTCATAACCATGGAGGCCACACTCACAACAAAGGAAGCTCGCACAACCACAGTGGCCCCAAGAATGGAAATGGGAATGGAGCAGACAGCAATCAGAACCGCTCTAACCCAGCAACGCCTACCAAGAAGGACCTAAGTCACATTAATTGTTTCAAGTGTGGGAAGACTGGACATTACGCCACTGAATGTTCTGTAGCAAAGAATGGTAATGTCAATGGAAGCTCTGGGAAGAAGCCCAACCCTTTCAACAGGGGACAAGTGAACCACGTGAACGTAGAGGAGGTTGAAGGGCAGCCAGATGCAGTTATCGGTAAGTTTTTGGTTAAGTCATTTACCACTCTTGTTCTATTTGATACTGGTGCATCACATTCATACATTTAAAGGGGATTTGTGGACAAGTTTAAGTTACCCACTTTAGCCCTTAGGACACCCTTGCTATTAAGCTCACCAGGTGCAGAGTATATGGCCAGCCGATGGTGCGATCGGATACCCTTAACCATTGGTAGCCATATTTTCCCCTCCGATCTAATAATTTTGGAATCGCAAGGATTGGATGTGATACTAGGTATGAATTGGCTGTCGAAGTATGGAGGAAACATTGACTGTGCTAGTAGGTCAATTCTGCTCACCACCCCGGAGGGAAAAAGGATCAAATATGTTTCCAGGCATGCGCCAAGGAGGGCCCAAGTAAATTCTCTCTCCGGAGTTGTTCAGGAAGAAGTGACTGTAGTGAAGGATTACCCAGATGTATTTCCAGAGGAGTTACCAGGCATGCCGCCGGATCGAGACATTGAGTTTTTGATTGAGCTATTGCCCAGCACCGAACTGATATCGATGAGACCATACCGGATGCCCGCAAATGATCTGGAGGAGATCAAGAAGCAGATTACAGAGTTGTTGGAGAAAGGTTACATTCGACGAAGTTCGTCACCTTGGGGAGCCCCAGTGCTCTTGGTTGAGAAGAAGGATGGATCGTTGTGAATGGTTGTTGATTATCGTGCCTTGAATGAAGTGACGATCAAGAACAAGTACCCACTGCCAATGATCAATGACTTGTTTGACCAGCTGCAAGGAGCGAAAGTGTTTTCAAAGATCGACCTGCGATCAGGATATCACCAGCTGAAGATTCGAGAACAGGATATACCTAAGACAACCTTCACCACGAGGTACAGGTTATATGAGTATACGGTTATGTCATTTGGATTGACAAACACCCCTGCCTATTTGATGAGTATGATGAATAATATGTTCATGGAGTTCTTGGATAAGTTTTTCGTGGTGTTCATTGACGATATTTTGGTATACTCGAAGAATGAAGAGGAGCACAAGGAACACTTGCGTTTAGTTCTCGAGAAGCTCAGGGAACATCAGTTGTGTGCCAAGTTCAGCAAGTGTGAGTTTTGGTTCAAGGAAGTTGGATTCCTTGGACATGTTATATCAGGAAAAGGTATAGCAGTAGACCCCACCAAGGTTCAGTCAGTCACTGAATGGTTGGCACCCACCTCAGTAGGAGAGATCTGCAGTTTTCTTGGACTCGCGGGATATTATCGGAGATTTATTAAGAATTTTTCCAAGATTGTGAAGCCTATGACAGAGTTGTTGAAAAAGGACACCAAGTTCAACTGGACTGATGAATGTGAGGCAAGTTTCCAGGAGTTGAAGAAACATTTGACTATAGCCCCAGTGCTGATTCTGCCAGATATACACAAGGATTTCCAAGTGTATTGCGACGCGTCGCGCTTAGGACTTGGAGGTGTGCTGATGTAGGACGGGAGAGTTGTTTCATATGCCTCACGAAAACTTCGACCGCATGAGTTAAATTATGCCACACATGATTTGGAGTTAGCAGCCGCAGTGCATGCGCTCAAGACCTGGAGACATTTTCTTATTGGAAACCGTTGTGATGTGTACACGGATCACAAGAGTTTGAAGTACATTTTCACAAGAAGGAGCTAAACCTCAGGCAGAGGATATGGTTGGAGCTTATAAAGGATTATGATATGAAGCTGCATTATCACCCAGGAAAGGCCGACGTCGTAGCATACGCTTTGAGCCGGAAGAGTTGTGTTAGTACTCCCGTAAGCGGAGGTTTGCAAAGGAGTTAGCCGAGGATCTCAGGGAGCTTCGTTTGGAGATAGTTCCTAGAGGTTTTGTTGCAGCATTGGAGGTTCAGTCAACATTATTGGGAAAAATTTGAGAAGCTCAGAAGGATGACAAGGAAATTGCCGAAATAAAGGAGAGAATTAGGAAAGGAAAGGCCAAAGGTTTTCGTGAAGAAGAGCATGGCACCTTGTGGTTCGAGGACCGTGTTTATGTGCCCAATAATGCATAGATCAGGAAGTTGATACTTCAGGAAGCTCATGACTCACCATACTCGATACACCCCGGAAACACCAAGATGTATTTGGATTTGAAGGAGCATTTCTGGTGGACTGGTATGAAGAAGGATATTGCCGAGTATGTAGCCGTATGTTATGTATGTCAGAGAGTGAAGGCAGAACTTTGGAAGCCAGCAGGACTACTGCAGCCTATGCCGATACCCGAATGGAAGTGGGACAAGCTTGGCATGGACTTTATCACTGGATTACCTGGGACCCGATCGGGATATGATTCTATTTGGGTAGTAGTGGATCGTTTGACCAAAGTGGCTCACTTTATCCCAGTGAAAACCATCTATACAAGTGCGAAGTTGGCCAAGATATATATGACCAGGATCGTCTGTCTGTACCATCGTATCAGATAGAGGGACACAGTTTACTTCAAAGTTTTGGCACCAGCTGCACCAGACTTTGGGTACCAGGCTAGAGTTCAATACAACCTTTCATCCGCAGACAGATGGATAGACCGAGAGAGTCAATCAGATTCTGGAGGACATGTTGAGAGCTTGTGCGCTACATTATGGATCTAGTTGGGATGATAATTTGCCGTATGCGGAGTTCTCATACAACAATAGCTACCAGGCCAGTTTGAAGATGGCACCTTTCGAAGCCCTGTATGGAAGAAGGTGCGGAACACCGTTAATGTGGGATGAAGTTGGAGACCGTTAGTTGTTTGGACCAGATTTGATCAAAGAGTCAGAAGAGAAGGTTAAGCTGATTCGAGACCCACTGAAGGTAGCTCAGTCCAGGCAGAAGAGTTATGCAGACTCGAAATGCAAGGAGGTAGTCTATGAAATTGGAGATAGAGCATATCTTCGTGTGTCACCTCTGCGAGGAATTAAACGATTTGGAGTTAAGGGAAAGTTAGCCCCGAGATTTGTAGGACCATACCGAGTTTTGGAATGTATGGGAGAAGTGGCCTACAAGTTGGAATTACCCGACGGACTGTCAGGAGTTCATGATGTGTTTCACGTTTCTCAGTTGAAGAAGTGTCATGCTGAGCTGGCCGATATCCCTCTGAGAGATACAGTGCCCTTGGAAGCAATTCATTTGGATAGTGATCTGACCTATGAGGATAAACCAGTCAAGATTCTCAAGTTTGCCAGCCGAGTCACGCGCAGCTAGGTTATCAAGTTTTGCAAAGTTCAGTGGAGCCACCATACCGAGGATGAAGCCACCTGGGAACGAGAGGAAGACTTACGGAAAGACCACCCACACCTATTTTCTAGCCAACCCGAATCTCGAGGACGAGATTCATCTTAAGGGGGGTTGGTTTGTAACATCCCAAATTTTCAATTTGGAATGTTATACATAGGTCATCCATGCATATCATATTTTATTGCATTTTGTTTTGTGATCCTCGAAATGCTAAGAAGCTCAAGGACCCACGGAGAGAGTTGGGGATTTCACCATTTTCATATTTAAATTTTCTCAAATATCGAAACAAGGATCATTTTGGCTTTAATTATTTTTCTCTCCAAAAATATTTCAAATTAAAATATATGAGAGGAGATAATATGACTTCTCCAAATAAATGAAATATTGGAGGAAAAATGTTAAAATCAAATAAATAAATAATTTTGGATTTTATTGCTAAATATTGGAGTCCGGGACACCGCCGCCGCCTCGGTTGCCCCCTGCCCAAGACGAGCCCCTCCCCCTTTATATGCTGCCGCCGCCGCCTCGTTCCCCACCCGCCCGCCTCCCAAGAAGAAGCAGAAGACGCAGCCGTGCCCACGCGCCACCACGCCGCCAAGCCCACACACCGCCATGACCCGCGACCTCGCCGCCGACGCCGCCAAGCCAAGACCGCACCCGCCACCTGCCCAGCAGTGCCTTGCCTCGCCGGAGCTGCCGCCTTGCCGCCGGAGCCGCCACCGTTCCCGATCCGATCCGGATTCGCCGGTTTTTTTGGTTTAGGTAAAAACCGATCGGTTTTTTTAGAAACCCTAGATGCGTTTATTTATTTATTTGTTCGGTTTTTCTCGGTTTAGTTATTTGGCGGACGTTCGTCCGTTCGTTCATTTTCACGAACGTCATTTGCCGGTTAGGTTCAAACATGGAAAGTTCGTTCGTTAGTCTTTTCTTTTTATTTTCTTTTTCTGCCAGGGACCTATCCGTGATTATTATTTTTTATCGCAGATTAGCCCCTGATCTTCAAACCCTCGCCGTTTCTTAACCGTTTGCCCAAATCTAGTGAAACCAACGCCAAAATATTCGTCTCGAGCCCCTCTTTCTGTTTAAACAACTTGAATAAGGTTTTTAACAATTTAAAATTTGGTTTCAAGAATATTTGAATTCGAAGTTCTTTTGACCGTAGTTTCAGTTACGTAGCTCCGATTCGATTGATTATTTTTGCAGATCGAATCTCTTCGGTCGAGTTTTCAGATTCGACCTTCTTATTTGAGTTTTACCCATGCATCTTTGCTTGAGTGCTTATGTATGCTATTGTTTGTTTGCGATAGAATTCCCGGAGTGCGAAGCGTGCTACTACGAGTCTCTAGGGTTTGCGGATCATCAGGAAGGCAAGTAACACATTGATCATACTCTTCTCATACCCAGTTTTATGCATTAGATACAATACTCAAACATTGCATGATTAGGATGTGATTAACTTGTGTGATTCGGGAAGTAGATTATGAGGTAGAACCTATTTCCCTTTACTACCAAACCCTTGGGAGTTACTTCTACGTTATGCTTATATTGCCATGCTATGCTCGTAGACATGGATTGGGTTTGAGTGTATCCATGACCGATGTGAGATTTTTAATTAATGGTTAACTTAAGGTGGCTACTTAAATACACATCTGGGTGGATTGGTTGCGGCACCTGGAGAATCCAGTGTTGTCCTAGGATATCCCGGAGGACCCGTGTGATCATCCTACGGCTCGCCACCCAGGCTCAAATGGATCATAAGATTATTCATGCTAGAAACTTCCGTGTGCAACCACAAGCTATTACGAGCTCTAGCATAGTTGAGTATGTTGCATGACCTCTTCCAGTGGTAGGCTAGCAGATGTAGGGGATGTAGGTTGGTACTGTCTACCCAGGGTTAGAGTTATTGCTTCTGATAGACTGTGTCTCGGTCATCCGTTTCTCAAACACCATGTAGTGCGAGAAATCCAACGGAGGAGATCGGGTCTTGTGGGGAAAAGTGCGCAAACCTCTGTTGAGTGTACAAACTAATCATGGTTAGTCGTGTGCCCAGTTATGGACATCTTGAGTACCTGGTACTTGAATTATTGATTTGATCTCATCACTCTAAATTAATTTGCTGGGTTGATGATTACTTTTAATTGGTATTGAGTTGGAGGAACCTTCTCAATGTTTCAACTACGATGATAGTGAAATAAAATATATTCCTTTGCTGTAGGAAAAAATTGGCTTTTCGCAAAATGTTATAACCATAGAGCCTCCACCAGCCATATATGCATGTAGTGATAGCTTTTACTTGTTCATTGCTCTACTGTGTTACATTGCCAACATATTCCATGTGCTGGCCCATTTTTGGGCTGCAACATATCATGTTGCAGACTTTGCAGACGAAGAGTAAGGTGCGCTAGGTCGTTGTCGTGCACTCAGCTATGCTGTTGGAGTTGATGGACTCACTTTATCTTCCAAGCCTTCCGCTGTTATCTTATTTAGATGGCCTTAAGCCATATTTATTGTAATAAGTTCTCTCTTGAGACTATCGATGTAATTAGTGTGTGATTGCTACCTGTTATAAATCCATTCAAGTACTGTGTGTGTCAGCATTACCGACCAGGGATGACACTGAGCACAGAGATTTTACCGTTTGAGGTCGGATTGCTACAAAAGTACTACTATGCATGCCCCTAGGGGGATAGATCGGTAGGAAAAGACCATCGCTCGTCCCCGACTGCCACTCATAAGGAAAGCAATCAAAGAACACCCCATGCTTCAAATTTTTCACACAACGTTTCCCATACGTGCATGCTACGGACTTGCCAATCTTAACACAAGTATTTCTCAATTTCACAATTACCCAACGAGCATGACTCTAACATTACCACCTTTATATCTCAAAACAACTATCAAGTATCATAGTATTCAATGCACTTTATATGAAAGTTTTTGTTATACCCATCTTGGATGCCTATCATATTAGGACTAATTTCATAGCCAAAGCAAATTACCATGATGTTCTAAAAGACTCTCAGACTAATATAAGTGAAGCATGAGAGATCAATAATTTCTATAAAATAAAACCACCACCGTGCTCTAAAAAAATATAAGTGAAGCACTAGAGCAAAATTATCTAGCTCAAAAGATATAAGTGAAGCACATAGAGTATACTAATAAATTCCGATTCATGTGTTCCTCTCCCAAAATGTGTGTACAACAAGGATGATTGTGGTAAACTAAAAAGCAAAGACTCAAATCATACAAGATGCTCCAAGGAAAACACATATCATGTGGTGAATAAAAATATAGCATCGAGTAAAGTTACCGATAGACGAAGATGAAAGAGGGGATGCCTTCCGGGGCATCCCCAAGCTTAGGCTTTTGTTTGTCCTTGAATTTTACCTTGGGGTACCTTGGGCATCCCCAAGCTTAGGCTCTTGCCACTCCTTGTTCCAAAATCCATCAAATCTTTACCCAAAAACTTGAAAACTTCACAACACAAAACTCAACAGAAAATCTCATGAGCTTCGTTAGCGAAATAAAACAAACCACCACTTTAAGGTACTGTAATGAACTCATTCTTTATTTATATTGGTGTTAAACTACTGTACTACAACTTCTCTATGGTTCATACCCCCCAATACTAGCCATAGATTCATCAAAATAAGCAATCAACACACGAAAAACAGAATCTATCAAAAACAGAACTGTCGGTGTACTAGAGTAGGGGTACCCTAGTACCCCAAACTCATGCACGGGCAGTTGCAGCGCCCCACGGCAGGGCTGGCCTGATGGCCGCCAAGGTCCTCAGCGGCTCCTTTGGAGCCATTCAAGAACAAAGTAGTCAAGACCCCGGCAAGGGGAGCTTGCCGGGAAGGCCACTCAGGGCGCGAAGGAAACAAGGCCTCGGCAAGAGGAGCTTGCCGGGAAGGCTTGGCGGGCGCTGAACCCCCAAGCGCGACAAGATTCCTGCCACGGCAAGGCGCTTGCCGGGGCGGGCGACCTCTCTTCATCTCCGCTCCAGCTCACCCGCCAACGTGTCACCACGGGGCTCTCCCAAGTACGCGTGTCGGCGGGCTGTGCAGCCAGCGGGGAGTAGCGACAGACGGCGCTGACAAGCTACCATCGTGGCGAACGGAGGCGCACTTAACGGTCCCTGTTACACTATTTGGGCGACTGAGACGGGCATTGATGACCCTTGTCCCTTGCCGCCAGAGTTAGGTATAAATTACTGTACACTGTACAAAGCGGTGTACCAACCTATGTTTTTACCATTGTAACCTTGTCTACTTGCTACATGTGGTAACCCCTTGTGACTATAAAAGGAGGCCCAAGGGCAACGTAGAAAGGGTTCGGCTGGTTTCGGTCCAGCTCCAGCTTAGTTCATCACATTCATACAAAACCACACTCAGGCTAGGTCTTGTAGCGCCCATTGCTCCCTAGCAAGAACACAAGATAATCCACAAAGCAGCAATAGGAGTATTATCTCTCCGGAGAGCTCCGAAGCTGGGTAAATCCGCTCGTGTGCATCTCCTCGATCCGCTCTTTGTGCAATCTCCGCCCCCCTCCGAACCACAAGGGACCCAGGTCCCATAGGTGCTCGTGGGGCACGATCAGTTCTCCCCCGACATCTTTGGTGCGCCAGGTAGGGGGCGTCGAGGCTGTGCGAACCTGATCCGGCGGTCGCACGAGCAACTTCATCGACATCTTCATCGACATGGCGCCGAAGAAGAAGCCTTCAGCAGCAGCTGAGCCGTCCGCGTCGAACCCACCACCACCGGAGCCGTCGGGTGGTGGGGGAAACGCTGGCGGAGGGACCGGCGTCGTCGAGAGAGCCCACGATGTCGCCAGGTCCAAGGACAAGGTGGCGCAAGCGTCGGCTTCCAAATCTGCACTGCGTCCATCGCAGGAGGCGCGGGACAGACAACGTCATGATACTCGCGGCACCATACGCTCATTGGATCAAGGCCAAGCTGGAGGATCCGAGACCCTCGAGACCGCATGCACCTCAAAGATGCCGGTGCGAGTGGAGTATTGGTCGCTTGGGATGCTGCTCCTCCTAACTTGGTTAGAGTCCGAGCACATCCCGTTCTTCGCCCGCACGCCGTTGCCGCCAACCACACCAGCGAAGCCTTGGCGAGCTCGCCACTACTAGATTACCCTCCGACGGCCGATAAGGTCGATTTAATGGAGGGCCACAATTCAGAGTCTCATCGGCTTCGCTAACGGCGACGCCCCGCGCAACCGAGTGCTTCGCGGCCGCGACGGGCGATAAGGCGCGAGCCGATGGCGATAAGACTTGCGGGGTGCACCCACCGTACACTCCCTTCCGAAGGCCAAGATCGCCGACTCGCGGATCCACCTCAACAGCGACTCCACGGCGTCGCCGGATCCGCGAGCTCGTCGCGACCAACGCCAAGTTCTTTGGGAACGACAAGAAGAGGACGCTCGAACCCGTATCGAGCGCCGAAGAGAAGCACGCCGTCAATCTGACCAACGCGCCGCCCATCGCCGATATGCATGTGCCGGGGAACCAGCGACTTGCCGACGTGATGGGTTGCCCTGCGCTCACTCGTGAGCTGCGACAAGTCCGTGGCCCGACAAGAAAAACTTCAAACCAGACGTGCCGGAGAAGTACGACGGCAGGACACACCCATCGGAGTTCCTCAAGATCTACACCATCGCGGTGCAAGCTGGGGGACGAGACGACAAGATCCTCGCCAACTACTTCCCTTGGTGCTCAAGCCAAACGCCGATCTTGGCTCCTGCACTTGCCGGATGGCTCTATTTCTTCTTGGGCAGATTTGTGCCACCAGTTTGTTGGCGCCTTCACAGTGACCACAAGCCTCATGGCTGTGAGAGTGATCTCCACCTGCTTGCCCGTAAGGAGGGGAGTCTCTGTGCAAATTCATCCAGAGATTCAATGAGTGCACTACAATATCCCAGACGCCCACCCTGCTGCGGTGATCAGTCGTTCCATCGTAATGTACGCAATCGCAGGATGAGGGAGGAGATGGCGATGTGCAAAGTGAAAGACGTCGTGAGCTCTACGCCTGGCCGACAAGTGTGCACGCTACCGAAGAAGGAAGAAGACTCCCTGTGAGAGAATGTGGGAGCAGAGTCGATAGTGAGGGGATCGCCTGCAAGGAATAGCCGTGGCGGAACAACAGGAGGAAGAAAACCAAGAAGTACTAGTTGTCGAGCAGTCCGGCAAGGATGGTGCCGCCAACAAAGCCAAGGCCGGTGGCTCCGGCAAGGAGGTTGCTGTTGACGCCGACCGCCAAGCTGTGGCGGCCGCCGACAAGCCTGACAGCTCCAACAAGCAGTACTGTAAAATCCACCGCACCAAGGGCCACGATCTCCAGAGCTGCAAGAAAGTCGAGCAGCTTGTTGAGCTACAGAGAGCTGAATACGAGCGGCGAGACAAGGAGAAAGCCCAAGAAGGTGCAGGTGCAGCGAGTAAGAAGAGACCCGGTCGGGGAGGACGCCGCGGCAAGGCCAAGCAGCGGCAAGGAGACAGACCTCCCCGTGGTCGCGACAAGGAAGAAGATGAAGGTGAAGTTGACGAGGACGATGAAGACGATGAGGCTGATGAGCAGGAGTTTCAAAAGGCAACGGAGGTCCTTTGCGTCGACGGTGGTGCGTCTCTGCATACCTCGCACCGCCAACTCAAGCAATGGATGCGTGAGGTCAATGCAGCAGAACCATCCATAGAGTCACGCAAACCTCTGAAATGGTCCAGCACGCCCATCATCTTTGACATTGAGGATCACCCTGATCGCATCACTGCAGTCGGGTGCCTGCCGATGTTGGTCTCACCAACCATCCGCAACCTCAAGGTCACAAAGATGTTGGTTGACGGCGGGGCCGGCCTGAATTTGATCTCCTCTGCAGTGCTCCAGAGACTTCAAATCCCTGACAGCGAGCTCGAAGAAACTGGTACTTTCCAAGGAATCAACCCAGGAAGGAGCAAGCCCAAAGGGAAGATCATGTTGCCGGTAACATTCGGCAGCGAGCTCAACTTCAGAACTGAGAGGGTCACGTTTGACGTCGCCGATTTCCCATTGCCTTACAACGGCATACTTGGCCGTCCAGCACTCGCCAAGTTCATGGCCGCCTCTCATTATGCATACAACCTACTCAAGATGCCCGGCCCGATAAGCGTCATTTCCGTCCATGGCGACAAGAAAGACGCACTTATCTGCGCCGACAAGATTTACCGGGATGCAGCAGCCGCGACAGATAGCAAGCCACTTACCGTTGAAGCTCCCGGAAGGAAGAAGAAGACCACTAGGTCCAGCAAGAGCTCTGTTGCCCACTCCGGCAAGCGCACCTCTTCGGAGTGCTGCGCTACCGTCGAGGACGCACCATCGAGCTCCACCGGCAAGTGCAACAAGACGATGGCAGCTCCGCCAAAGACCAAGAAGGTGCCCGCCAAGGAGGACAGCACTGGTGGTACCTTCACCATCAGTGCCACGCTTGATCCTAAATAGGAAAGCGAGCTCATTGCTTTCTTGCGGGCGAACGTCGATGTGTTTGCATGGCAACCATCTGACATCCCCGGTGTTCCCAGGAAAGTAATTGAGCACCACCTAGCTGTCTGTCCTCACGCGCGGCCCGTCAAGCTGAGAGTTAGGAAACAGGCAGTGGAGTGCCAAGAGTTCATAGCAGAAGAAATCAAGAAATTGGAAGCAGCAGGGCTTGTCAGAGGAGTCCTCCACCCCACGTGGTTGGCCAATCCGGTAGTGGTACGCAAGGCTAATGGGAAATGGAGACTTTGTATTGACTTCACAGATGTTAATAAAGCTTGTCCCAAGGACCCATTTCCCTTGCCGCGTATCGACCAGATTGTTGACTCCACGGCTGGATGCGATCTGCTCTCGTTTCTTGATGCATATTCAGGATATCATCGATATTCATGGCGAAGAGGATGAAGAGAAACCACATTCATTACACCATGTGGCACGTCTCGCTTTATACGGATGCCTTCGATTTGAAGAATGCTGGTTCAACCTTTGCAAGGGTAGTCCATGATGCCTTTGGACCGCAGATACACAGAAATGTAGAAGCTTACATGGATGACATAGTGGTCAAGAGCAAAGACAGGGCAACCCTGGTTCAAGATTTGGATGACACGTTTGCAAACCTGCGCAAGATCAACCTCAAGCTCAACCCCGAGAAGTGCGTGTTTGGAGTCCCTTCCGGCAAGCTCCTCGGGTTCTTTGTATCTCAGTGGGGAATTGAAGCCAATCCCGACAAGATCAAGGCCATTGAGCAGATCGAAGCACCAAAGCGCGTCAAGGATGTCGGAGGCTTGCCGGTTGCGTGGCTGCTCTCAGAGGTTCATCTCTAAGTCTGCTGAACGCTACCGCCCTTTTCAAGATTTTGAAAAAGGCGGGTCCAATGAAATGGACTCGAAGCGGAGGCTGCGCTGCAGACTTGAAGAGATACCGTCCTCCGCTCCAATACTTGTCGCACCTAAGCCACAAGAGAAGTTGTTGCTGTATATAGCGGCGACCAATCAAGTGGTTAGTGCTGCGTTAGTAGCGGAGAGGGAGGCAGATGATGAGCCGGTAACCGAGGCAGGTGCATCCTGCGACAAGCAAGATGCTTCGCCGTCAAGCTCTGTCCCGACAAGGACGGATCAGCGCAGGGTTGCGACAAGATCTGTAAGAAGATGGTGCAGCGCCCGGATACTTTGTCGGTTCCCTTCGCAGGGGCTAGATCGAGGTACTACGGTGTGCGAAGCTGCTTTTCGGCCTCCTCATGGCCTCGAGAAAGCTGCGCCATTACTTCCAAGCACATGAGATAACAGTTATCACTCGCTTTCCGCTGAAGAGGATTTTGCAAAATCCAGAAGCAACAGGCAGGATTGTTGAGTGGGCGCTGGAACTGTCAAGCTTTGGTCTCAAGTTCGAAAGCACTTCAACTATCCAGAGCAGGGCATTGGCAGAATTCATAGCGAGTGGGCGCCAACGCAGGATGAAGAGATCCCGAGACGAGCATCCCGTCAAGGAGGCAAATAAAGAATGGCTGATGTACTTTGACGGTGCCTTCTCGCTGCAAAGCGCCCGGTGCGGCGTCTTGCTTATCGCACCCACCGGGAGCACCTCAAATACATAGTCCAAATGCACTTTCCCAAGGAACAAGCAACAAATAATACCGCAGAGTATGAAGGCTTGCTTGCGGTCTCGTGATTGCGGTGGACCTTGGGATTAAGAAGCTCATTGTCGGGAGACTCGCAACTTGTCGTCCGCCAAGTAAATAAAGATTATCGAGTTCGTTGATGGAAGCGTCGTCGATGAAGTGAGGAAGCTGGAAGAGCACTTTGAAGGCTCGCAAATGGAACACGTTCCAAGAGCATGTAATGATATAGCTGATGGCCTCTCCAAATGTGCGCGACTTAAGTTACACAATGGAACCAGGGATTTTGTGCTTAAGCTAACTCAGCCAACCGTAACACCATCAACAGGACAGAGCAAGAAGAGAAAATTGGTCTCCGGCGACTACTTTCCGGCAGAGCTCTCTGAAGCCGCCGCCAAGAAGGTCCCTAAAACCAACGCAAACATCACTGAGGAGCAGTCTGCTCCGGCAAACCACGTAGTTTGTATCGTTGAAGCAAACGCTCCCGACAAGCTTAGCTCCGGCAAGCTTGACGGGGATCATCGAGCTCCGGAGGACCCTCAGGTCCTTGCCGTAGAAGCTGATGGTCCCGCAGTGATAGATGAGCCTTTGATCCTTGTTGTCGAGCCACAGGCTCCAACATGGGCACAGCAGATCGTCCATTTCCTTCAGACAGGAGAACTTCCCGAAGAGCAAGAAGAAGCGGAAAGAGTAGCCCGGCAGTCAAGTATGTACCAGTTTGTTGACAACATCCTGCATGAAGAAGACTCAACGGAGTGAAATTGAAGTGTATTTGCCGGAAGATGGATGCGAAGCTGTTGGCGGAGATACACGGAGGCATATGTGGTCACCACATTGGCGCAAGAGCACTTGCCGCAAAGCTTTCCGCAAGGTTTCTTCTCGCCGAAGCCCTCCAGATGCAACGCACAAGTAACCAAGTGTGAAGCGTGCGGTTCCATTCAAGACAGATACACCAGCCAGCTCAAGCTCTCCAGACGATCCCTTTAACCTGGCCCTTCTCGGTGCAGGGGCTCGACATCCTCGGCCCCTTCCCCGAGCTGTCGGGGCTTTGAATACTTGTACGTCGCAATCGACAAGTTCATAAAGTGGCGGAAGTGGAACCAAGTGAGGAAGGTGACAGACAATCGGCCGTCAAGTTCTTTAGGTCAATTGTTTGCCGCTTTGGGATTCCTAATCGGATCATCACCGACAACGGCACACGTTCACGAAGTCGCACCTTCATGCGATCGCCCAAGATCTTGGCGCCAAGATCTGCTTTGCTTCCGCTGCTCATCCGAGAAGCAACGGTCAAGCGAGAGAGCAAACGCTGAAGTGCTGCGAGGACTCAAGACCGAACTTTCGGCAGGCTTCACAAGTGCGGAAGGAACTGGATCGAGGAGCTGCCGGTGGTTCTTTGGTCGATCAGACGACGCCAAATCGAGCCACCGCCGACACCCTTTGCTCTAGTCTACGGAGCGAGGCAGTTCTCCCCACGGAACTCAGTATACGGGTCACCTCGAGTGCTCGCTATGATGAGTTTGAGCAAGAGCAGCTGCGACAAGATGACGCTGCTCCTCGAGGAAGATCGTCTTCAGCTCTTTGTATGAGCTGCTCGTTACCAAAGAAGCTTTGCGTCGCTACCATAGCCGCAGTTAATGCCGAAGCTTCGAGGAAGGCGACCTTGTTCTTCGGCGCGCTCAATCCGCCAAGAATTCCAACAAGTTGACGCCGAAGTGGGAAGGCCCTTATCGGGTAAAACGAGTCACTAGGCCCGGCGCTGTCCGCCTTGAGACCGAAGATGGCTTTCCGGTGAGCACTTCCTGGAACATTGAGCATCTTCGCAAGTTTTACCCATGAGGCGCGTTGTTGGAACCTGTTCCGCAACCACCCTTTGTACAAGTCTTGCCGCTGTTGCATGTAATCCTTTGTACAAAGCCGAGCGCAGACCCGTGCATCGATAAAGCCTATGGTTGCGCCAGATTTTGTCAATACATGCTTTCATAATCATATATGCATGTGTTTACTAACATCTTGTGCAGCACCCGCACCCGATGGCGATAATAAGCCATTAGGCTCCATAACTTTATTTTCTCTTCTTTCTTCTCCAACAAGAAGAAGGTTCATCCAGCCACAAGTTAACCGGGGGGGGGGGGAGGAGGAGATAATGATGTGGGCCGACGAGCGTCGCTCGAGGAACTATCGCCTTGCCGGAAAATGGACAACAGAAAAGCTAAGTTGCTAAGTTTAAACGACCAGTTTCAAATTTTTTTAAGTTATCTTCCTCGAATGATAGTACTTTGTATGGAAAACCTGTGCGCGGAGGAACCAAATCGTGACTGGTCGCGCCCTTACTTTGTTTCGAGTCCGCTCAACAACTTAAGTGAGCTGCGGTTAGTCCGCGACGAGGTTGCTTGTCGGTAGCGACCCCGCCAGCAGGCTGCTGAAGTTCCACACTCGGCGCTCGCGGCAGGGGTGCCCGCACCGGCAAGTTTCCGTGAAAGCGTAGGGTAAAAACATACAAGGGAAGAAATCGAGCAAAGGAAATAACAGAGCATTCGATTGCCTAAGATAGTGTATATTACATGATAACTTATCGCAGATCTAATAGATTTTTCGCCTAAACATGATCTACAGCGACAAGAGAAAGATAGACTTGGCGGCCTAGTCCACGCGGTCACCCTCGAGCCTCTTAACTCCGCTCACCCTGTCCACAATGGGTGCGACAAGGGTCTTGAGCGCTTCAACATCGGGCGGATGGAGGCAGGGACTTGAGGACCTTGGAGAAGTCGGCGCTTTGGGTTGCGGAAGGCCACCTTCATCAACACCTTCTCGAGAGCCTCGGCACAGACTTGGCGTGATTCCTCCGCCAGATTGCTTCGAACCTCATCCCGAGCCGCGGATACCCGCCAACACGCCTTTGAAAATAGGCTGAGCTTGACGCTGGGTTGGAGGTTCTCGTCGGTGGAATATCCAAGATCTGTCATCCCCAACTCTATCAGCTCATTATGGATGCGGCGGTGATGTCCACAAGACCTTCCGTCCAATGCATTATGCTGTCCCGAAGATTATTCTGGCGGTCACAAGATTCGACAAAGAACTCCTCGATGGCCTTGATTTTCTCCAGCAGGCCCGTTCCGCTCCCCCGCGCCGCTCAACGTCTCCGTCAAGGTGGTCAATTTCAGCTCCAGATCCGCCTTGACGTCCTTGGCGGCATCGATCTCCTTGATCTTTTCAGCAAAAGCGACCTGCAGCTCGCCGAGGTGTGGCGTCCTTCTCACGCTTCGCGCTTCAACCCGGTGACCTCCTCGGCACTCTTCCGGAGGGTGGACTCCAGCTGAGCAACCTCGTCTCCATTCCCTTTTGGCGGCCTCGGCAGCCGCGGCGGCATCTTTGCCTCCTGAGTGGCCCGCCAATCGCTTGCTCTCATGTGAGATCTTCCTCAAAGCTGTCGAGGTTGATCTTCCGCTGCGCCAGCTCACCTTCTCGAGCGGAGAGTTTCTCACCGGCAAGCCTCTGCTGCTCCTCAACCTCGCCCTTCTCCAAGATGAAGGCCGTGCGCTCCTCAGCGAGCTGCTCCCGAGCCTCTGCTATGTCCCGGAGAGTCTCTTTGTTGGCGCGTCGGAGCTCCTCCGCACGTTTCTCCAAGTCAGCTCCCGCCCTCACGACAAGCGCCTCTCTGGACTCCAGTTTGGCTTGCCGGGCGCGGTAGAGCGACAGCAACCTCCTTAGCAGCTGCTCCTCCTCAGGTTCACCACTGCTGCTGCTCGGGGCATCAACCAGCGACAGCTCGGCGGAGGCAAGCAGCTCCGCATCGAAGGTCTCCCCTTCGGCCGGTGCCCTGGAGCTTGATGCCCATGGGAGCTTGATGAAGACACCCTCGCCGGCTTTCAGGTAGGCGCCGGGCTGGGGCTCCTCGGAGTCTGGTGCGGCATCGGTGGCGGGGGGATCGGCGGTCGGCGCAGCGCCTGGCGCTCCTGCGGCCTCCGGGCCGTCAGTGCGATCGCCAGATTCCTCCCGACCTCTGCGCCCGGCCCTCGGCAACCTCCTCGCCGGCGGGCCTGTCAGCACCAACCTCCTCCTCCTCCATGTTTGCGGCGTCGACATTGTCGCCGCCAGCGTCTTCCTCGCCGGCAGCCTCGGTTTCCATCGGGTCTCCGGCAGATTGATCTCATGGTCAGAAGAAGGAAGCACAAATCAAACAGATATTCGAAAGAGAGAAACGGAAGAATGCAACCCAAGGGAAACAATCAAGACGAGAAGATTACTGCGGTGGGGTGCAGTGGCGCGGTCTCCGCCACCGGAGGGTCGTGGCGCCAGCCCTTGTCGGGAAGCTCCCTTGTCGGAGAAGCCTCCTTGCCGGAGAGCGCTCCTTGGCGGAGAATTCTCCCTTGGTGGCGTGGTTGAAGCAAGCAAATTTCGGGAGTGACCTCCGGGGCCTCCTGATGAGGCTGGACCTCAGGGGTAGCCTCCGGTGCTCCATCATGTGGCTGCTCTGCTCCTACAAAAATCCAACGAACCAGATATCAGTAACAGAAAAGCACCCAAACGCGCCTAACCACTTTAAGCATACCAGATACTTACTGTTGGGGGCAGTCTTTGGGACTGCTTTCTGTTGAAGGGTTGCCGGATCCGGCAAGGGAGTCCCGGACGTGCCCCCTGTTGCTACAGGGGAATCATCTGAGACGACAACCACCGGCGTCTTGGCCCTCTTCGGCGCCCTCTGAGCTGACGCCCTGAAGAAGAAAGTTCAGAGTGGAACCAGTCAGATATAAGATAAAACAGTGAATTGGAAGATTACAAATAGCAGTGGCAAGATCTTACTCTTCCTCTTCTTCCTCGGAGCTGAGGGCAGAGAGATCAAACTCTGCTCCAGCGCGACGGATTGGGGGAGAAGATTCCCTCTGGCGCTTGGCGGGTGCAGGGGCCGCGACTCCAGAAGGCCGTGCACCCGTCGCCGTGGCGGAATAAGGCGCTCCCGCGGCAACGGTACTTGCCACGGTGGAGCGCGTCGGGCGGCGAGGCGGCTGTCGGACTGGATGCTCCCCCGACACTTCTCCGATCTTCCGGAGACGTCTCCTTGGCGGGGCAGCGAGCTCCCCCTGCGGCAAGCTGCTTGACGGCGGAGGAGAGGCACCCCCGGCAGGCTCACTTGGGTCGTCGTCGGGCTCGGTCTGCTCCTCCTCACCGACGAACTCTTCTTGGTCAGCAAGGCTTGCCGCCTCAGCCCTCTCCGCCTCCTCGACGGTAAACCCAAACGCGCGGCGGCAGCAGCCTCGCAGCCTCCTCCAACCTTGTGGCGTCGCGCCATCTCTGGCGATGGTGTCGTGGGTGAGCCGCCTCTTCTCGCCGGCGCGATCGGCACTTCAACCAAGTTGTCGAAGAACTGCTGCACTATGACATCGGCGGGCTCGCCAAGTTGGAGCGATCCGTGGGAATCGCTGGCGGCATTATTGCGCGGATGCTATCAGCGACGAGTTGTTGCACAAGGCACAACTCCCTCGCAACATGCACCATCCGGGTTATCCGCTTGAGCTTGAACAGCTCCCGCAGCATGCCGTCAAGCTCCGTGGTAGTGAAATTCCAATTCAGACCAGGCGCAGCCTCATGATATCCGCCGCGTTCGGAATTCCCAAGCAGGCCTCCCTTTCTCCTGCAAGGGCGCAATGCGGCGGCGAAGGAAGTCCGCGCCAACTGCTCCTACGGTAAGCCCTGCTTGCGGAGACGCAAAATCCTAGTCGTGGCAATCTTCAACTTGTCGTCCTCCGGCGCCAAGTTGCTCCGATCGTTACCCGCGAACTATGGGGGTCTTCTTGCGAGGCAGTAAAAGGCTGTGGCTCCTCCTCTAAGATCCAGCACCAGTCAGCCCTCCACTCCTCCCACTTGCTGCGCAACTCTCCGTCAAGATCGCTTCCTTCTTGCCGATCCTAGAGGTCCATGCAATTCCTCCGACAGCGGCTCTCCTCTCTCTGCGCGGGGTGAGAAGTAGTGGCGGAAGAGTGCGACGTTTGGGTGGACCCCGACAAAGTTCTTGCAGAGATGTGCGAAAATGGCCATGGTAAGGATGGCGTTGGGGGTAAAGTCAAGGAGGCGGAGGCCGTATGTGTTCATGACATCGCAGAAAAATTCAGAAAAGGGCGGGCAGAGCCCGCACCAGAAGAAAATCGCGAAAAAGGGGTACCCGATGGAGACCTTGGCAGATGTGGCGGCGGAGATGACCCTCGTGCGCGGATGCGCCCGGGTCACCGTCGACCAGAAGAGGTAATACAGCTCCCGCAGCTCCTTCCTGTTGAGCAGGGGATCGAAGAGGGCCCGCCCCTTCCGCAGCGCCGCGAGCCGCTGCGCCTCGGCAGATTTCACGCCTTTTCCCTTATCGGCCTTCGGAGCCATAGGGAGTCGTGGTGGAGGAAGCCGACCGCGTTGGTGGCACCGGTGGCAATGGAGGGGGCGGAGCGTCGCTCTCTTTGGGCTCGAGAAGGAAAGGGGAAAGTGACGGGGGTTTCTGATGTGACAGCAAGGGCAAGTGGGCGTCCTGCCCCGGTTCCCCCGCTTATAAAGAGGAGAGGGGACGGGCCTTCCGATTTTTCCCATTGAAGAAAGCCCCACGATCTCCCCCACGACGCCACGTCCGGTGCGTGCCGTTCGTGGGAGACGTGGTGGGACCAAGGCAAATAACGGCGTAATCAAGACCACGCGTGCCCGTGCACCGTTTTGGGCCTGGCCCAACAAAGCTTGGCGCCGTATGTGGCCCAGGCCCGGGGGCTCCTGTCGGTGTACTAGAGTAGGGGTACCCTAGTACCCCAAACTCGTGCACGGGCAGTTGCAGCGCCCCACGGCAGGGCTGGCCTGATGGCCGCCAAGGTCCTCAGCAGCTCCTTTGGAGCCATTCAAGAACAAAGTAGTCAAGACCCCGGCAAGGGGAGCTTGCCGGGAAGGCCACTCAGGGCGCGAAGGAAACAAGGCCCCGGCAAGAGGAGCTTGCCGGGAAGGCTTGGCGGGCGCTGAACCCCCAAGCGCGACAAGATTCCTGCCACGGCAAGGCGCTTGCCGGGGCGGGCGACCTCTCTTCATCTCCGCTCCAGCTCACCCACCAACGTGTCACCACGGGGCTCTCCCAAGTACGCGTGTCGGCGGGCTGTGCAGCCAGCGGGGAGTAGCGACAGACGGCGCTGACAAGCTACCATCATGGCGAACGGAGGCGCACTTAACGGTCCCTTTTACACTGTTCGGGCGACTGAGACGGGCATTGATGACCCTTGTCCCTTGCCGCCAGAGTTAGGTATAAATTACTGTACACTATACAAAGCGGTGTACCAACCTATGTTTTTACCATTGTAACCTTGTCTACTTGCCACATGTGGTAACCCCTTGTGCCTATAAAAGGAGGCCCAAGGGAAACGTAGAAAGGGTTCGGCTGGTTTCGGTCCAGCTCCAGCTTAGTTCATCACATTCATACAAAACCACACTCAGGCTAGGTCTTGTAGCGCCCATTGCTCCCTAGCAAGAACACAAGATAATCCACAAAGCAGCAGTAGGAGTATTATCTCTCCGGAGAGCTCCGAAGCTGGGTAAATCCGCTCGTGTGCATCTCCTCGATCCGCTCTTTGTGCAATCTCCGCCCCCCTCCGAACCACAAGGGACCCAGGTCCCATAGGTGCTCGTGGGGCACGATCAGTTCTCCCCCGACAAGAACAGTCTGTAGTAATCTGTATCAAACGTATACTTCTAGAACTCCAAAAATTCTGAAATAAATTGTTGGACGTGAGGAATTTATCTATTGATCATCTGCAAAAAGAATAAACCTAAAAGCACTCTCCAGTAAAAATGCCAGCTAATCTCGTGAGCGCTAAGGTTTCTGTTTTTTACAGCAAGATCACAAAGACTTCACCCAAGTCTTCCCAAAGGTTCTACTTGGCACAAACACTAACTAAAACATAAAACCACATCTAACCAGAGGCTAGATGAAATATTTATTACTAAACAGGAACATAAAGCAAGGAACAAAAATAAAATTGGGTTGCCTCCCAACAAGCGCTATCGTTTAACGCCCCTAGCTAGGCATAAAAACAAGAATAGATCTAGGTATTGTCATAATAATGGTAAGGTGAATCACGAAAACTCATCTCATATTCCCTACGTTCAGTAGCAAGTTTTCTTTGTGGCCAGAAAAATAATAATCAAAAGGGCTAAATTTAATGGGACAAAAGTCCCCAAGATCAAGCTCGGGAGGTATGGGTTCCTCCTTTGGTCCCTTATATTGCACAACCAATTCATCATTATAAGCATTCTTTTGGCAGAAAGTCATGAGCCTTTGTTCAAGAGAAAAACCTAACCCATTGTTATGAATAGCAAAATCATCATTGAGTTCAGAGATTCTATCAACTAGAACATCGGTAGGAACCCTTTTTCTAAGGTTTTCATTATAAGCAACATGATCTAAAGATCGTAAACGCATTAAGTCTTCTTGATTAAAAAGGATAGCTCCTATGGGAGGACGACCAGCGTCCACCATATAATGCGCAAAAAATTCATTGGCCTCTTTCATTATCAATCTGAACTCATGTGCCAAAAAGATAGTAGCTGCTCGCTTAACAGAAGAATGCTCGATATTGGAAAATTCTAGAAAAATCCTTTGTATGCAAGGATGCATATGAATAAATTGTCTTTCAAGTTCAACTACGAGGAAAGATATAGCATCCACGAAACTACTAGTTCTATGAAGAATAGACCCACCCATAGTGGGCAGGGCACCGGCACAAGTAATGAAATCTTGGATAACTCCTTTTCCAATAATATTACCACTACCAATCTGAAACTTTTTAGTGTGTAAAATAGTAGGTTCTCCATGAGGATCATCAAAAGCATCAAAGTTTCCATGTTATTACCACTATCCTTATCAATGATAACCTCCCCAGTTTCAGACATGATGGCAGCAAATTGCATAAAGAACGAGCACACAAAAGGTAAGCAAAAAGAGACGAATGAAAAAGGGAGAATAGAACGGCAAGGGTGAAGTTGGGGAGAGGAAAACGAGAGGAAAATGGCAAATAATGTAATGCGAGGGATAAGAGTTTGTGATGGGTACTTGGTATGTCTTGACTTGTGCGTAGATCTCCCCGGCAACAGCGCCAGAAATCCGCACGTTGGCGGGAGATCAAATCTTGACTTGACTTGGCGTAAACCTCCCCGGCAACGGCGCCAAAAATCCTTCTTGCAACCTCTTGAGCATGCGTTGGCTTTCCCTTGAAGAGGAAAGGGTGATGCAGCAAAGTAGCGTAAGTATTTCCCTCAGTTTTTTAGAACCAAGGTATCAATCTAGTAGGAGATTAAATGCAAGTCGCCTAGTACCCGCACAAACAATCAAGAACCTTGCAACCAACATGATAAAGGGGTTGTCAATCCCTTCACAGCCACTTGCAAAAGTGAGATCTGATAAAGATAGTAAGATAAATATTTTTGGTATTTTTGTTGTATAGAATGGAAATTAAAGATTGCAAAATAAAATAAATAGTAAACTAGAATTATAGATCGGAAACTCATATGATGTAAAATAGACCCGGGGGCCATAGGTTTCACTAGTGGCTTCTCTCAACATAACATATTTTACGGTGGGTGAACAAATTACTGTCGAGTAATTGATAGAAAAGCGCATAGTTATGAGAATATCTAGGCATGGCCATGAACATAGGCATCACGTCTGTATCAAGTAGACCGAAACGATTCTGCATCTACTACTATTACTCCACACATCGACTGCTATCCAGCATGCATCTAGAGTATTAAGTTCATAAGAACAGAGTAACGCATTAGGCAAGATGACATGATGTAGAGGATAAACTCAAGCAATATGATATAAGTCCCATCTTTTTATCCTCGATGGCAACAATACAATACATGTCGTTTCCCTTTCTGTCACTGGGATCGAGCACCGCAAGATTGAACCCAAAGCTAAGCACTTCTCCCATTGCAAGAAAGATCAATCTAGTAGGCCAAACTAAACGGATAATTCGAAGAGACTTGCAAAGATATCAAATCATGCATATAAGAATTCAGAGAAGAATCAAATATTGTTCATAGATAATCTTGATCATAAACCCACAATTCATCGGATCTTGACAAACACACCACAAAAAGTATTACATTGAATAGATCACCAAGAGTATCGAGGAGAACTTTGTATTGAGATCCAAAGAGAGAGAAGAAGCCATCTAGCTAATAACTATGGACTCGAAGGTCTGTGGTAAACTACTCACGCATCATCGGAGAGGCCATGGTGTTGATGTAGAAGCCCTCCGTGATCGATTCCCCCTCCGGCGGAGCGCCAGAAAAGGCCCCAAGATGGGATCTCACGGGTACAGAAGGCTGCGGCGGTGGAAAAAGTGTTTCGTGGCTCCCCTGGATGTTTTCAGGGTATAAGAGTATATATAGGCGAAGGAAGTAGGTCGGTGGAGATGCGAGGGGCCCACAAGGGTGGGGGGCGCGCCCACCCCCTGGGGCGCGCCCTCCTGCCTCGTGGCTTCCTCGCTGCTTCCTTGAAGTCCACTCCAAGTCTCCTGGATTGCATTTGTTCCAAAAACGATCCTCGCTAAGGATTCATTCCGTTTGGATTCAGTTTGATATTCCTTTTCTGCGAAACACTGAAATAGGCAAAAAAAACAACAATTTGCACTGAGCCTTCGGTTAATAGGTTAGTCCCAAAAATAATATTAAAAGGTATATTAAAGCCCATTAAACATCCAAAACAGATAATATAATAGCATGGAACAATAAAAAATTATAGATACGTTGGAGACGTATCACTCAGCCGCCTCTGGTATGCCAGGTCGCGATGCCGTGGTCAAGGCCAGGGGGTGAGGGCTAGAGAGTCAGTAGGAGCCCTTGAGGCGCGATGCTCAGGAGCCCCCCCTTTAACGCGCAAGCGAATCACGCGTGAAGGGGGTAGCCGGCGGGGCCACCCGTAGTTAAACTCTGGAGATTCCTGCGAGTTAGTCCGGGGGGAGAATATAACTCATAATGACGTTTGTTGTCCTGCCGCTGATCTTTCCGTAAGAAGATGAGGCACTGATGATCTGGTGAGGTGACGTGCGTGGGACTGGCCACGAGCCAGAGCTCGACCTCTCAGGTTTATCAGCGTTGCAGGAACGGACCCGAGCACAAGCGTCGTGCCAGCATGTGTAGCCCGTTGTGGGTTGAGCAGGAGGCCGGTCAGCAAAGCGGGAGGCCGCGAAGGGCGGCAGGCAAGCAAGTCACACCATAAATCGTCTTAAGGAAGGAGGTAAAGCTAGTTCGGATAGATGCAAGAACGATGCATGCCGCAGGTACAGACCCACGCGACCTGGGGATGATTCGGCCCAAGGGGCGCCCCCAACAAAGCAAATCAAGGATGCAAAAGGATACATGTCGCAGGGACAAGCCCATGCGACCCGGGGATAATGCGGCCCGAGGGGAGCCCCCAACTGAACAAACTGGAAAATGTCACCTGGCACCATTGCTGAAGAGATGTTGTAGTAGCCGAAGATGCGTGCTGAAGAGGCTGCTCCTCACGAGCCGCCTGGGTCCTGAACCTCGGGAGGCTCGTGAAGAACCGTCGCCATCTCTGCCAGGACCGCGTGGTGCCTGGCCTCCTGGTCGCCATGATGTTTCGTAGGCGGCGCTGGAAGGTAACAACCGCGCTCGGTAGGGCGAAGGGCATGCGAACGTAGCTATGAGGTGGACCGTCGCACCGGCCAACGCGCGAAGGCCAGAAGCGCTCCTGGGATGCGGCTCTGTTGAGCCCTGGAATGTCGACGCAGACGCATAGCTCATTGTCCTCTCTAGGACAAGGAGCCGCGCCAGATGGTGGGCGGCGGTCGCCGCACATGGCTCTAGCCCCTTGAAGCTCCTCGGTTGCCTTGCGGATGAACTCGTGAGCACCTGGCACCCCGTGCCTGGTGCCCTCGTGAGGGAAGCGTGTGCTGAAGCATGCCTCCATGTGGTGCCTGGGCGACTCCCTCGTGACATTGGCTAAGTCAGAGGCCCTCCAGAAGAGAGCCCCCGAGCCCAGCCTAAGGAGGGCGCCACGCACGCCTTCCTAGGCGAGGGAGGGAGGCGCCCCATCTGTGGGCGCAGGTGATACGTCTCCAATGTATCTACTTTTCCTAATGCTTTTCCTCTTGTTTTGGACTCTAATTTGCATGATTTGAATGAAACTAACCCCGGAGTGACAATGTTTTCAGCAGAACTACCATGGTGTTGTTTTTGTGCAGAAATAAAAGTTCTCGGAATGGAACAAAACTTTGCGAGGATTTTTTATATCAATAATAAGAATTTCTGGAGCCAAGACCTGCCAGAGAGGGCCACCTGGGTGGGCACAACTCACCAGGGCACGCCCCCCTCTCCTGGCGTGCCCAGGTGGGTTGTCCCCACCTGGTGGCCCCGCAGACCCTGATTCCAATGCTATAAAATCCTATTTTCGAAGAAAAAAATCAGGGAGAAAGAATTATCACGATGCATGAGACGGAGCCGCCGCCAAGCCCTGTTCTTCCTCGGGAGGGTAGATCTGGAGTCCGTTTGGGGCTACGGTTAAGGGGATCTTCTTTCTTCGTCATCACCAACCCTTCTCCATCGCCAATTCCATGATGCTCCCCACTAGGAGTAATTCCTTCGTAGGCTCGCTGGTCGGTGAGGAGTTGGATGAGATTCATCATGTAATCGAGTTAGTTCCTATGACTTTGCTATGCTTAATGCTTGTCACTTTGGGCCTGGGTGCCATGAACTTAGATCTGAATCGTCTATGTTATCATCATTATATCCATGTTTTAGTTCCGATCTTACAAGTTATAGTCACCTACTACATGTTATGATCCAGCAACCCCGGAGTGACAACAACCGGGCCCACTCCCGGTGATGACCGTAGTTTGAGGAGTTCATGTATTCACTATGTGTTAATGCTTTGTTCCAGTTCTCTATCAAAAGGAGGCCTTAATATCCCTTAGTTTCCAATATGGACCCCGTTGCCACGGGAGGGTAGGACAAAAGATGTCATGCAAGTTCTTTAAATAAAGCACGTATGACTATTTATGGAATACATGCCTACATTATATCAATGAACTGGAGCTAGTGCCATATCGCCCTAGGTTATAACTGTCACATGATGAATATCATCCAACAAGTCACTGGTCCAATGCCTACGAATTTATCCTATATTGTTTTGCTAAGTTACTGCTGCTATCATCACTGTTACGCTTGCTACAAAATTACTGCTATCACGGTTACTGTTACTGTTACTGCTGTCACTACTATCAAAACTATCAAAACTATCATATTACTGTGCTACTGATTACTTGCTGCAGATAATTAATCTTCAGGCGTGGTTTAATTGACAACTCAGCTGCTAATACCTTCAAATACTCTTTGGCTTCCCTTGTGTCGAATCTATAGATTTGGGTTGAATACTCTACCCTCGAAAACTATTGCGATCCCCTATACTTGTGGGTTATCAAGACCTTTTTCTGGCGCCGTTGTCGGGGACCATAGCTATATTTGTTGAGTCAATTGGGATTATTATCATATCATCACTATGAAGAATCTGAAGGACGCTAAGACTAATATATTTCCCTCAAAGACGAGGGGAGGTAAGGAACTGCCATCTAGTTCTGCTTTAGATTCACCTTCTGTTATAAGTAAACTTGCAATACCACCACATGCTATTAATTCTGGTATGTCGCAAGTTATTGATGATGCTACTTCTGCTATGGATAATTCTTATGATGATGCTAGTACCTTGCTTGATTATGATGATTTGCCACTTGGTGAATTTCTTGATAAACAAATTGCTAGAGTAATACAACATGATGTTGTTGAATCTGATGATGAGCTTGAAACTGAAACTCCTGAAACACCTGCTAGAACTAGCCCTCCTAGATATGAATTGCCTAAGGTACCGGAAGGTTATGTTATGAGTGAAGAAACAACTAGAGATATTCTTGCTTGCAATGATAGAGATGATCTAGAGAAATTATTAAGCAAGTATAAAGAAAAATCTCTGAATGCTAGAATGAAATGTGATCCTAAGTTTGCTACTTCACCTATCTTTATTGATGATAAGGATTATGAATTCTCTGTTGACCCAGAGTTAATCACTTTGGTTTAATCTGATCCTTTCCATGGTTATGAAACCGAAACTGTTGTGGCACATCTTACTAAGTTGAATGATATAGCCACCCTTTTTACTCATGATGAGAAGACTCGCTATTACTTTATTCTCAAATTATTTCATTTTCATTAAAGGGTGATGCTAAATCTTGGTACAATACTCTTGCTCCTGGTTGTGTGCGTAGTCCCCAGGATATGATTTATTACTTCTCTGAAAAATATTTCCCTGGTCATAATAAACAAGCTGCCTTACATGAAATATTTAACTTTGTGCAAACTAAAGAAGAGAGTCTCCCACAAGCTTGGGGGAGGGGGGAGGCTTTGCCAGTTACTTAATGATTTGCCTGATCATCCTCTTAAGAAAAATGAAATACTTGATATCTTCTATAATGGACTAACCGATGCTTCTAGGGACTTCCTAGATAGTTGTGCTGGTTGTGTTTTCTGGGAACGAACTGTTGGACAAGCTGAAAAATTATTGAATAATATATTGAAAAATTATGATGATTGGACTATTCCTGAACCGCCGGCTAAACCCACTCCGAAGAAGAGGGGCATATTATATCTCAGTCCTGAAGATATGCAAGAGGCAAAGAAATCTATGAAGGAAAAAGGTATTAAAGTTGAGGATGTTAAAAATTTACCTCCTACTGAAGAAATACATGGGCTTAATACACCACCACTACCTAAGGTGGTATAGGTAAATTCTCTTCTAAAGTTCAATGATAATGACAATCCTTACAATATGCATCCTAGTCAATGCCTTTATGAGTTTCAAAACTACATTAGAAAACAAGATCACTTCAATGCAAATGTTATGAAACAGTTGAAATATAATTCTGATATGATTGCTCACTTGAGTGACTTGTTATTTAGAATTTCAAATGATGTTAGATGTGTTGGAAAACATGCTTCTATGGTTCAAACTCAATTAGAACAAGTTGCTAAATCACAAAGGGAATTGCTTGATGAAATGAATCATAATATGCATGACTTTCCTGTTAGAGTTGCATCTAGAGGAGGTAAAATGACTCAGGAACCACTTTATCCTGAGGGACACCCAAAAATAATTGAACAAGATTCACAAAGAGTTAACACTGAAGCACCTAGTCCTTCTAGAAAGAAAAAAAGAAAAATGATAGGACTTTGCATACTTCTAGTGAACCTGAAATAGAGAAACCTCCTGATAATGATAATGAAACTTCTATCTCAGATGCTGAAACTCAATCTGGTAATGAACACTCACCTAGTGATAACGAAAAATATAATGATGAAGTTCATGAAGACACTCAACCAAATAATCATAAATAACCAGACAATGATGTTGAGATAAAACCACCTGTTGATCTTGATAACCCACAACCTAAGAATAAAAGGTACGACAAAAGAGACTTCATTGCTAGAAAACACGGTAAAGAAAGAGAACCGTGGGTTCAAAAACCTATGCCTTTTCCACCCAAGTCAACTAAAAGAAAGATGATGAAGAATTTGAATGCTTTACTGAAATGCTGAGGCCAGTCTTTTTGCGTACTCGCTTGACTGATATCTTGAAAATGCCTCCTTATGCAAAGTATATGAAAGAAATCATCACTAATAAGAGAAAAATACTGGAAGCTGAAATCTCCACTATGCTTGCTAATTATACTTTTAAGGATGGAGTACCTAAAAAACTTGGAGATCCGGGAATACTAACTATAACTTGCTCTATCAAAAAGAATTATGTGAAAACCACTTTGTGTGATTTAGGAGCTGGTGTTAGTGTTATGCCTTTCTATTTATATAAAAGACTTGACTTGAATAAACTCACACCTACTGAAATATCTTTGAAAATGGCTGATAAATCAACTGCCATACCTATCGGTATCTGTGAGGGACTGCCCGTTGTTGTTGCTAATGTTACTATTTTGACTGACTTTGTTATACTTGAGATGCCCGAGGACGACAACATGTCGATTATCCTTGGTACACCCTTCTTGAACACTGCAGGGGCTGTTATTGATTGCAATAAAAGCAAGGTCACTTTTCTTATCAATGGTAATGAGCATACGGTGCACTTTCCAAAGAAACAATTCCAAGTGAATGGTATTAATGTTATTGAAAAATCTCCGACAATCAATATTGGAAGTTTTCAAATACCTTTACCTACTGTCAAAAAGAAATATGAAATGCTTATTTTTGGGGAAATGCATATCCCCATTGAGGTAACTTAGTGATTTACGAAAGTTCTTCAGTTTCATGCTAATCGAAAGTGGTTGTTAATAAGACCTGATCAACCTTATTAATGAATCATTTTTGAGCGGTATGGAGTTGATGAATTTAGTAAGCACTACCTTCTGTCCCTGCCTTTTGTTTTCTGTTTTTATTAGTTAAATAAAATAAAGTGCCATGTTTTTTCTATTTTCTAAATTTCCCGGGCAATAAAAAATGACCCAAAAATAAAAGTTCCCAGAGTGCCCTGAAAATTTTACACGATTTTTTCTAAATATTTCTGAATTTCTGGTGCAAATAATATCAGAGGGAGGTGCACCATGTGGGCACAACTCACCTGGGCGCTCCAGGACCCCCAGGCGCGCCCTGGTGGGTTGTGGTCCCCACATGGGCCCCTTCACTTACCTCTTCATCCCACATCATCACTTACCTTTAGAAAAAAAATCTCCATTGCTCTCTATCCTGTGTTCTTGCTCTCAAACCCGCGAATTTTGATCTCTTTGCTCGAAGCTCCGTTTCTGAAACTGTTTTGGGGGATTGTTGCTTGGTATGTGACTCCACTGTTTGTCTAATTAGTTTTTGTTTTAGTGGTTTATATTTTGAATAATTAGCTACTCCTGGTGCTGCTGTAGATGTGCTTGCATGTTAAATTCTTAGAGTTCTAAGTAGTTTGAATGCTTGTTATGGCCTCTATGCATCCGTACGAGTAGCTACTATCAATTTTATATAGTTTTGTTGACAAATTTTTGTCACACCCAAATTTTTTTATTTTCAGAAAATTGTACGCGGACATGAATATCTTTAGGAAGTTTGGCTCTAAGAAGAACTCCAAGGGTGTTATTGGGGAGTCTTATGACAGTGATCTCCACCCCCAGAGGTTGGCGGTGGTCCGACTATGCGAATGGCCGCACACCCCGTTCCTGGAAGAGGCTGGAATTCTCCAGGAGTTCACACAATATGTTGCCAATGCCGGCCTGACCGACTTCATCGCAGATGAGTGTGACCAGCACCAAATCCTCACAAACATCTTTGTTCAGAGTTTTACTTTCCTGCCTAGAAATAATCCTCGTGAGGTGAGCTTTGATTTATATGTTGAAAACCACCAGATACCACTTACTGAATTTTTTAACATATGCATGATCCCTTCTGATGGGAGCTTAGCTGAGCCTAGGCCGGCTGGGTTTGAGGAATTTTATCACACTTTGACAGTGGGAGATGAGAGAGGGGTGTCAGCCACCACGGCTGCTAGCATACACTTTCCTGCCGTACATTATTTTGCTTTATTTGTTGCTAAGTGCTTCCTTGCTAGAAAGAAAGTAGGTGCGCTCAGCGCACCAGACTTTGCTGTTTTACGCCGAGCACTAGAGGGCGACAACACTCATAGCTTGGGAGCTATTGTGGCTCGTCGCCTCCATCTTAATAAATCACAGGGTGAAATACATGGTGGGATTTTTACTACTCGTTTGGCGGCTCACTTCGAGGTTGAGATACGCCCTCATGATTACCCTCTGACCATGGTTTACCTAGACCGGGCAGCCATGGAACACCATCCCCATTACTTATAACCTTGTTTTTAGCATTAAAATTCATGATATTATTCCACTGCCTGCACCTGCTTTGTTTGATTCTGCTGCCAGGGGCGGATATAGGATTATGCCTGCAAACATCATCGCCTACCAGAACGCTCAGGCTGCTGCGGAGGCAGCATAGGAGGAGCCTCAGCAGTGGGATGAGTGGATGCCCGCTCCTCAGCACCCCTACCACCCTCTAGGCTACTGATTGACCGCCAAGTTAGGCGAAAAGCCTAAGCTTCTAGGAGTACGTGTTTCTCACCGACATTACATTCATGTCCACTTATATATTCATTTGTCGGTGTTCATACTTTTTCATTGTATCATCCATGCTTAAATTTATTTTCTTGCTTTCTTCTTGTGTGTTTGAAAAACTTTAGAAAACAAAAAATTTAGTTGTAGTCAATTTACTTTCTATCCATGCTTATTAGTAATATTAAAAAGAAAACCCAAAAATATTTCCTTGTTCTTATTTTGCTTGTTGGGAGCTTTCCCGTGTAAATAGTTTTTTCTCGTTTTTGCTTTTTTATTTGCTTGTTCATGAAAACCAAAAACTCCAAAAATATTTTGGTGTGTTTCTCTGAATTAATTTTCTTTTTATTCGAGTTGTACCAAGGAGAAGACCACGATGAAAATGTTGAGTGGCTCTCATATGAACAATTGTTGAACTAATAAAGAGCACATTTTACCTTGTCTTCTCCTGTTGAATAAAATATTTGCAGATTCCAGCTTAGTCCATGGCACTCTTGCACTATTATTATTTTCACATCGTTCAGTCGTGCAAGAGAAAGGCAATAATGACGATATTCAATGAACTGGCCGGGGCAGAGAGAAACTGGTATGAACTCGACTTGTTCTGTTTGTGTAAATATGTTTAACCTAGTATCCATGATTCAACCCATTATGATTAAACATGTTTGCAATGACAATTAGAGATTATAGTTTCTCATGCCATGCATAAGTAGCTGGGAGTTGATTATGATTTATCTTGGATATCAACATTGCGTTAAAATGATTGTGATGTAGTATGATGATATGGTATCCTCCTCTGAATGTTCGAGTGGCTTGACTTGGCACATGTTCATGCATGTAGTTGAATCAAAACCAACATAGCCTCTATGATATTTATGTTCATGGTGTTCATATCCTACTCATGCTAGTGTCCAATGTTACTTATGCATAATGCATGGTTATGACCGTTGTTTCTCTCTAGCTAGCCGCTTCTCAATCTAATTGCTAGCCTTCGCATGTACTAAGTGGGAATTCTGCTTGTACATCAAAAACCTTGAACCCAAAGTTATTCTAGATGAGTCCACCATACCTACCTATATACGGTATTACCCTGCCGTCCTAAGTAAATTGCATGTGCCACCTCTAAAAAACTTCTAAAAAAATATCCGTTTTGTGTGCCTGGATCGTTCATGGAACGACAGGAGGTGGTCGGTATCTTCCATGCTAAGCGGGTTATTCTCAGGTCAAGTGTTTATTCACTCACCATCGCACGAGAAAAGGGCGGTAATAGGGATGCCCAGTCCCAAACTGCAAACATGAAAAAGAGTTAATCTCTTAAATAATCAAACAAAAACTCCCAATGGAGTCAAAACCTTTACCTTTTATCGCTTGGGAACCGCCACTAGCTTGTTTATCATGGAAGTTATTGATAACTGATGGTCGTGAAGTAAATGAGAAGGATGCATGTCTCAAAATATCATTTATCTCTGTTTTAAAAATTGAGCTCTGGCACCTCTGAATATCACTGATTCCCTCTGCGAAGCGACTATCTATTTACTTTTATGTTGTGTCATCGCCTTCTAAAACAAGCGCTAGAACCTAAGAGCACAACTATCATGATTCATGCATTGTGTGTAGCTAATGTTGGGTGCATCATGACTGGATCTTTTATACCATGAATTACAATGTTTAGTCGCTGCTTGAACTTTGGAGGTGCTCTGCATTTATGTTTTGCGGCCTCAGAAAGGGCTAGCGAGGTACCACTATTGTCATATTATATCATGGCTGTTTCGACAACATGTTGCCATTTGAGATATCTTATTGTTGCTCGCTAGCTGATTATGTCATTGATATGAGTCCTTATAATTTTTAAGAGTTATTGTCAGCATGGTTAGTTATAATGTGGCTGAAAACCTGGGTTTTGTTTAAGCCTATTTATGCAAACAAGAGCCAAAGAGTTCGTAAAAGTTTTCTTTTTCACTATCAGTTTATCAACTGAATTGCTTGAGGACAAGCAAAGGTTTAAGCTTGGGGAGTTGATACGTCTCCAATGTATCTACTTTTCCTAACGCTTTTCCTCTTGTTTTGGACTCTAATTTACATGATTTGAATGAAACTAACCCCGGACTGACGCTGTTTTCAGCAGAACTACCATGGTGTTGTTTTTGTGCAGAAATAAAAGTTCTCGGAATGGAATGAAACTTTGCGAGGATTTTTTATATCAATAATAAGAATTTCTGGAGCCAAGACCCGCCAGAGAGGGGTACCTAGGTGGGCACAACCCACCAGGGCGCGCCCCCCTCTCCTGGCGCACCCAGGTGGGTTGTCCCCACCTGGTGGCCCTGCAGACCCTGATTCCAACGCTATAAAATCCTATTTTCGGAGAAAAAGTCAGGGAGAAAGAATTATCGCGATCCACGAGACGGAGCCGCCGCCAAGCCCTGTTCTTCCTCGGGAGGGCAGATCTGGAGTCCGTTTGGGGCTCCGGAGAGGGGGGATCTTTGTTCTTCATCATCACCAACACTTCTCCATCGCCAATTCCATGATGCTCCCCACCGGGAGTGAGTAATTCCTTCGCAGGCTCACTGGTTGGTGAGGAGTTGGATGCGATTCATCATGTAATTGAGTTAGTTTTGTTAGGGCTCGATCCCGAGTATCCACTATGTTCCTAGATTGATGTTGGTATGAATTTGCTATGCTTAATGCTTGTCACTTTGGGCCCGGGTGCCATGAACTGAGATCTGAACCGTTTATGTTATCATCATTATATCCATGTTTTAGATCTGGTCTTGCAAGTTATAGTCACCTACTACGTGTTATGATCCGGCAACCCCGGAGTGACAACAACCGGGCCCACTCCCGGTGATGACCGTAGTTTGAGGAGTTCATGTATTCAGTATGTGTTAATGCTTTGTTCCGGTTCTCTATTAAAAGGAGGCCTTAATATCCCTTAGTTTCCAATATGAACTCCGCTGCCACGAGAGGGTAGGACAAAATATGTCATGCACGTTCTTTTAATAAAGCACGTAGGACTATTTACGGAATACATGCCCACATTATATCGATGAACTGGAGCTAGTGCCGTATCGCCCTAGGTTATAACTATCACATGATGAATATCATCCAACAAGTCACCGATCCAATGCCTACGAATTTATCCTATATTGTTTTGCTAAGTTACTACTGCTATCATCACTGTTATGCTTGCTACAAAATTACTGCTATCACTGTTACTATTACTGTTACTGTTACTGCTATCACTACTATCAAAACTATCATATTACTATGCTACTGATTACTTGCTGCAGATAATTAATCTCCAGATGTGGTTGAATTGACAACTCAGTTGCTAATACCTTCAAATATTCTTTGGCTCCCCTTGTGTCGAATCTATAAATTTGGGTTATCAGCAGGTCCTGAGGTGGTGCCGCTGGAGACACCGCTCTCCCGAGGCTCTTGTCAGAGCAGCTGCTTCTACTTCTTGGGGACAACCTCAGGAGGGTAGATGGCGCCTTCGTGGTTTGGGTCTTCGATCGCCGCAGACTGGTAGGCGCGCTCGAGGGAGCACAACGCGTCCTTTTCCTCGCAGGCAATCGTGATGATGTCGCGGTTCCCTGGAATCTTGAGGACTTTGTAGCCATGGTGGGTGACCGCCATGAACTTGGCCAGGGCCGGATATCCAAGGATAGCATTGTACGGAAGACGGATGTGGGTGATGTCGAAGTCGATTAGCTCGGTGCGGTAATTGTCACGCTGGCCGAAGGTGATAGGGAGGCGGATCTGCCCTATCGGAGTGGTGGAGCCGTCGGTCACTCCTGAGAAGGGCTTAGTGGGATGTAGCTGATTATACATCACTTGGAGGCGGTCGAACGTCTCGATGGAAAGAACATTGAGCCCCGCACCGCCATTGATGAGGGTCTTGGTGACAAGGACATTGCTGATAACGGGCGAGCAAAGCATCGGGAGGGCGCCGGCAGTCGCTGCACACTTGAGCTGGTCGGACAGGCTGAAGGTGATGGTGCACTTGGACCACCTGAGCGGACGCGTGGCCTCGAGCCTGGGGAGGACCGCGTTCACCTCACGAGCGAACTGCTTGAAGATGCGCTGGGAGGCTGGGGCCTGAGCGCCACCCAAAATGCAGGTGATGGCGCGAGGCTCCTGGAAGCCCCCAGCCCCCTCGTCTTGGTGGTGGCCGTCGTTCCTTCTTGGTGGTGGTAGCAGCGGAGGGAGGCCGGCATTTCCCTGAGGACGGTCCTCACGAGGCTGGTCTCTCCAGGCACCCTAGCGAGGCTGGCCTTGCCAACGGTCCTCACGAGGCTGGTCACGCCACTCCTGGCGTGGACCGCGGTCGTCCCAACGTCCTCCACGTCTGCCTCCTCCGTAGCCGCAGCCTCGGTCGTTGCGCTCGGGGCGTCAACCGAGGCACCCATCACGAATGGCCTTATGCTCTTGACAGTCATTGGTGTTGTGGGTGTGTACATTGTGGAAGACGTAGAATGGACGACTGCCCTTGGACGATTCTGGGTGGTCGCAGCCACGCTTCATTTCTAGTTCAGCCGCGAGCACGGCTGCCCCCTTGCGCTTCACGTCCTTGACCTTGGTCTTCTTGTCTTCTGGGTCAGCCGCTGGGAGTTCGAGGAGGGAGAGACGCCCCTCCTCAGCTCTCACGCACTTGGTTGCCATGTTGAACATCTCCAGGGCCGTGCACAGGTCCTCATGGATGGCGAGCTCCTCCTTCATCTTGACATCGCGGACGCCATCGGAGGACGCCAAGATGATGGCTGATAATCCCCAAGTGCAGGGAATCATCGTAGCAATTCCCAATGGTGGAAGTGATAAGTATGGAGTGTCGAACCCACAAGGAGCTAAAGGTAAGATCAATATTCTCTCAAGTCATATCTGCCACTAATACGACTCTACGTACACCGAATGTTTGCTTCCAACTAGAAACGAGAGATAAAACTACGTTGTGGGTATGAAGAGGATAACTTTGCATGATATCGGAGAGATAAAACATAAAAGTAGGTGCTGTTATCATAAAGTTAGAATATATTACTAAATATTATAAATAGCGAGTGCGGAATAATGATGGGTCAGCAGTGCGAATTATCCTCACGCAATTGTTAACAAGACCGTAGTCGCCATGCAATTTCATATGAGGGAGAGGCATAAGCTAACATACTTTCTCTTCTTGGATCATATGCACTTATGATTGGAACTCTAGCAAGCATCCGCAACTACTAAAGATCATTAAGGTAAAACCCAACCATAGAATTAACATATCAAGTCCCCTTTATCCCATACGCAACAACCCCCTTACTCGGGTTTATGCTTCTGTCACTCAAGCAACCCACTATAAGCGAATCATGAACGTATTGCAACACCCTACAGCGGGAATCCCTCACGCTTGCGCGACACGGAGGACACAATAGGACAGCACCAAAATAAAGCATACAACTCATACCAATCTAGATCATCAATCAACCCAAAGACAAAGGATATCTACTCAAAACATCATAGGATGGCAACACATCACTGAATCATAATATGTGGCATAAAGCACCATGTTCAAGTGGGGATTACATCGAGGTGCGGGAGAGTGGACCGCGTAAAAGAGATGAGGATGGTGATGATGATGGTGATGTTGATGAAGACGATCACCGCGGAGATTATTCCCCTCCCGATGGCACTCCGGTGCCATCAAGAGAGAGGAGGAGAGGTTCTCCCCCTTGTGCTTCCTCCTCCATGGCCTCCCCCTGGATGGGGAGAGGTTGTCCCTCTGGTTCTTAGCCTTCATGGCGATAATGGCCCCTCCAGGATCCTCCTCCATGGCCTCCGGTGATGATGGCCCCCTCCGGCAGGGTGCCAGAGAGGACCTAGATTGATTTCTCGTGGCTACAGAGGCTTGCGGCGGCGGAACTTCCGATCTAGGTTATTATCTGGAGGTTTGGGTATTTATAGGAGAGATTGGCGTCGAGAACAAGTCAGGGGGCCCCACGGGAAATCCACGAGGCACAGGGGCACGCCCTCCACCCTCGTGGGGCCCACGGGCCTCCCCTTCGGTAACTCTTCGTTCCAGTACTTTTTATATTTTCCAGAAAAATTCTCTGTTGATTTTCATCGCATTCCGAGAACTTTTATTTCTGCACAAAAAGACCACCACGGTAGTTCTGCTGAAAACAACGTCAGTCCGGGTTAGTTCTAATCCAATCATACCAAAATCATATAAAACTATTCTAAACATGGCATGAATACTTCATAAATTATAGATACGTTGGAGACGTATCAATGGCTTCGTCCGAAACCTTGGGGACCTTGAGGCGAACATTGTTGAAGCACTGGATGTACTTCTGTAGGGTCTCCCATGGCTGCTGCTTGATGCGCCCCAGGTCACCCGAGGCAGGCGGGCGGTCGCGAGTGCCCTGGAAGTTGGCGACTTAACGCTCGCGCATCTTGCCTTAGGAGGAGACGATCCCGTGGGCAGATTCAGGAGCCACGAGCATGCGCCATCTCTGAGGGCCATGGGAAACCAGTTCGCCATGACCTTCTCGTTGCCGCCGGCCGCCTCGATACTCAGCTCGTAGAGTTGTAGGAACTCTGTAGGGTCGGGGGTGTCGTCGTAGCGTGGAGGCAGGTCGGGCTTGAACTTGCCCGGCCAGACGACGCTGCGTAGCTCAGGGCTGAAGGCGCGGTAGCCCGCTATGATCACCGGAGCCCGTCGTGGCGGTGGAGCCTGATCTTGGTGCTCACACCCCACCACTGCAGGTGGCACGCGGTCTTGATGTGGCAGTGGAGGGAGTGCTGGAGCACCTTCTCGCGGCCGTTGGACCTCCCGACAGTTTTCTTCTTCGCGTGCGGGCGCCCTGCGTGGTGGGTCACGCCATGGGGCCGCGCGTCTTGGACCATGGACGATGTCCTGACGGGGAGGTGGCGGAGGCGCTCCATGGGCTACGTCGCCCGCAGCAGGAGGCGGACGAGGTAACGAGAGGGATGGTGCAGGCGAGCCCCCAGCTGCGCTGACTAGCTCAGCGATGCGGTCCAGCCAGTCTTCGTAGAGGTCGTCGACTGGGCGGTAGCGCAGGAGCTCACGCGCCATGTGTTGGGGAACATAGTAATTTCAAAAAAATTCCTACGCACACGCAAGATCATGGTGGTGCATAGCAACGAGAAGGGAGAGTGTTGTCCACGTACCCTCGTAGACCGAAAGCGGAAGCGTTAGCACAACGCGGTTGATGTAGTCATACGTCTTCACGATCCGACCGATCCAAGTACCGAAAGTACGGCACCTCCGAGTTCAGCACACGTTCAGCTCGATGACGTCTCGCGAACTCCGATCCAGCAGAGCTTCACGGGAGAGTTCCATCAGCACGACGGCGTGATGACGGTGATGATGTTGCTACCGATGCAGGGCTTCGCCTAAGCACCGCTACGATATGACCAAGGTGGAATATCATCGAGGGGGGCACTGCACACTGCTGGGAGAGATCAACAGATCAACTTGTGTGTCTAAAGGTGCCCCCCACCCCCGTATATAAAGGATCAAGGGGGGAGAGGCGTCCGGCCAAGGAGGGCGCGCCAAGGGGGGAGTCCTACTCCTACCGGGAGTAGGACTCCTCCTTTCCTTGTAGGAGTAGGAGAAGGGAAGGAAGGGAGAGAGGAGGAGAAGGAAAAAGGGGGGCGCCGCCCCCCTCCTTGTCCAATTCGGACTAGAGGGGGAGGGGGCGCGCGGCTGCCCTGGCCGCCCCTCCTCTTCTCCCACTAAGGCCCATTAGGCCCAATATACTCCCCCGGGGGGTTCCGGTAACCCCCCGGTACTCCGGTAAATTTCCGAAACCTTCCGAAACACTTCTGGTATCCGAACAAAGTCATCCAATATATCGATCTTTACGTCTCGACCATTTAGAGACTCCTCGTCATGTCCGTGATCATATCCGGGACCCCGAACTACCTTCGGTACATCAAAACACAAAACCTCATAATACCGATCGTCACCGAACTTTAAGCGTGCGGACCCTACGGGTTCGAGAACTATGTAGACATGACCGAGACACGTCTCCGATCAATAACCAATAGCGGAACCTGGATGCTCATATTGGTTCCCACATATTCTACGAAGATCTTTATTGGTCAAACCGCATAACAACATACGTTGTTCCCTTTGTCATCGGTATGTTACTTGCCCGAGATCCTTTGTCATCGGTATGTTACTTGCCCGAGATTCGATCGTCAGTATCACAATACCTAGTTCAATCCCGTTACCGGCAAGTCTCTTTACTCGTTACGTAATGCATCATCCCACAACTAACTCATTAGTCACATTGCTTGCAAGGCTTATAGTGATGTGAATTACCGAGAGGGCCCAGAGATACCTCTCCGACAATCGGAGTGACAAATCCTAATATCGAAATACGCCAACTCAACAAGTACCTTCGGAGACACCTGTAGAGCACCTTTATAATCACCCAGTTACGTTGTGATGCTGGTAGCACCCAAAGTGTTCCTCCGGTAAATGGGAGTTGCATAATCTCATAGTCATAGGAACATGTATAAGTCATGAAGAAATCAATAGCAACATACTAAACGATCAAGTGCTAAGCTAACGGAATGGGTCAAGTCAATCACCTCATTCTCCTAATGATGTGATCCCGTTAATCAAATGACAACTCATGTCTATGGTTAGGAAACTTAACCATCTTTGATTAACGAGCTAGTCAAGTAGAGGCATACTAGTGACGCTATGTTTGTCTTTGTATTCACACATGTATTATGTTTCCGGTTAATACAATTCTAGCATGAATAATAAACATTTATCATGATATGAGGAAATAAATAATAAGTTTATTATTGCCTCTAGGGCATATTTCCTTCAGTCTCCCACTTGCACTAGAGTCAATAATCTAGATTACACAGTAATGATTTTAACACCCATGGAGTTTTGGTGTTTATCATGTTTTGCTCGTGGAAGCGGCTTAGTCAATGGGTCTGCAACATTCAGATCCGTATGTATCTTGCAAATCTCTATGTCTCCCACCTGGACTTGATCCCGGATGGAATTGAAGCGTCTCTTGATGTTCTTGGTTCTCTTGTGAAATCTGGTTTCCTTTGCCAAGGCAATTGCACCAGTATTGTCACAAAAGATTTTCATTGGTCCTGATGCACTAGGTATGACACCTAGATCGGATATGGACTCCTTCCTCTAGACTCCTTCATTTGCTGCTTCCGAAGCAGCTATGTACTCCGCTTCACACGTAGATCCCGCCACGACGCTTTGTTTATAACCGCACCAACTGACAGCTCCACCGTTCAATGTAAACACGTATCCGGTTTGCGATTTAGAATTGTCCGGATTAGTGTTAAAGCTTGCATCGACATAACCATTTACGACTAGCTCTGTGTCACCGCCATAAACGAGAAACATATCCTTAGTCCTTTTCAGGTATTTCAGGATGTTCTTGGCCGCTGTCTAGTGATCCACTCCTGGATTACTCTGGTACCTCCCTGCTAGGCTAATAGCAAGACACACATCAGGTCTAATACGCAGCATTGCATACATGATAGAGCCTATGGCTGAAGCATAGGGAACATCTTTCATTTTCTCTCTATCTTCTGCAATGGTCAGGCATTGAGTCTGACTCAACTTCACACCTTGTAACACAGGCAAGAACCCTTTCTTTGCTTGATCCATTTTGAACTTCTTGAAAACTTTGTCAAGGTATGTGCTTTGTGAAAGTCCTATCAAGCGTCTTGATCTATCTCTATAGATCTTGATGCACAATATGTAAGCAGCTTCACCGAGGTCTTTCATTGAAAAACACTTATTCAAGTGTCCTTTTATGCTATCCAGAAATTCTATATCATTTCCAATCAGCAATATGTCATCCACATATAATATTAGAAATGCTACAGAGCTCCCACTAATTTTCTTGTAAATACAAGCTTCTCCAAAAGTCTGTATAAAACCATATGCTTTGATCACACTATCAAAACGTTTATTCCAACTCCGAGAGGCTTGCACCAGTCCATAAATGGACAGCTGGAGCTTGCACACTTTGTTAGCTCCCTTTGGATCGACAAAACCTTCTGGTTGCATCATATACAACTCTTCTTCCAGAAATCCATTCAGGAATGCAGTTTTGACATCCATTTGCCAAATTTCATAATCATAAAATGCGGCTATTGCTAACATTATTCGGACAGACTTAAGCATTGCTACGGGTGATAAAGTCTAATCGTAGTCAACTCCTTGAACTTGTCGAAAACCTTTTGCAACAAGTCGAGCTTTGTAGACAGTAACATTACCGTCAGCGTTAGTCTTCTTCTTGAAGATCCATTTATTCTCTATGTCTTGCCGATCATTGGGCAAGTCAACCAAATTCCACACTTTGTTCTCATACATGGATCCCATCTCAGATTTCATGGCTTCAAGCCATTTTGCGGAATCTGGGCTCACCATCGCTTTTTTCATAATTCGTAGGTTCGCCTTGGTCAAGTAACATGACCTCCAGAATAGGATTACCGTACCACTTTGGTGCGGATCTTACTCTAGTTGACCAAGGTTCTGTAGTAACTTGATCTGAAGTTTCATGATCAATATCATTAGCTTCCTCGCTAATTGGTGTAGGTGTCACAGGAACTAGTTTCTGTGATGAACTACTTTCCAGTAAAGGAGCAGGTACAGTTACCTCATCAAGTTCTACTTTCCTCCCACTCACTGCTTTCGAGAGAAACTCCTTCTCTAGAAAGGATCCATTCTTAGCAATAAATGTTTTGCCTTCGGATCCGTGATAGAAGGTGTACCCAACAATTTCCTTCGGGTATCCTATGAAGACACATTTCTCCGATTTGGGTTCGAGCTTATCAGGTTGAAGCTTTTTCACATAAGCATCGCATCCCCAAACTTTAAGAAACAACAACTTTGGTTTCTTACCAAACCACAGTTCATAAGGCGTTGTCTCAACGGATTTCTATGGTGCACTATTTAACATGAATACAGCCGTCTCTGAAGCATAACCCCAAAATTATAGCGGTAAATCAGTAAGAGACATCATAGATCGTACCATATCTAGTAAAGTACGATTACAACGTTCGGACACACCATTACGCTGTGGTGTTCCAGGTGGCGTAAGTTGCGAAACTATTCTGCATTGTTTCAATTGTAGACCAAACTCGTAACTCAAATATTCTCCTCCACGATCAGATCGTAGAAGCTTTATTTTCTTGTTACGATGATTTTCCACTTCACTCTGAAATTCTTTGAACTTTTTAAATGTTTCAGACTTATGTTTCATTAAGTAGATATACCCATATCTACTCAAATCATCTATGAAGGTGAGAAAATAACGATACCCGCCGCGAGCCTCAATATTCATCGGACCACATACATCAGTATGTATGATTTCCAACAGATCTGTTGCTCGCTCCATTGTTCCGGAGAACGGCGTTTTAGTCATCTTGCCCATGAGGCATGGTTCGCAAGTACCAAGTGATTCAAAATCAAGTGATTCCAAAAGTCCATCAGTATGGAGTTTCTTCATGCGCTTTACAACAATATTACCCAAACGACAGTGCCACAAATAAGTTGCACTATCATTATCAACTCTGCATCTTTTGGCTTCAACATTATGAATATGTGTGTCACTAATATCGAGATTTAACACAAATAGACCACTCTTCAAGGGTGCATGACCATAAAAGATATTACTCATATAAATAGAACAACCATTATTCTCAGATTTAAATGAATAACCATTTCGCATCAAACAAGATCCAGATATAATGTTCATGCTCAACGCTGGCACCAAATAACAATTATTTAGGTATAAAACTAATCCCGAAGGTAGATGTAGAGGTAGCGTGCCGACGGCGATCACATCGACTTTGGAACCATTTCCCACGCGCATCGTCACCTCGTCCTTAGCCAGTCTTCGCTAATCCGTAGTCCCTGTTTGAGTTGCAAATATTAGCAATGAACCAGTATCAAATACCAGTGCTACTACGAGCTCTAGTAAGGTACACATCAATAACATGTATATCACATATACCTTTGTTCACCTTGCCATCCTTCTTATCCACCAAATACTTGGGGCAGTTCCGCTTGAGTGACCATCGCTTGCGTAGAAGCACTCGATCTCGTGCTTAGGTCCAGACTTGGGTTTCTTCTCTTGAGCAGCAACTTGTTTGTTGTTCTTCTTGAAGTTCCCCTTCTTCTTCCGTTTACCCTTTTTCTTGAAACTGGTGGTCTTGTTGACCATCAACAGTTGATGCTCCTTCTTGATTTCTACCTCCGCAGCCTTTAGCATTGCGAAGAGCTCGGGAATTGTCTTATCCATTCCTTGCATATTATAGTTCATCACGAAGCTCTTGTAGCTTGGTGGCAGTGATTGAAGAATTCTGTCAATGACACTATCATCCGGAAGATTAACTCCCAGTTTGTCGGGTGGTAGGTGGGACATATGCCAACGGGTGGCTTATCATTGTGGGAGCCAATAAGACGTTGCTGGTGCCTGGAAACGAGATAAGGCGAAGACATGCACGCTGGCGAATCTTACCCAGCTTCGGGGCTCTCCGTGGAGATAACACCCCTACTGCTGCTCTGCGGGGTCTCCGCATGATCACTAAGTAAACAAGTAGCTACAAGAGGCTCCTTGAGTTGTTTGGCAAGAGGAAGAAGAAGGGCAAGACTAGCTCTCCTCTTCGTCTACGTGGTGTCTAAAAATCTAAGAGATCAACCCTTTGCATGGGTGCCTTGGGGGGTTTATATAGGCCTACCCCCCGGGGGTACAATGGTAATCTGGCTGGGCGCGGGCCCTAGTCGTCAGTGTCTATGTTCGCCGGCTTCTCCGCCGGCTGCTGGGGCCCACCGACTGGTGGGTCCCGCCGGCTGCCGGCTTCCTGGTTGACAAGCTGGTCCCACCGCTCGGGGGCCTTGTCGGGGGCTGGTTATTGTTGCCTCACTCCTGATGACGAGGGCTTAGTCGAGGTAAGCATGGCTACAATGCTGCCACCTGGCGGCGATCACTGTAGCCTTACCTCGTCTTGTCTCCTTAATGAGGCGCCTCCTTCGAGGGAGGGAGCTAGCCGGCTGTTGGGAGCCGGCCTTGTCTCAGGCCGACTGGGGGAGGCCAGGCCGCCTTTGGGCGTCTCTCTGTCTGAAGGGGCCCGCCTCCTGTGGGCCGTTTTGACAGCTCGTCGTGGCTGATGTCATGGTCAACATGGCAACAATGCCGCGCCTGACGGGTCATGGCCGCCCCGTACGGCGCACTGTGGCCATGCGTGCTCCGGGATTCAGGGCTGGCAGGCTTCACTGTAGCCACGCCCCATCTCATCGCCGTTATGTGGGTGTAGAGATTGAGGGTACGATCCTGGCCGCCTACTGGGAGGTCGGGTTCTTGGAGTCGTCCTTCTCGTGGCCGGCTTTCTTGGAGTCGGCCTTCTTATGGCCGGCTTCTAGGAGTCGGCCCTCTGACGGCTTTCCTCCTGTGGGTTTAGGGTCGGGCCGCCTCCCCGTAGCCGGCTTGAGAGGTAGCCGGCCAAGGGGAAGCGGCCCCACACCTTGGATGTTCGAAGGCCCGATCGGCCTGCAATTTTTCTGAAGAGCCGAGGGGAGCCGGCTAGGCTACCCGTGGTCATTTACTCCGACACAGTTGAATCAAGTGATTGTTATACCCAGACATTTTGAGTATATGTTCACTGATATAACTATTCTCCTCCATCTTACAACTGTAGAACTTATTGGAGACTTCATATCTCTCAATCCGGGCATTTGCTTGAAATATTAACTTCAACTCCTGGAACATCTCATATGCTCCCTGACGTTCAAAACGTCGTTGAAGTCCCGGTTCTAAGCCATAAAGCATGGCACACAGAACTATCGAGTAGTCATCAGCTTTGCTCTGCCAAACGTTCTTAACGTCGTTAGTTGCATCTGCAGCAGGCCTGGCACCCAACGTAATTCTTCTGTGCAGCAATGAGGATAATCCTCCAGTTACGGACCCAGACTGTGTAATTGCTACCATCATCTTTCAACGTTGCTTTCTCAAGGAACACATTAAAATTCAACGAAACAACGGCACGGGCCATCTATCTACAACAACATAGACAAGCAAAATACTATCAGGTACTAAGTTCATGATAAATTTAAGTTCAATTAATCATATTACTTCAGAACTCCCACTTAGATAGACATCTCTCTAATCATCTAAGTGACCACGTGATCCAAATCAACTAAACCATAACCAATCATCACGTGAAATGGAGTAGTTTTCAATGGTGAACATCACTATGTTGATCATATCTACTATATGATTCACGCTCGACCTTTCGGTCTCAGTGTTCCGAGGCCATATCTGCATATGCTAGGCTCGTCAAGTTTAACCCGAGTATTCTACGTGTGCAAAACTGGCTTGCACACGTTGTAGATGAACGTTGAGCTTATCACACCCGATCATCATGTGGTGTCTCGGCACGACGAACTTTGGCAACGGTGCATACTCAGGGAGAACACTTTTACCTTGAAATTTAGTGAGAGATCATCTTATAATGCTATCGTCAATCAAAGCAAAATAAGATGCATAAAGGATAAACATCACATGCAATCAATATAAGTGATATGATATGGCCATCATCATCTTGTGCTTGTGATTTCCATCTCTGAAGCACCATCATGATCACCATCGTCACCGGCGCGACAGCTTGATCTCCATCGTAGCATCGTTGTCGTCTCGCCAACTATTGCTTCTACGACTATCGCTACTTCTTAGTGATAAAGTAAAGCAATTACAGGGCGATTGCATTGCATACAATAAAATGACAACCATATGGCTCCTGCCAGTTGCCGATAACTTGGTTACAAAACATGATCATCTCATACAATAAAATATAGCATCATGCCTTGACCATATCACATCACAACATGCCCTACAAAAACAAGTTAGACGTCCTCTACTTTGTTGTTGCAAGTTTTACGTGGCTGCTACGGGCTGAGCAAGAACCATTCTTTCCTACGCATCAAAACCACAACGATAGTTCGTCAAGTTAGTGCTATTTTAACCTTCTCAAGGATCGGGCGTAGTCACACTCGGTTCAACTAAAGTTGGAGAAACTAACACCCGCCAGCCACCTGTGTGCAAAGCACGTCGATAGAACCAGTCTCGTGTAAGCGTACGTGTAATGTCAGTCCGGGCCGCTTCATCCAACAATACCGCCGAACCAAAGTCTGACATGCTGCTAAGCAGTATGACTTGTATTGCCCACAACTCACTTGTGTTCTACTCGTGCATATAACATCTACGCATAAACTTGGCTCTGATACCACTGTTGGGGAACGTAGTAATTTTAAAAAAAATTCCTACGCACACGCAAGATCATGGTGATGCATAGCAACGAGAGGGTAGAGTGTTGTCCACGTACCCTCGTAGACCGAAAGCGGAAGTGTTAGCACAACGCGGTTGATGTTGTCGTACGTCTTCATGATCCGACCGATCCAAGTACCGAACGTACGACACCTCCGAGTTCAGCACACGTTCATCTCGATGACGTCCCCCGAACTTCGATCCAGCAGAGCTTCACGGCAAAGTTCCGTCAGCATGACGGCGTGACGATGGTGATGATGGTGATGACGGTTGATGTTCCTAAACAGAACTTAAAAAGCAAGAAACTAAAATAAAGTTGGGTTGCCTCCCAACAAGCGCTATCGTTTAACGCCCCTAGCTAGGCATGATGATTTCAATGATGCTCACATAAAAGATAAGAATTGAAACATAAAGAGAGCATCATGAAGAATATGACTAGCATATTTAAGTCTAACCCACTTCCTATGCATAGGGATTTTGTGAGCAAACAACTTATGGGAACAATAATCAACTAGCATAGGAAGGCAAAACAAGCATAACTTTAAAACTTTGAGCACATAGAGAGGAAACTTGATATTATCGCAATTCCTACAAGCATATGTTCCTCCCTCATAATAATTTTCAGTAGCATCATGAATGAATTCAACAATATAACCAGCACCTAAAGCATTCTTTTCATGATCTACAAGTATAAAAATTTTATTACTCTCCACATAAGCAAATTTCTTGTCATGAATAATAGTGGGAGCAAACTCAACAAAATAACTATCATGTGATTGAAAATTAAGATCAAGATGACAAGTTTCATGGTTATCATTATTCTTTAAAGCATACGTGTCATCAAATAATCATCATAGATAGGAGGCATGCTTTCATCATAGTAAATTTGCTCATCAAAGCTTGGGGGACAAAAAATATCATCTTCATCAAACATAGCTTCCCAAAGCTTGTGGCTTTGCATATCATTAGCATCATGGATATTCAAGGAATTCATACTAACAGCATTGCAATCATTCTCATCATTCAAAGATTCAGTGCCAAACATTTTAATGCATTCTTCTTCTAACACTTTGGCACAATTTTCCTTTCCATCATACTCATGAAAGATATTAAAAAGATGAAGCGTATGAGACAAACTTAATTCCATTTTGTTGTAGTTTTCTTTTATAAACTAAACTAGTGCTAAAACAAGAAACAAAAAAGATTCAATTGCAAGATCTAAAGATATACCTTCAAGCACTCACCTCCCCGGCAACGGCGCCAGAAAAGAGCTTAGTTGACGGGGTGTGAGTGCCGCTTACCTAGCCTCCCCGGCAACGGCGCCAGAAAAGAGCTTGACGTCTACTACGCAACCTTATTCTTGTAGACATTGTTGGGCCTCCAAGTGCAGAGGTTTGTAGGACAGTAGCAAATTTCCCTCAAGTGGATGACCTAAGGTTTATCAATCCGTGGGAGGCGTAGGATGAAGATGGTGTCTCTCAAACAACCCTGCAACCAAATAACAAAGAGTCTCTTGTGTCCCCAACACACCCAATACAATGGTAAATTGTATAGGTGCACTAGTTCGGCGAAGAGATGGTGATAAAAGTGCAATATGGATGGTAGATATAGGTTTTTGTAATCTGAAAATATAAAAACAGCAAGGTAACTAATGATAAAAGTGGGCACAAACGGTATTGCAATGATAGGAAACAAGGCCTAGGATTCATACTTTCACTAGTGCAAGTTCTCTCAACAATAATAACATAATTGGATCATATAACTATCCCTCAACATGCAACAAAGAGTCACTCCAAAGTCACTAATAGCGGAGAACAAACGAAGAGATTATGGTAGGCTACGAAACCACCTCAAAGTTATTCTTTCGGATCGATCTATTCAAGAGTTCATACTAGAATAACACCTTAAGAAACATATCAACCAAAACCCTAATGTCACCTAGATACTCCAATGTCACCTCAAGTATCCGTGGGTATGATTATACGATATGCATCACACAATCTCAGATTCATCTATTCAAACCAAAACAAAGTACTTCAAAGAGTGCCCCAAAGTTTCTACCGGATAGTCAAAACGAAAACGTGTGCCAACCCCCATGCATAGGTTCATGGGCGGAAGCCTCAAGTTGATTACCAAATCATACATCAAGTGGATCAATAGAATACCCCATTGTCACCACGGGTGTCCCACGCAAGACATACATCAAGTGTTCTCAAATCCTTAAAGACTCAATCTGATAAGATAACTTCAAAGGGGAAACTCAATCCATTACAAGAGAGTAGAGGGGGAGAAACATCATAAGATCCAACTATAATAGCAAAGCTCGCGATACATCAAGATCGTATCACCTCAAGAACACGAGAGAGAGAGATCAAACGCATAGCTACTGGTACATACCCTCAGCCCCGAGGGTGAACTACTCCCTCCTCATCATGGAGATCAGCGGGATCATGAAGATGGCCACCGGTGAGGGATCCCCCCTCCGGCAGGGTGCCTGAAAAGGGTCCCGATTGGGTTTTCGTGGCTACAGAGGCTTGCGGCGGCGGAACTCCCGATCTACTCTGTTCCCCAAAGTTTTTAGGGTATATGGAGATATATAGGCGAAAGAAGTACGTCAGGGGAGCCACGAGGGGCCCACGAGGGTGGAGGGCACGCCCAGGGGGGTGGGCGCGCCCCCTGCCTCGTGTATTCCTCGTTGCTTCCTTGACGTGGACTCCAAGTCCCCCGGGTTGCTTTCCTTCCAAAAATAACTTCTCCAGAAGGTTTCATTCTGTTTCGACTCCATTTGGTATTCCTTTTCTTCGAAACACTGAAACAAGGGAAAAATGGAACTAGCACTGGGCTCTGGGTCAATAGGTTAGTCCCAAAAATAATATAAAAGTGCTTAATAAAGCCCATAAAACATCCAAAACAGATAATATAATAGCATGGAACAATAAAAAATTATAGATACGTTGGAGACGTATCAGCATCCCCAAGCTTAATTCCTGCTCGTCCTCGAGTAGGTAAATGATAAAAACAGAATTTTTGATGTGGAATGCTACTTGGCATAATCTCAATGTAATTCTTCTTAATTGTGGTACGAATATTCAGATCCGAAAGATTCAAGATAAAAGTTCATATTGGCATAAAAATAATAATACTTCAAGCATACTAACTAAGTAATTATGTCCTCTCAAAATAACATGGCCAAAGAAAGTTCATCCCTACAAAATCATATAGTTTAGTCATGCTCCATTTTCATCACACAAGAATGCTCTCATCATGCACAACCCCGATGACAAGCCAAGCAATTGTTTCATACTTTAGTAATCCCAAACTTATAAACATTCACCCAATACATGAGCGTGAAACATGGACATAGCACTATGGGTGGAATAGAATATGATGATGGGGGTTATGTTTAGAAGACAAAAAAGGAGAAAGTCTCATATCAACGAGGCTAATCAATGAGCTATGGAGATGCCCACCGATTGATGTTAATGCAAGGAGTAGGGATTGCCATGCAACTGATGCACTAGAGCTATAAATGTATGAAAGCTCAACAAAAGAAACTAAGTGGGTGTGCATCCAACTTGCTTGCTCACGAAGACCTAGGGCACTTGAGGAGGCCCATTGTTGGAATATACAAGCCAAGTTCTATAATGAAAAATTCCCACTAGTATATGAAAGGGACAAAACAAGAGACTCTCTATCATGAAGATTATGGTGCTACTTTGAAGCACAAGTGTGGTAAAGGATAGTAACATTGTCCCTTCTCTCTTTTTCTCTCTTTTTTTGGCCTTCTCTTTTTTTATGGCCTTTCTCTTTTTTTATTCCTCACTTGGGACAATTCTCTAGAGAATGATGATCATCACACTTCTATTTATTTACAACTCAACGATTACAACTCGATACTAGAACAAAGTATGACTCTATATGAATGCCTCCGGCGGTGTACCGGGATATGCAATGAACCAAGAGTGACATGTACGGAAGAATTATGAATGGTGACTTTGCCACAAATACTATGTCAACTACATGATCATGCTAAGCAATATGACAATGATGAACGTGTCATGATAAACGGAATGGTGAAAAGTTGCATGGCAATATATCTCGGAATGGCTATGGAAATGCCATAATAGGTAGGTATGGTGGCTGTTTTGAGGAAGATATAAGGAGGTTTATGTGTGAAAGAGCGTATCATATCACGGGGTTTGGATGCATCGGCGAAGTTGGCACCAACTCTCAATGTGAGAAAGGGCAATGCACGGTACCGAAGTGGCTAGCAATGATGGAAAGGTGAGAGTGCGTATAATCCATGGACTCAACATTAGTCATAAAGAACTCACATACTTATTGCAAAAATCTACAAGTCATCAAAAACCAAGCACTACGCGCATGCTCCTAGGGGGATAGATTGGTAGGAAAAGACCATCGCTCGTCCCCGACCGCCACTCACAAGGAGGACAATCAATGAACACCTCATGTTTCAAATTTGTTACATAACGTTTACCATGCATGCATGCTACGGGACTTGCAAACTTCAACACAAGTATTTCTCAAATTCACAACTACTCAACTAGCACAACTTTGATATCACTACCTCCATGTCTCAAAACAATCATCAAGCATCAAACTTCTCATAGTATTCAACACACTCATATGAAAGTTTTTACTAGTCTTGAATACCTAGCATACTAGGATTAAGCACATTACCATGCTGTTTAAGACTCTCAAAATATTATAAGTGAAGCATGATAGTTCATCTATTTCTTCAAAATAAAACCACCATTGTGCTCTAAAAGATATAAGTGAAGCACTAGAGAAAACAACAAACTACTCCGAAAGATATAAGTGAAGGTCAATGAGTAGTCGAATAATTATGCAACTATGTGAAGACTCTCCCATTTTAAGAATTTCAGATCTTGGTACTTTATTCAAACAGCAAGCAAAGCTAAAGAAAATAAAATGACGCTCCAAGCAAAACACATATCATGTGGTGAATAAAAATATAGCCCCAAGTAAAGTTACCGATGAACGAAGATGAAAGAGGGGATGCCTTCCGGGGCATCCCCAAGCTTAGGCTCTTGGATATCCTTGAATATTACCTTGGGGTGCCTTGGTCATCCCCAAGCTTAGGATCTTGCCACTCCTTGTTCCATAGTCCATCGAATCTTTACCCAAAACTTGAATACTTCACAACACAAAACTTAACAGAAAACTCGTAAGCTCCGCTAGCGAAAGAAAACAAAACACCACTTGAAGGTACTGTAATGAACTCATTCTTTATTTATACTGGTGTTAAACCTACTTTATTCCAACTTCTTTATGGTTTATAAACTATTTTACTAGTCATAGATTCATCCAAATAAGCAAACAACACACGAAAAACAGAATCTGTCAAAAACAGAACAGTCTGTAGTAATCTATAACTAACTCAAACTTCTGGAACTCAAAAAATTCTAAAATAAATTGGTGGACCTGAGGTATTTGTCTAGTAATCATATGAAAAAAGAATCAACTAAATAGCACTCTCCAGTAAAAAGTTGAAGCTAATCTCGTGAGTGCTAAAGTTTCTGTTTTTTATAGCATGATCATAAAGACTTCACACAAGTCTTCCCAAAGGTTCTACTTGGCACAAACACTAACTAAAACATAAAACCACATCTAACCAGAGGCTAGATAGATTATTTATTCCTAAAAATAACTGAAAAATCAAGAAACTAAAATAAAGTTGGCTTGCCTCCCAACAAGCGCTATTGTTTAACGCCCCTACACTACAAAAAAAAAGACACATCCGTGACATTTTGGGCCGAACGAATTTTTTTTCTGTCATACATATGACACTTCTATGACGATAATTGTGACAAAACCCGGTATCATCATAGATGTGGTGGGCTCCTACTTCTATGACAAAAAATCATGACAGAAAATGGGCTTTTCGTCCTAGGCGGGCCGGAGACGCAGCTGCATGACATTCTTTGGGCCGTCCATGACGGAAAAAACCGTGGTAGAAGCGAGGGCGAGGAAAATTTCGGGGAGTTCCCGGTTACGGTGGGAGGTCGGGGGCCAAGGGATGCGCGTTTCTCTCGTACAGGTACGCGCGTGTGTGCAAGGCGTTGGCTCTAACTGAACCCGAGTGAGGCGTTTCGCTCTAACTGAACCCGAGCGATTGCACTGCAGGCTACGCATTACTGAACCCGAGCGATCGATCGATGGCTGTTAACTGAACCCGAGCGATTGATCGATGGGTGTTAATTGAACCCGATCAAGCGATTCCTTAGCTACTGCTGCTAACTGAAGGCGATCGATGCTGCCTCAGGGATGAGCAGTGGCGTTGTGGGGGGTTAGATGAGCGATGAGTGGTGGCGTTGCCTCTGGATGAACAGGACCCGTGGTGTGGTGGAGGCTGGATGAACAGTGAGCGGTGGAGGGGTGCCCGTGGAGGGTGGTTGAGCATGGCGGGGAGTAGCGCGGTGGAGGCTGGATGAGCAGGGGAGCCCGTGGAGGCTGGAGGAGGTCGACGGTGGAGATGAATAAGTATCTCGTGGAGTCCGTTTTGCGGTACGCCACACCCTCCCAATGAACAAGACCCCATTTCGACCAGTGGCGCTCCAACACAAGTCTGTTTAAATCTGTTTTGCGATCGCCACACCCTCCCGATCAACAGGACCCCCATTTCGACCGTAGGAGGTATGTTTCCTCCGTTTTGCGGTACGCCACACCCCTCTCGATCAACAGGACCCCCGTTTCGACCGTAGGAGGTCCGTTTCCTCCGTTCTGCGGTATGCCACACCCCTCTCGATCAACAGGACCCCCGTTTCGACCGTAGGAGGTCCGTTTACTCTGTTCTGCAGTAGGCCATGCCTCGCTTCCATCGCCTGTTCCATCCAAGCCCTCCCGATGAACACGACCACGCATTCCGTTCCGACCCAGCCGGTTGGCTCCCACGCGTTCCATTGCCTCCCGATGAACACGACGCATTCCGTTGCCTCCCCGTGAACACGGAACATTTCGTTGCCTCCCCATGAACACGACACATTCCGTTTCCTCCCCATGAACACGACGACGACTCTGTTTCTCCGTTCCGACCCAGCCATGTACATGAGCCCTGGCCGTACATATGCGCGAGTAGGCGTTCGAGACCCTGCCCGTATGTACGTACGTGGCCGTATCTTCTTTCTTGCACCTTGGCCGTTGTACGTACGTGTACATGCTACATGCGCGCCTCTACTATGAGACGTGCGCGCCTCTACTACGACACCTGGGCGCCTCTACATCGACCAGTATATATGTATGTACACGTTCGCGACCAGAATGACAACGCTATGTACGCTTCGACCAGGTGGGTCCCGACTGTCAGGCACTTCCTTGCGTGCGAAAATGTAGCTGGTGGGTCCCAGCAGTCAGGGGGGCGAATCGTTTTTTTTGCCTGGATGCACTTCCTTGCGTGCGAAGATGTAGCTGGTGGGTCCGGCGGTCGGGGCGAATCGTTTTTTGCGGGACGCACTTCCTTGCGTTTAAGATGTAGCTGGTGGGTCCCGATGGTTAGGGGCGAATCATTTTTTCGTGGAAATCTTGTGGCCTGTCCGGTGGGTCCCCATTGTCGGTGGAGGAATAATCATTTTGCGCGTAATAAGGAGGCACTTCCTTGCGGCTGCCGTGGACCCAATTATCGCCTCTCCACGTCTGATCCACGTCCGATGGAAGTCATTCCTTGACCACGTTGACCACGCCGCGCCGAGAGCACCAGGGCGGAGGACGGCGGCGAGTCTAGGAAGGGGAAGACGCGGCAGTGGATGCCCACGCGTAGAGGAGTATGATGGTTCACTCGTTCGGCTGCGGTGTGAGGCTGCCATCGCCGCAGAATAACAGGGGGTGTCGGTGAGTGGAGGGATGTCCTGGCAAGCGGTGGGAGTAGTAGGGGGCGGTGAGGCCTTCGTGATAGCACAACCGGCCATGGGAGGCAGGAGCAGGCGACACGACCGGCGCTGCTTTGGGCGGCTGGAGCAAGAAGGCCAGAGGTTGAAGAAGCACAACGGCCGTTGGATGGACATTGTACGGTCACTGCAGCTAGAATCGTTTATATTGACTAAGTTGACAAAGCCCTTGGTACGTCAACTTAGTAGGCCCACGTCGACTTCGAAGCAGTGCGCCCGGATGTCATGGGGAGGAATCACTTTTGGGCGGGTGAAGCTAGAATATCCGAGATTGAAGAAGAAGACGGCATCCGTTGGATGGACATCCAACGACCCTTCCGATAGAACCGTGTGTTGACTATAAGTTGACAAAGCCTTGTATACGCGTCAACTCTGTTTTTTTAGGGGACGCGTCAACTTAGTAAGGCCAGAAGTGTGTGGCCGAGAACTTATAGCCCATTTGAGATTTGTAAGAATGTGCAGCCCATTTTTGAATTCTAATGGAATTTACTACAGCCCATTTACGGTTTGTTAAAAGTACAGCCCATTTCAACCAACCGTTCAAAACAGAATTCAATAAAATTTCCCACATTTTGATGGGATCCGAAATATCTTTATCCCAAAATCTCTAGTCAGATTAAATACAATTTCAATGTAAATTTATATTACGTAAAAATCCAATGAAACATTGCGCTCGCAACAATTAATGAAATTAATGTTTTCAATATCCAAAATAATATTTTATAAAGTAATTACGTGTTTGGTGCATTTTTATAATTCTTGCCAGTTTTATAATTACATCCCATTTATTATTTCTTAAAGCCCATTTTCTTGTTAAGCCTAGTGCATCCCTCCTAGGAAATATTTGCAGCCCAACCGGGCGGAGAATAACAACTTGACCTTGCCAGGTATTCCTAAAATAAAGTATAGCTGGGCTAGCCATTTTAGCTTGAAAAAATTAATGTCCGGGCTGGATATCGGCACAGGCTAGACGGGCCACAACCCGCCTAGTTAATACACCAACGATGTTTTCGTTGTTGTTTAGAGGAGAAAATTAATATCTGGGCTAAACATGAAAAACTCTGCAGCGCTCACACCTCAAAAACACGAATCTTGCTCGAGCTGCTTGGTCCCGGTATCGGCCGCTTCTTGTGCAATTCTCTCGTTTATTGACTATACATAGGTTGACAATGGTGTGGGGCAGTGATGTCGAGAAACCAGGAGGAAGCAAAATAAATTTTATATATATATATATATATATATATATATATATATATATATATATATATATATATATATATATACACATACAGGCTATTACGATACGCGTAATGAGAATATTATTCTCATTACCCTTTACATCTTGGCGTGGTTCACAGTTTGGGTAGCGTGTTTTTCAACATGAATCGATATTCCTGCGTGCACGACGGACGGAAGCAGGGGATGCAACGTCGAGCTTCGGTCGTTCTCCAACATGATGTCATGGGCCATTCGTTGCTATATGAGACATGTAAGGGGTTCCCGTCGTGCTTCAGCTGGATGAGTTTTGCGATCTGTAGTCACCGGAGGTGACGGCGTGGAACATTTTGGCGGCGGACATGATTTTGGGCGTCAGTGTTTACTGTGGTGTTCGTGGGCCTCAATTTACGTCGTGTTTGTCTTTTTTGATGTGAGAATTATCGGTATGTTATAGTTTTTTGAGATTATTTTCATCTGTAATTTATGATTACAAGTTTTGGTGTTCTTGGTCGTTTTCCACGCCCGCCATGGAAATCTGTTATTCTTTTTCTGTTGTTTTACTTTTGAATCGGTGTTGCAGGGAGAGATATAAGGACTGTATGAAAAGATTTGCGTTGTCAATTTTGCTTTTTTGAGTTGTTTCTACCCGGTTCCCATGTTATTTTGTCGTTGGCGGAGGTTGTGTATGGCGGTGATTTGTAAGCTGCGATTTCTTGTAATCTGGTCAAACTGTGTAATTAAATTGCGTGTTTTTCAGTGTTGTTTTGAATTTCTGCCGTATGTGTAGTTGGACTGCTGCGTGTCAAAGTTTTGTTGCTGTGTGTTGACATCGGAGCCGCACCGATGGCTCTGCACTTTGATTATAAATCCCGAGCCCTCTGTCAGTTTCATTCTACGAGCTGCAACCAAATAAAATGGTGATGGATCTGAGCTGGGAGAGGTTCTGAGAGGAGGAGGGGACGCCATAGATTTGAGGGCTGCGATGGCGGAGCGAGGAGGAGGAGGCGCAGGCGCAGGCAGATGGCGCGACGTGCTGCCGAGGAGGAACTGGAGGCATAGTTCAACAGACGGCTTGCACGTGAGGTGATGGATACTTGCAACTCCAATGAATTGGAGCTTCTTTTCCTAGAGGGCAGGGGAAGGAACCATATTCAGATCATTAGTTGGGCTAGGGCGAGAGCAGCCACGGCTCCACGTCCATCCACCAGGGCAAAATGGCGTCGTTTCTTTGATTGTTATGACTGAAGTAGTGAATATTATGTTTTTTAAGATTTTTGTTGTGAGGGAGCAGATGTTCGAATGACTAAATGAATTCAACTTTGTTTTTGTCTTTGAATGTGTTGTTTTGTCTGCATATGTTCGACATGTGCACCTTTGAACTGCTTGTTTTTCTGAAGTTGAACTGATTTGCGGTCAAATGTTGCATGGCTTGTGTAATAACTATTTCCTACCAGCTGGCTGCCCATCTGCCTATTTATTATTTTTATTATCTGCGAGTGTCCCTGACTATAAACGCTATCCATCTATGTGTGGTGTGTGGCCAAGTCTTCCCCCTCCCTTTTTCTTCCTTCTTCCAGAATAAGATCTAGGTTCCTCTCTCTTCTCTTCGTTGCCTTTTTCTCTGTTCCTGTGTGTTTGATGGAGGATTGTTCATGCGGATGTCTGGTAAAGATGGCGCGCATAGCTGACGGCTATGTGTACGAGTCTGGTTTGGAGCTCACTCAGGCTCAACGGCGTGGGCAACTTTCTTGTTTGCTGTACGGCAACCATGGGTTTCATACACCCTATGTTTGTCGGCTGACGGATGGTGACTTGAAGGAATCATGGGTATGTGTTTCTATTCGTTTTGTTTTCTACTTTCTTGTTGGTTTCTGTTTGAAACCCATGGACTGGATCTGCAGTTTTGTCTTATGAATAGCTTGTCTATATTTTTTAATTTGGTTTTGTCAGATTTTAACGGTAGGGATTTACGTGTGTATTTGTTCATTACTTAACATTATTTTAACCATTTTTGTATAATCCCTGATCTGTTTATGAATAGATGTTTTTACTGTAGGTGTATTGATATGTATATTTTTCAGTTTAGTCAGTTCACATGTCTAGTTAGTTTTGTGTTATTGTTTTGGTTCAGATTTTTTCCATTTTAGTTTGTTATGCAAATCGTTCCTATATCTATGTAGAAATTCAGTTATGTCAGGTGTTCACTTTGTTTTGTAGTCCCATGCCCATTTGCAGAAAATGTCACCCAGGATCAGGATTGTTGCTCCTAGTTCCGGTGTTCTAAAGATGGAGACTTTAGCCAAGAATGGGTATCAGTTGATGGATGTTGCCTACCACATCGACTTTGATGGTTGCATCAACCTAACTACTGGGTGGAAGGAGTTTGCGGCTTAGTCTGGATTTGAGGATGGTGATGTGGTTATGGTTATGTTCTCGAGAGAAGACGACTCTCGGCGTTCGTAATTTATGTCTTGTAGGTTTAAATGTGGCAAATGGCGCTTGTTGTGAGATTTGTGTGTGGTTGATTATGTTGTAGTATTTTTCTTTTAAAACATTTGCATGTGAGATGGTTGAATTGATTGGTATTATCGAATGGTATGGAACTAGTTATGTAATGTTTTTCCTATTGTTACGCTCAATTATAACTGTTTTATTTATACATTCTTTATATTAATCTTTGGAACAATTTCTATAGTTGAACTGATGGGCATCCTTTGTTTTGGTGGTATATTTTCATGTTCATAACTTCATGAGCGGTGCTATCGCTGATGATTTTTTAGAACCCTTTTTGTTATTGAGTTTGCTGACCTTACATTACATCAATGATAGTCTTGATCTATTTTAGGATGTCAATTACCAATCAAATTTGTTTGTTGTATAATATTTTTTCTTACTTTTTACATGAATTTTGGAGCACGTTTCTTTCTTTTTTACGATGAATAATGATAGTTTTGGTATTTTTAAAAATAAAAAAATTAATCTTCGCTACACAGTACTTTTTTTATTTGTACTTGAACCTTATGAATTGTAGTAGTTGAACTTTTTTGTAAATTCGTTTCTGAAATTTTTATTTACATATTTTTTTTACTTCTTACCATTAAGAGGTGTTTGAACTTTTTACAATATTTTTGTTTATTAACTGATTTTTATTGTGAGTTTTTTTTAATTATTTTCATTTTTTTTGTCGTGCGTGATCTACTGGATTTTTGTAATGGGGCGAAGTACTTTGTTGGGCCATCGGCCTGGGTCGTTGTATTCGGCCCGGATAGCTTCTCTCGCGCGGCTGTGCAGCATGACGTGCGCGTGAGCTATGTGTTTAGTCCCACCTCGCTAGTCGAGGGGGCTCTAGACTTGTTTATAAGCACAGCCGACGCTCACCAGTCGAACTCCTCTGAACACTTACCAGAGCGCTTATACACGCGCTCTCTCTCTCTCTCTCTTGACACATGGGCCTGGGCGGCAGAGCCTGCGGTGTCTGCGGATTACTAGGATTCTCCCACGGGCTCGAGTTCAAGTATCTAGCATTGTCAGGGCCTGCGCCTGTTCTTGGGCGGTCAATTTTTTTTGTTGTTGTTTTGGATCTAGTACTTGACTACACCAGTAACTTGGACTGGTACTTTTTTGTGCTTGGGCTGTCAATTCAATTTTTTCCTTTTTATTTTTTTGTTTGTTTGAATATAGTACTGAGGGGCATGACTTTCCCAAGACCGAACCATCCGAGGGGCACAGTTGTCTTGACAGATCTTCCTTGTATGGACTTTGCCCATTATCTATCTTAGGGGTGTGGAGTGCGTGGGGGACAGAATAACCGCTGCGCTTTGTCAAGCGAGCGCCTTTGTCAGCGTTAGCGCAAGGCCGAGTCGGGGAGGAGGAGGGACCCCCCCCATCTCATCGAGGCCGAGCCAGAACGAGCCGTGCAGAGCGACGGCGCGGCGTGCAGCGGCGTTGCATCTTGAGGCGAGTCCGTACATGACTTGCCCCATTATCTATCTTAGGGGTGTGGAGTGCGTGGGGGGGGACAGAATAACCGCATTTTCTATCTTAGGGGTGTGGGTGCGTGGGGAAACATGACTTGCCCGCACCGAACCGTCTCGAGGGGCATAGTTGTCTTGACACATCTTCCTTGTATGGACTTTGCCCCATTATCTATCTTAGGGGTGTGGAGTGCGTGGGGGGGGAGAATAAGCGCATCTGCGTCATCAAGCGAAGCGCCTTTGCGGCGTTAGCGCGAGGCCGAGCCGGGGGGGGTCGGCACCCCTCCCCATCCGGCGAGGCCGACCAAACGAGCCATAGCGGCGCACGACGCGGCGTCGTGCATGGCGTCGCATCTTGGCGAATCCGTAACATGACTTGCCCCATTATCTATCTTAGGGGTGTGGGTGCGTGAGGGAACATGACTTGCCCCTTGCCCCGAACCGTCTCGAGGGGCATAGTTGTCTTGACACATCTTCCTTGTATGGACTTTGCCCCATTATCTATCTTAGGGGTGTGGGTGCGTGGGGGGGGACAGAATAACCGCCTTTGCGCTGTCAAGCGAGCACACCGCCGGCGTTAGCGCGAGGCCGAGCCGGGGAGGGGGTCAAGACCCCTTCCCCATCCGGCGAGGCCGAGCCAGAAAACGAGCCGTGAGCAGCGACGCGGCGGGCGGCGCGCGCATCGCATGCAGAGGCGAGTCCGTAACATGACTTGCCCCATTATCTATCTTAGGGGTGTGGGTGCGTGGGGAAACATGACTTGCCCCGCACCGAACCGTACCGAGGGGCATAGTTGTACTGACACATCTTCCTTGTATGGACTTTGCCCCATCATCTATCTTAGGGGTGTGGAGTGCGTGGGGGGGACAGAATAACCGCCTGCGCTTTGTCAAGCAGCGCCTTTGCAGCGTTAAGCGCGAGGCCGAGCCGGGGGGGGGGTGGGACCCCTCCCCATCCCGGAGAGGCCGAGCCAGAACGAAGCCGTGGCGTGCGGCGGCGCGGCGTGCAGCGGCGTCGCATGCGGAGGCGAGTCCGTAACATGACTTGCCCCATTATCTATCTTAGGGGTGTGGGTGCGTGGCGGAAACATGACTTGCCCCGCACCGAACCGTACCGAGGGGCATAGTTGTACTGACACATCTTCCTTGTATGGACTTTGCCCCATTATCTATCTTAGGGGTGTGGGTGCGTGGGGGGGACAGAATAACCGCATTTTCTATCTTAGGGGTGTGGGTGCGTGGGGGGAAACATGACTTGCCCCAAGACCGAACCGTCTAGAGGGCATAGTTGCACCGACACATCTTCCTTGTATGGACTTTGCCCCATTTTCTATCTTAGGGGTGTGGGTGCGTGGGGGGGGAGAATAACCGCATTGCGCTGTCAAGCAGCGCCTTTGCCAGCGTTAGCGCGAGGCGAGCCGGGGAGGGGGTGGGACCTCCCCATCCGGCGAGGCCGAGCCAGAACAGCCGTGTGAGGCGACGACGCGGCGTGCCACAGCGGCGTCGTATCTGAGGCGAGTCCGTAACATGACTTGCCCCATTATCTTATCTTTATTTTTAGGGAAAAACCAGCACCGTTATGAATTATTTTTTCATTTGTACTTTTTTGATAATTTTTTTGTCTTGTTGTGAGTTATTATTTGTACTTTAGCCGTTTGTTTTCTCCATCTATATTAATTTTTTTATTGTATTTGATTTTGGTATTATCTTTTATGGCGGCGGAGATAGTGGGCTTCCGCCACGGTTGTGAGCTTTAGCCGTCCGTTTTCTCCCAGTCATCTTTTAACCCTCCCACTCACCTTTTAACCTGCGATCTTCCCCGTTCCGCTCCTCTCCCGTCCCCAAATCAATTCCGTCTTCGTTCCCCTCTTCTTCTCTTCTTGGAGGGGGTGTTGCTACCCCTGTTTCGCCGCGGGAGCGTCGACCAGAGAGCTCAACCCCAGGGGTGGAGGTCCGTGTGCTCTGTTTTGCTCCTTTTGCTCTGCCATTGACTTTGCTTGTGTCCTCTTATGTTCAGATTTTCTCTCTATTTCTAATCTCTTGCTCTCTTTGCTATCCCAGGCTGCACTCGCTAGGGTTCCTTTGCTGTTGAACGAGCGTTTGGCGGCTGTGATCTTTGGATTAACGTGGCGGATTTTGTGTTTCTTTGGTAAGAGTTTTGCTTTTATACGGCGTGCTTCTTTTCTGAAATAGTTCAAATCCCTAATTTTTGTTCATGTGTCTTGCAGATCTGGTTCGGCAGGTTTTAGGACTGTAGATCTCAATGGGTACATCATCCAGTCCGGACAAATTGAATGCAAGTGATTTTCCCTGTATTTTGGATGATGTTTTAATAGATCTGGTTTTTAGGTTGTAGAGTTGTTGCCGTAACGACTTTATAAGTTGTATGTATTTTTATATGTGTTAATTTTGTCCTGGATTGTATGGCGTGTATGGTTTTGGCAGTTGATGCAACCTGCAGACGGGTTGTAGTACTTATTACCATGTGTATTTTGAACTGCTGTCCTTGCATTTGAATAGGTTGTAGTAGTCAGTGAAGAACTATTATGGTGTTGAAAGAGTTGTGTTTTCTGAAGTTCGTTCTGCAAGTGGTTGGTTCATATTTGTTTTATTAGGTGAACTTTTAGTGTTCACATAGTTGAACTGATTGATTGTTCTTGTACTTTTTTGCTAATTATGATGTTGTTGCGAGATGTTGGAGTGCGGTGCCTCTGATTCGACAAATCGAACGCTTTCAAGATCTTGTGAATGTTATTTTGAGACACCAAATCATCTAGAAGAACTTGCGAATGTTCTTGGTGTTTCCCTTAGATTTGCTCTTTTTTTATCAGCCTTTAATACATATATATGCTTAGTTACATCAGTTGTTCCTTTTTGTTTGTGTCTGATGCTATGCGCTTTATTTATCTTTGTGTCTGCAATGTTAATTGTCTTTTAATTTTTTATGTGTGTGGTTATGCTATTGGTTTATGCAGTTAATGACAGCCATGGTGTTCCAGAGGACATTGCTGATGTTGTTAAGATATTAATGATGAAATGTATTCACTTAACGTTGATTGATGGTGATGGCAGCTTGCAGTTGTCTGTTACTCAGTCTCAAAGTGTTGATGGCACTGAGCCTGTTACCGAAGCTGAGGATGTTATTATGCAGTTACAGCTCGAGGATGAAAGGATAAGAAAGAAGAAGTATGAATTCCATAAGAGAAAGGAATTGGAATGGCGTCAAAAGGCTGCCTGTGTGCCAGAAAGTGATGTTGATGTTGCTCAAGCTCCTAAATGTGTAGGCGATGAAGGTGGTGACGCGGTTTTTTCAACTGTTAATGTCGGATCTCATGGAAGTGACATGCCTGTGAAGACAAACTTGATGCAAACTCGTTTGACGCAAGTGTTTGATCGTGATGGAGTTAAGGAGAAGAAAGTTGTTTTGAAGAGGAAGATGTCAGATCGAAATCCTGATGGCACACAAAGGCGTAGCCTGCGTGTGAAAGCTGGTTCCCAACCTGGTAATAGCAAAGCTGATGCGGATAGTGTTGCTGTGAAAATTGGTCCAAGCAAACTTGGTGGCTCCTCTGTTCGTCGGAGTCCACGAGGTTTCACAAATAAGAAGCCTTCTTCTCTCCTCTTCAAGAGCGGTCTTTGTTGAAAGAAAATAAGAAGCGTAAAGTTCATCCTGCAAAGGTGAACAAAGGTGTGAAGAAGCATGCTCGTGTCTAAGCTGAAGATGCTGCATCTGAAGAAGATGATATTGAAGTTGATTCAGAAGATGAATTTGAAGTGGTATGTGTTTTGTACTGCATGTGACTTGCTAGTTGTACTTGCAACAATTTAATTGTGTTTGGGCTGGTATGCTGGCAAGGTGAGGCTGGTCATTGTTTTGCATCTATTTGATTGTGGTACTGATGTTGTTTTAATAGTTGAACTTGTGCAAACTTTTCTTAGTTTTACTTACCTTCATATGCTTGTTTCGTTTCCTATATTCATTGTTTGCAGTGGTATGTGTTTTGTTGTGCATGTGACTTACTAATTTTAATTGTAGTGATTTAATTTGTGTTTGGGCTGGTATGCTGGCCAGGTGAGGCTGGTCATTGTTTTCATTAATTGAGGGTTGTACTGATGTTGTTTTAATAGTTGAACTTGTGCAATTTTTTTTACTTAAATTCATATGCTTGTTTTGTTTTCTATATTCATTGTTTGCAGTGGTATGTGCTTTGTACTGTATGTGACTTATAGTTGTACTTGCAATGATTTAATTGTGTTTCGGCTTGTATTGCGGCCAGGTTAGGCTGATCATTGTTTGCATCAATTGAGGGGTGGTACTGATGTTGTTTTAATAGTTGAACTTGGTGCAATCTTTTCTTTTTCTTTTTACTTGCATTCATATGCTTGTTTTGTTTTCTATATTCATTTTTTTAAGGTGTGGCTTTGTTTTCATTTACAGCCTGTTAGCGTTATGAGTCCGGTCAAGCCGGTGGGAGGCAATGCCGGAAAAGTTGCCTTGGATGAAGGTGACCAACGGAAATTGAACTTAACTGTGCGATGTTCGTTGAGAGAGGTTGAAGATTGTGCCAAATTGCTCGAGAGTCGACATGTGGCTAGGGTTCATGCATCTGGTTTTGGTTCTATCTTCAAGTGGAGGGTGAAGTCTAACATTTCGCGCCCTCTGATGGGAGTTTTGTACCTGAGGATAGATTGTGATACAATGATTCTTGACATGGGTGAGGCTAATAAGAAGCTTCGCATCACTAGCGATGGTATACATCAATTATTTGGTTTCCCTCGTGGTGGTCGTTCTGCGCCAAGGCCGTCAGAGGAAGGATATGACAACGCTCTGATGAAGTTAAGATCGGAGCTTGACATTAGCAGGGACAAAGATATCAAGACAAAGGATTTGAGGAATAAGCTCAAGGTGCTCGTCAAGGATCCTAGCAAAGATGACCTTGCTCTGAAAGTGTTCTTCATGATTGTGTTTATGAAGGTTGTTTTGCCTGGTTCTGCCCCGCGTGTTTCCAGAGATGCAGCAATGTTTGAGGGTCTCGTCTTTGAGGACATGGCTAATATGGATTATTGCCAGCTGATGGTTGATGAGCTTAGAAGGGCTGTTGCCAAGTACCAAAATGGTGATACCATGGGGAAGGCAATCACAGGCTGTGCCATAGGGCCTGTACTAATGTACCTTGACTGCCTTATCCGTGGCAAGACTGCGGAGCCTGACATGCGAGTCCTCCGCATATGTTACATGGATCCTGCCAAGCTTTCTAATCTGGTTGATGCATATTTGATAAAAAAAAGGCAAGGCAGATCCAAAGACTTGGGTGTTTGGGAAGCTTCCGGTGAGTTTTGTTTGTTTTGTGTCTTGCAGACCTTTTTTTATTTTAGGTATAGCTATTTTTTGTTGTAGTGGACATGTGTACTGTAGAGTTGTCTGTTTATATTTTGTATGGTTTAGATATGGTTTTTTAGTACTATTGTTTCGTGTGTGGTTGAACTGAATAACTTTGTTCAACTGGCCTGTAGGTAAATACTAACAAATTGGCAATGACAGTTAAAGTTTATTAGTGGCGTTGATTTTAAATCTGTTAACATCATGATTTATTTTTCCCTATGTGTTGCATTGATTGATTAACTATTTTTCCCTTTTGTTTGTAGTGGAAAACTCAAGAGGAGGTTGTTTTTTTCCGAGTGTATAAACGGCCATTCCTGGAGATGCCGTCGTCTCAGGTTCCGAAGTTTTCATCTCTGCCCGATGAGTTGAGAGATGGTCGTGGTGTTGAGGGTGCTGGTTATGCCCCCTGGCCCTAGTAATGCTAGTGCTTCACAGAGGCAGGGTTTTGGTATTGACGTTGCTGTTTCAGCGTTGGAGCGTGCTGAGCATATCTTAAGTAATGTGTGTTCTGAGCTGCAAAAGGTCCCAACAACAGTTGAGCGTTTGAGTTGTATCAATGGTATCCTTCCTGAAGGTCATCAATTTAACGCCGAGGAAGCTGTTGACTACATTGAGATGGAGAGAATTTTAATCGGTGATATGCGTGACGGTGCCACTAATCTAGTTCAGAGCGCGGTTCGTCTGTTGAACAACATGAAGCGTTTCAGAACTACGCAAAACTCTCGCTGCAAGCCATATGAAGAAAGTGCAAATGTTGTTATCAAGCAGTTTGAGCAGGATGAGGCTGCTGCCACCAACAGCAGGGCTTGTGATGGTACTGAGGCTAATGTTTTTTATCACGAAACGAATGATGTTGGCTTTGAGCGTCCTGATGTTGATGTGAGTCAGTTCTCGGTGTTTGCAATTTTTACTTTGTTGTCATAATGTCAGTGTTGTAGTTGAACTTCCTCATGTTCATCTATTTATTAATAATTTTCTTTCATGCAGATTGATCACGATGAGGCTGCTGGCACCGACAGCAGGGCTGATGATGGTATTGAGGCTAATGTTTATGATCAGCGTACGAACGATGTTGTCTCGCAGCACCCTGTTGTTGATGTGAGTCAGTCCTCGTTGTTTTGTATGTTTTTACTATGTTGTTCTGCTGTCAGTATTGTAGTTGAACTTCCTGATCTACATCTGTTTATTAATTTTTATTTTTATGGAGGAGATCAGTCATAATGTTGAGGTTGCTGTTGACGGTGGAGTTAATGATCCATCCACTGATAAGTGCAAGGTTATTTTTATTTTCATTGTGTTTATTCATATTTTGTTAAAATTTCATGCGCACCGATGTGTCTTGCTTGTTCATTTTTCTATCCCACACCGTTTATTGTTGCTCATAATAGCATTGTTTTTTTCCTCATTACATTTGAATCAGGGTCCTATTACTGGCAATGAGCCTTGTTTGCCTGTTGGTGATGTCGCTTTGAATGTTAGCAGCAGCAAGTTTGATGATGTTGCTGTGAATGCTTCAAGGTTTATTTTTCATGCACCTCTTGGTAGCTTATTTTTATTGTTAGTTTTGTTCATATTATTCACTTTTTCTGAATTTTTTTCCGTCGATTCTTGATGTTGGCGTGAGGTTGTCCTTGGTGGTGGAGATGATGCTCGTGATGTTCCATTGAGTAGTGGGCGCAATGTTGGTACCAAAGTTCTTGATGAGGATGTTCTTTGCTGCCGACATACTTGATGCCAAATCGCTTTGATGTTGGTATTCTTTGGGAATGAAAATGTTTACGGTTGTGAAGATTTGCCGCGGAGAATTTCCCTTTGGAGGTCTTGATTACGGTGATGCATTGCAAGATGCTTCTAGCGTGGAGGAGGTGCCATCCGAGGATGATGATTTACTTACATCAATTTCTTGACCCCTTGGCAGGAGGCGCTCTTGTCGTCCCTGTGATTTTCTTTCTCTGAGACCACGAAGCGCATCAATATTGGTGTCCTCTCAAGATGTCCCATCGTCAAACCCTGAAACTAGAGGCATAATGGTCTCATCATAGGAACTACCGTCGTCGTCAAACCCTGATAGTCAAGGTAAGGACTTGTAAATGGGGCGTACTTCTCAATTTTGGCATTTTGGACATGTTCTCTTGTAGTTATTGAACTTATTATTTTTCATCATTTTCTGCAAGCAGAAAGTGGTAATGTTGTTAAGGTTGATACATTTTTCTTATTTATTACGAGGTTGCGCATTTAACCGTCTGAAATGGTTAGTTTGGGATTTTGCCCGTACCATTTTTGGTCTCTTTTTCTTTCTCTCGTATGATTATTGTTGTTGTTGCAGTAGTTTTAATTCATGTAATCTTTTGTGTTTTTCTAGTCACAAGCCGATGTTTCAAAATAAAGAATGTGATGCCGTGTTGGTTCTATTGCTAAGCGTTTGTCCCCATCGGCATGCTCAACTCGAGATAGTCTTGATGTTGTTTTATATTCTCTCGGCGAAATACCGAGACAACGACAAGTTGATAGTTCCCGGATGGGTGACGGTCAGATTTTGCTTTTTTTGTAAATAGGATGATAACTTGTTTTGCCAATTTTCTAACTGTTGTTGTTCTTTTTGTACAACAGACCAAGATCCGTGATGGAAATATTGATTCCAATGTGCTAAATTGGTTCACGAGATCAAGTGCTGATGGTTTTGACCAAGTAGGTGAACTTGGACTTTTTGTACTCATTAACTAGAACTGTCATGTTTTCTTTGCAGTTTTGGGAGGTGGGGGAATGAACTTGATCTGTGCTTCTTTTACACCTGCACTTATGAATGATCCGTTCTTCTTTTATTAAAGCTGCACTTATTGTTGCAAGGAAATTGAACTGATATGATTGTTCCTCAATTTTGGGCGATGGATATAAATTCTTTATGATTATGTGATTTTTTTGTTTGTACTTATGAATTTCAATTTCCCTCTTTTATTTTATTGTTTGGAGGCTGAATTTTTTGTTTCATTATGGTTTGGTAAATTCATTTTTCCTCTGCGAATTTTTTCCAGCTTCTTTTCCCTACATTTGATACGCCGTCATTTGTGGCTACCATGAAGCCTAGTGAAGAATCTGGGCATTGGTGCTTGGTTGTTCTGAATTTGAAGTTCCCTCGTTTCGAGTGTCTTGATTCACTCCGTGATGAAACACAGGGTGATGCGATTAGATTCTTAAGGAATATGATGATAATATAAAGAAGCTTTGGAGGAGTCCGGTGTGGACAGGGCCAAACCGTTCTCACCGGCGCATATCGATGGTTTCTCTTGCGAGTTTGTGCGGGTGCCTCAGCAGGAAAACACGTGAGTATCCGTTTTTAATGATTTTTTGCTGGTTGTTTTTGTTGCTGGAGGATGTTGTTCCTGTATTTTTTGGATTTTGTGTTGTACCATTTTTTGTTTTTTCCTTTGTTTACAGGCATGATTGTGGATTCTATGCTACAAAACTGCAAGACCTATTATTGCCGGGAGGATGGTGTAATTGAAATGGTCGATTACATCCATGAAGATATTTTGGACATTAGGAAGACTTTGCTGTATACCTGCGCAACTAGCGATGTGTTTGATGTTGACTTCCGGGGTTTGTTTGGCATCGAACCCTGTACGTGTGCATGTACTTTTGTAATTTTTTTGCAGCTTGTACTTCTCTATTAGTACTGTCATGAAATATGTATTTGAACTTACGCTTTGTGCGGTCTTTTTTTTTCATGTGAGTGGCTGGATCTTGGTGAGCATGACTACTGAGTTCTTTGGTAGCCGTTCTCGGAGCTCGGCGTAGCTATTGATCTTAGCGAGGCGTTCTCCGAAAAGACAAGATCTGTGTTATGAAGGGGCGGTTGGGAGCTCGAGAGGTTCTCTGGCTGCTTGTGCAGATAGCCCTACTACACCCAAGAATCCCATTATGGAATTGATAGACAGCGATGATGATGTGTTTGACAAGATTCTTTGGCGTTGGAAGAGTCACGAGGCGCTGCTGCCAAAGGTTTATCTCCCTTCTTTGGAATAGTGGCTCGTAGAGCTGGTGGTGCTAGGAAAGATCCGCTTTGGATTACGGCAATGTTGTAAGCACGAAGCGTCGCCATGAGCACCTATAAAGTTTTGCTCCCACAATGCAGCAGACTTCACCCTCATAAATTCCCTCACCGGACAAGGCTCGCAGGTTGTATAATCTGTTGCTTAGTGATGAATGCCATGAGAAGTATGCCGAGTGAGTATCTCTCATTATTTTTTCTCTTCCTTTTCTTCTGTTGTTTGTAACTGCTAGATAAATATGACCTGAACTGTTCCTTTTTATACAACTCGAACTGCTATGAATGCCTTATCTTGCTTCTCCTTCTTTTTGTTCTTGTGTGTGCTGCAGGAATACATTCTCAATGATACCTCAGCCTGATGAAAGCGTAACTAACTTCACTGGGAAGCGCATCTGGGAAGTTTTTTCACCTGGGAAAATGATGGAGGGTGATGTAATGGACTTCCTCATTGATGATTGGAAGCAAGATCCCGATAGAATGCTGATTTCGCATCTGGGAAAAGGATATTGCTGAGTCCATATTTCATCACGGTAATCAATCAGATCGGTTTCTTTATGTTGAATAAGACTTCCTATTGTTTTTACGAGTTTTAATAATACTTTGCTTGTTGATCCTTTTCTGCTGTCTATTTTCTATTTTGGCTTTTTGCAGGTTGTGCTTGACTGTTCGTATTACGAGGATGAAAATAAAGTGTTTAATGTGGAGAGTGCAACGAGAGATTTCAAGAGCTATGTTAAAGCTAATGAAGACTTGCTAAGTGCCGACCTTGTGAGATCTACTAGCTGATTTTTGGATTTTATTTGTTTGTTGTGATGCTGGTTTTTACTTTGAATATTTAACATATCTTTTTTGGTCATTTGTTTTTAGATCATGATGCCTCTATTCAAGCCTATGGTTTTATCAAAGGATAGGAAAGTGAGCCACTATTCCTTATATGTCATGAATCGGTACCGAAGTAGCGTTGACATCCTTGACTCTTTACCTTATCCAAAGAACCCCGTCCTTCGAAGAACACCTATCACAAGGACTGCGAGAAGATTGTGAGTGACATTTATTATCTATACTGGATTAATATTTCTGCATCTTTGTTTCTGCTTTTTCTGAGACCTAAAACTGTGTGGGTTGTTTTGTTTTTTTACAGATTTCTAGATTGGTCAAAGTAATGAAGGCTGTGTATGGTGATGCTCAGTACAATGTGAGCAAGCAGCCCAATTGGGAGCTGTTTGCAAAGAAACCAACGTTTGTCAAGGTTCCACTTCAAGGGAAAAATGAATGTGGCCATTATACTTTGAAGTATGCGGGATGCTATGATGGTGAAAAGATCGTTGAGAACATTCGAGATAATGACGTGGGTTTCTTGTTGAGCTTTTTACTTTCTGTTTTTGGCTTATTGTGTATCCTTTTTTTTATGTGTCATAATTTTTTATAATTTGTTTTATTGTTTTGCAGCCACGCATTGTTGATTGGAACGCTGAGGATCTGTATAGAGTTGTGTTCAACCGGAATAACCATCTTATGGTGACGAAGCTTCCCAAGGAGGTTCAGGCTTTGGCTCCTGATGCATAGGAGAAATGGTCATCATTTGCATAGTGAATTGGATAGTTGTGTGATATATCTCTTGAAAACATTGTAGGCTCTATTTTGTAGTGTTTGATGTCTTGTCGAGTACTATGTAATAACTAGTATATTTTGTGTTGTGTTTTAAGTGTGGCACAATGTTTCATCGGGAATTTGTTTTGGTTAAGTTTTATTTTTTGTACTGAAGACTTATATAATAGTTGAACTAAAAACACTTTTTTTTCAAGTGTATTTATGAGTTGTTGCTCAGAAAGTGAGATTTATTTTATTTTTATGTGATTCCATCCTAAGTTGGACCTTTATAGTTTATGTACTCTCGTTTTCTTGTACTTATGATATAGTTCTGTTAGTACTGATTTGTAATCTCATTCAGCATAACGCTTTCAAAATTTTGGTGCCAAATTTCTGTTTGAACTTCTTGAACTTTAGTAGTTGAACTTCATAGTAAAAGTTAAAGTACAGGTTTAAATTAGCTACGTTTAAGAGATAGTCCTATTAAGTTCAAAACTATTTCTTTCTCAATGCATTAATTGGTATCATCATATCACTTACCGAATAAACTTAGTTGTACTGAGATTCCAATTGTGCTAGTACTTTTGATTAATTATTTATTGTTTGTGTTGTTTGATGCTAGTGCGTCTTCTGTTGTGTTTCTTGTGATTTTTCTCTTTTGTCGAACTTATATCTTTTTGATTTAGTTTTTGGCCTTCTTTTTTTCTAGGCTGTGGTTCTTCTCCAGGCAATGTTTGGTATAATCCTAGCACTTGCCGTATAGACTTAGTTGTACTGAGATTTCAGTTGTATTGTTACTGTTATTCTTAGTATGTCACTGTTTTAAGGAATGCGAACTGAAGCTTCTCGTTCCTTTTTATATTTTGTAGAATGAACGTACCATGTGTTCAACTGTACCAGAACTTTCAGTCCTAGCATGCTAGTGACTAGGAAATACGTACTGGTGTTTCTTTGCTTTTCCTGTTGCAGTACTTTGTGAATTTCTAAATACTATTTAGCACGATGCTTTTAGTACTGAATGTTGTCCTCGGCTGAAACTTAGTCTTTTTAGTGTTCTTCTGAAACTAAAAACTGATTTTTTAGCATGATAGTACTACGTTCATGTCTAAGCTGTACTGAGCGTCGAAGGCTACTATTTGCTTTTGTCCTTAGTTAGTCTGCCACTTTTTTTGCAAAAATATTCATGTGTTATTTTTTTCTCCATGACTAGTGCTGCGTGGCAGCCATCAAGTTTCAACTTCAACCTACTTCAACTTCAAATGATGGATCAACAAAATAGGAAGCTAGAAAACTTGTTGGATGACAGAAGCAAACGATGTACTTGATAGACATAGGCAAACTTGTTCAAACCCTGACACACATAGCATAAGGTAGCTGGTTCAACATAACGAAAGCAAACTACAAATCTGAAACAACAAGAATAAGGACAGGCATAGCGCGAGCAACATGAATGCAGACTTTCATGCATCTTCATCCGCGAAGTTGCAGTGGTAGTAGGGGTCAGCCTCCTGCTCTTTTGAAATATCCCAACCTGTCACGATGTTGTTGATTGTCTTCCATGACTTGTACGTTGCGTACGCATCTATTCCTGCGTACGTGATGAGGTTGTCTGGCAGCGGGCTGGTCCCCCGCAGTTTGTGGTCTGCCCTGTTCATCTTCTTCTTCATGCCTTCGTAGAATGGGTGGATGACGCCGCCTGCAACATCGGCCAAGGAGTCGTAGTATTTTTTGGTCTTTGGATCTTTCCACTTGCGCTGCATGTCGATGAAGTTGTTGGGGTTGATTTCCAAACAGACTTCTCCACATCCGCTTGTCACCTCCAATCTGAAACCGACAAATGTGTACAATTTCTCCTCCTTCAGGAAGTCTTTGAGGCGCTTGGGCCTGCAAGGGGGAGACACACATTTAAAGATTAGTCTTCTTTTTTGAGGATTTAATTCTTCTGCTTTTTTTGTTTTACAAGTGATAATCCATGAGGTAGATGCATATATATTATGAGCCATGCATGAATGTAGTTCAGAAACTAGTACACAAAGTCCTGAAATTAAATTCAACTACACCGTGTTATTTTTTCTTTTTTGCTATCTTCGTTGCTTCACCAAATGCTTCACCAAATTAGAGAATCATTTTACCAGACTCAATTATATATGCGCTGCTTGATTCAAGTTTTAGTTTTCTTTTTTGTTGAATAAAAGACCTATACCGGTGCTTGATACATCTTTGTGCATTAATTCTATATCAAGTTCAAAAATTAGTTTGAGAAACATGTGCATCAAGATATGGACCTATACCACTTCACCAAAGATCTTTTAATACATCAATTCTATAAACTATACTAGTGCATCAAGATCAGAATCTATGCTAGTACATCAAGTTTAGAAATTAATTTGGTGCATAAAGTTCAGAATGCTATAAACTTTTTTTCAGATGCTAATCTGGTGAAACAATCCACTTCACAGTTTCGGAAATGCATGTAACTTGACAAACATGTAATCGTGCATCCACTTCATAGACTATAATAGTTCATCTAGTTGGGAAACAAGTTTTAATTAAGTTTTTTAGTGACTAGTACTAGTACAATAGATGAATGAACAGTAGTATGGGTTACAATGGATGAATGTACTTAAAAAACTAGTAAAGAAAGTTCTGAAATTAAATTAAGTACATCATGTTATTCTTCTTCTTGGATTATACATAGTTTCAGTCAATGTTGTATGTTCTTCATTGGTACTAGTTTAGTCTACTTTTGTTGAAATAGGATAACACAGAACGATTGCTTCACCAAGTCCTTAGTTTATTTTCTTACGAAAATAACATTAGATCAAATTCAGAAAATACTTCACTACATCAAGTTCGAAACATCTTTTTAATACATCAGTACATAGACTACTCTATTGTATCAACTTTAGAAACTACACTAGTCGATCAACTTCAAATTTAATCTTCCGCAAGATTTTCCAAATAGTAATCCAGTGCATCAGGTTCAAAAATACATTTATAGTATATCTACTTGAGAAAATGCAGTAGTGCATCCACTTTTCACAAACCACACTAGTACATCTAGTTGGGAAACAAGTGTGATTAAATTTTCAGGATACAATACTAATAAAACAGATAAACCATATGCAGGGCAAATGAGTAGGATTGCTCACCATTTTGTGGCCACTGCGATATGGTACACCAAGCAGAGTTCCTCGACGCACAACTGTGGGACTGCCGCCATCTGTGGAGGTTTTTCCTCGTCGGTGTACTCCACATCAATTTCGATGAAGCTCGGATACAAGCCGCCTCCCTTCATCCTGAGCCTGCTCATCATCTCGTCGGCCTTATGCGGTTCATTTGGTGCGAGCGATCTCCAGCGTCTCCTTGCCGTGGAGCTCAACCCCTTTGAGCGTTCTGGTGTACTCGCGCTTCTCGCCGGGGACGTTAATGTCGACAAGGTTGCTCCTCTTGTCCGACGTCTCGGCATGATGACGCTTGGTGGACGGTTCCTCCGCCATGGCCTTCCTCCGGCGACTGTGGGCTTTGGAGAGATCTTTGGAGGTTTGTGTCGATGGAAATGGAAGCGGCAATGGTGGTTTGTGGGAACGAGGGAGAGATGGAAGACAATGGGGTATTTTTGTAGTGCGCCGACGGTGGTGTGTGGGAGGAAGTTCGGCGAGGTCGCCGTTTGCAGTGCGTCGTGGCAACCGCCCAGTGGGTGGCGCGGGTGGTGGCATGGAAGAACTAACCGTCCAAGACAAATGTTTTTTACTGGTGCACTGTTTAGTCTTGTCAAGCTGTACTTACGATCTGCCAAATCCCACTTGCACGTCTCTGCGGTGGTAATGATGGCATTCTGCACTGCTTAGGTGACGTATGCATCTGTGATGTTTTTCCGTGTGGATGTTTAAGTATTGTTTTTCTATTGAAGCCTTTATACACTAGTGTATGTCAAAACATTTTTTCAGTGCCCTGGGAGTTGTTGCTCAAAACTTGTACTTATTTTATTTTCATCTGTACCAACCTAAGTTAGGCCTTTATAGTTTTTGTATTCTCATTTTTAGTGCACTTATGTTTTAGTACTGTGTGAACTGAATTGTAATTTCAAACAGCGCATGGGTTTGAAATTTGATGTCAGAGTGGTGCGAGTGGCCTGACTGATCCTGCTGTTTTAGTACTGATGTTGTATGTATGTTTGAACTGATTTTTTTATAACTTTGGTTGGGGGTGGGGGTTTGAGATTATTTTACGACCAGATCGTTCGTTGTGGCGTGGACAGATTTTATATAAATAAGAAATTTAGCAGAATTGACAAACAAATTCTATTTGAACTTTTGGAGTTTTAGTAGTTGAACTTGTCAGATTTTGTATAAATAGGAAATTTAGCATAATTGACAAACATTATATGTTTGAACTCTTTGAATTTTAGTAGTTGAACTTGTCGATTTTATATAAATAGGAAATTTAGCATAATTGACAAACATTATATGTTTTGAGCTTTAGTAGTTGAACTTGTCACATTTTCTATAAATAAGAAATTTAGCATAATTGACAAATATTATATGTTTTGAACTTTTTAAGTTTTGGTAGTTGAACTTGAAAGTAATTTTTAATTCTGTTTTTAAAATTATGTATATTTAACAGATAGGCTATTAAGTTTTGTTCTTTTTAGAGGTTCATTGTTTTTGTATCATATTTTTCCTTTTTTCTTCTAGAGGTTAATTGACAAACATTTTTCTTGTAGTTTATATTTCTTTCTCCCGCCCTCTGGTTTGTATACCTGGGCTTATTTGGTGGGGTGTTTTGTTGACGATGTAGGCTATTGGGCCATTTTCCGGCCCAGATAGCTCGTCTGCGCGCCTGTGCAGTGCGTCGTGCGCGTGCGCTCTGGGTTTAGTCCCACCTCGCTAGTCGATGGGGATCCGGACCTGTTTATAAGCGCAGCCGAGGCTCACCAGTCGAACTCCTCTGAACATTTACCTGAGCGCTTATACACGGCGCTCGCTCTCTCTCTTGACCGGTGGGCCCTGGTCGGCGGGTCCTGCGTTGTGCGGATTACTAGGGATTCGCCCATGGGCTCGAGTTCAAGTATCTAGCATTGTCAGGGCCTGCGCCTGACCTTGGGCGGTCAACTTTTTTTTTGTTTTTTTTGTTTGTTTGAATCTAGTACTTGACTCCTCCAGTAACTTGGACTGATACTTTTTGTTCTAGTTCTTGTCAGTTTTGTGTGAGTGTAATCTTTTTCATTTGAGTTTTTTGCCTTCTTTTTTGTGTTTGTTTTGTGATTATTCTCAAGTGTCTTCGGTGTCATTTTCGAACTATGGTACTTGCGTGTAGACTGAGTTGTCTTGATAGTGCATTCATAGTAGCGCTTACGGACTGATGCTTCTTTGTACTTTTTATTGTAGTAAGTATGTAATGTCCGATCAAGGGTACTGAGTTGTACTGACATGGAACAACGTTGTGTGATTAGTTGCATCATAATTAGTACTTTAGAGCAACAACAACGTTCCATTCAGAAGCTACTTTCAGATTTTGAAATGATGGATTAACAACATACAAAGCTACCAAACCAAACTTATATAATGAGATAAGCAAAACATTGTACTTGATGACATAACTAAACTTGTTCAAACATGACAAGCACGACATAATCATACTGGTTCAACCCAACAAGAGCAAACTACTAATTTGAAACAACAAGATAAAAGACAAGCACAAGTGGAAGTAAAACGAAGGCAGGCTCGATGTATCTTCATCCCGAAAAGGGCAATAGGGTGGTCGTAGAAGTTGTCGACCTCCGCTCTTTCGCATATTCGAACCATCTGTGATGTAGTCGATCATGAACCATGACTTGTACGCGTGCGCATCTACTCCTGCGTGCTTGATGAGGTTGTCCGGCAGCTCGCTGGTCCCCATAGTTTGTAGTCTTCTGCGTGTTGATCTTGTTCATCATGCCTTTGTAGAATGGGTGGATGACGCTGGCTGCAACATCAGTCAAGGAGTCGTACTCTTTTCCGGTGTATGGAACTCTCCACTTGCGCTGAATGTCGACGAACTTGTTGGGGTTGATCTCCATACCGGACAACTTCAGCTTCTCTTTGTCGCTTTCAATGCTGAAACCGGCAAATGTGAACAACTTGTCATGCTGCAGCATGTCGGTCAGGCGCTTGGGCCTGCAAGGGCAGAGACATTGTGAATATTAGCATTACTTTGATGTTTGAATTATCAATTATTATTTTTTTACAAGCGATGAATCCATGAAGTAGTTTTTTATGTAGGATAAACAATGGATGAATGTACTTAAAAAACTAGTAAAGAAAGTTCTGAAATTAAATTAAATACATCATGTTATTCTTCTTCTTGGATTATACATAGTTTCAGTCAATGTTCTATGTTCTTCATTGGTACTAGTTTAGTCTAGTTTTGTTGAAATAGGATAACACAGAACCAGTGCTTCACCAAGTCCTTAGTTTATTTTCTTACGAAAATAACATTAGATCTAATTCAGAAAATACTTCACTACATCAAGTTCAGAAACATCTTTTTTAATACATCGAGTACATAGACTACTCTATTGTATCAACTTCAGAAACTACACTAGTCGATCAACTTCAGAATTTAATCTTCCGCAAGATTTTCCAAATAGTAATCCAGTGCATCGGGTTCAAAAATACATTTATAGTATATCTACTTGAGAAAATGCAGTAGTGCATCCACTTTTCACAAACCACACTAGTACATCTAGTTGGGAAACAAGTGTGATTAAATTTTTAGGATACAGTACTAATAAAACAGATAAACCATATGCAGGGCAAATGAGTAGGATTGCTCACCATTTTGTGGCCGCTGCGATGTGATACACCAAGCAGAGTTCGTCGACGCACAACTGCAGGACTGCCGCCATCTGGGGATGTTCATCTTCGTTGGTGTAGTGCACACCAACGCCGACGATCCTCTGAAACCTGCCGCCAAGCTTCCTCCGAGCACGGAGATCACCTCGTCGTCCTTGTGCGGTTCGGCTGGTGCGAGCGATCTCCAGCGTCTCCTTGCCGTGGATCTCAACCCCTTTGAGCGTTCTGGTGTACTCGCGCTTCTCGCCGGGGACGTTAATGTCGACGAGGTTGCTCCTCTTATCTGATGTCTCGGCATGATGACGCTTGGCGGACGGTTCCTCCGCCATGGCCTTCCTCCGTCGACTGTGGGCTTTGGAGACAGACGCTGGAGGTTTGTGTGCAGTGGAAATGGAAGCGGCAATGGTGGTTTGTGGGAACGAGGGAGAGATCAAAGAAAATGCGCCGACGGTGGTGTGTGGGAGGCGGTTCGTTGGGGTCACCGTTTGCAGTGCATCGTGGCAACCGCCCAGTGGGTGGCGCGGGTGGTGGCATGGAAGAACTAACCATCCAAGTTAAATGGTTTTTACTGTTGAACTGACTAGTCTTGTCAAGCTGTACTTATGACCTGCCAAATCCCACTTGCACGTCTCTGCGGTGGTGATGATGGCATTTTACTGTGGCACCGATTCGTGTAGTCAAGCCGTACTTATCAGCTGCTTATCCCACTTGCACGTGTCAGCGTCGGTGTTTGAAGTGTAATTGAACGTACCAAATACCAGCGAGACTATGTGTAGTGCTAATGTTTTTTTAAAACAATTTTCGTATTTTTTAAAGGATTGTTTATATCGAGATAATCTGTGAGTATTTTTTACAGATAAATTAGATTTTCACCAGTACAGGATGTATTATATTCGCATTTTGCTTGAGGTAATTATTTTTATGTATTGATGGTCTTTCTGAATTGGGACTGGCAGCAGCAGGCATAGCTTTGTTTTTTCAAAACGATTTTTTTTTTCAGTTGTTCACTGGTGTGTTTGTTATTACTATGCCTTTTGTACTGCCGACTGAGAGTTATCAGTACTGATGTAATACAAGACTTTAAATTTTTCCTTGACATTTTTTTGCTGAGTTACTGGTTGACAGTAGCGTTTTGCGTCAGATATATCAAGATAAGTTTTTTCAAATATATTTGTGACTGCATTCAAAAGGATTATCAAATGGTTTAAATAATAATGTCACTGCTTTAGCGGGCACAAATCAGAAATTATATCAGTACTGATGTGTACTCTGCCTTGTACTGACGACTGATCGTTATCAGTTCTGATGTGCTACAAGAGTTTAAAATTTCCCTTGACATATTTTTTTCCTGAGTTACTGGTTCATAGTAGCGTTTTGCGTCGGATATATCCAGATAAGTTTTTTCAAACGTATTTTGTGACTGCATTCAAAATAATGTCACTGCTCCAGCGGGCACAAATCAGAAACTAAAAAATAACTTTAGTTCTAATCGAGAAATCGATGATAAAGCTAAATAAGTTTTGGTAACGACAGTGTTTGTGAAATGCTTCCTCATTGTGTGCTGATGCAACTGAGACTACAAGGTTATTTTTTAGTTGACGCAGCAGGATAACCACTATGTATTGTTCAGTCTTGAGCTTCTCCTAACTGTCCCCGAATGTTGTGCCTTGCCGGCGCTCTTTCTAGGTTGGCCTTGGCAGCTTCATCGTCAGTTTCAGTTTCCTCGTCCCCGACGCTGTCATCTTCATTGTCTTCGTCTGATTGGCCGTCATTCTCATCAAACTCTTCTTCTTCATCGTCTTCATTTGATTCCATGGAACTCTGTACCTTTCCCTGTTTATGTTCAGCTCCACTGACTTCCTTGCCCACTTTGCACGTCCGGGCAATATGCCCGTCAGTTCTGCCACACTTGCGGCAAGTATAGCTGTTACGTGTGTTGTCTCCATTGGTAGAAAGTTGGGTGGCTCAAATCTCCTTGTGCTTGTTGACAGTGGCATCTGTGCGGAGTGGGCATGTGCGGTAGTTATGGTTGCTCACGATGTTGCAGAATCCGCATGCCCTTACCCCGAGGGGTTTGCCGTCCGGGCCAAATTCCACGCGCTTGATGGGGCGTGGTGGCTTTTTGGCTGCTGCTTTTGCATCTTTCGCTGCTTGCATCTTGCTCTTCCTCCCCTTTGTGTTTGAGAATATTGGGGGTTTAATCACCCTTTCCTGCTGCTACTGGTAGGATGTGCTATTGTCATGTCGTTCACCTACAGCACCATCGAGCTCATGATCTCGCATGTGAGTTTGTCGGTGCTCTTGAGTGTGCACACGGGCAAGCTCCGGTTGCTGCTGCTCCTCTTCCTCGTTCTCAAACGGGTCAATAGCTCCCATATGGTTCATCTCGGATAACATTGTAGCAATATCCTGCTCAATGGCTTCATTGTCCGCGACACCTCCATTTTCAGCAGAATGCATGGCGTCGAGTTCTTGTTCAAGTTTGTCCATGGCGACCCGCGACCTTGCCATTTGCTCTTGGCTTCTCAAGCTTTTTCTATGCACCCTCATGTTCAGCGTCAGCAGTGAGCTTTCAATGCAGTATTGGGAAGCCTTGTTTGACACTACTGTCCTCAAGTCATTTCTGTCAAATGTTGGTTGGATGTTCGGGCGTTTGGTGTATCTCCTGAGTATGTATTTCTCTGGAACGCTTTCAGCCTTAATTGTTTGCATAATGAACAGGACATGGACGCATAAAAGACCTGTATTTGTTTTTGGAAGAGGTGCATGTTTTTTTGTCATTTCATTCGAACAAAAACTTTGCAAAAAAAGTAGTACAAGATGTAACATCTTTTTGTAGTCCTTACACTGTGGTCCCATAGCCCGCACTCACTCATATGTTTCTCCCACGGGTCCGCAACCACACAGCACGCGTGCGAGCCCACACAGACAGTTTTTATGGGTGGTTGTAGCGCACTAGGTACTTTGTGAGCTCTTCCGTCTCTGTCGCCGTGAAGAGAGTGCTCAGTTTTAGCCTATCTCTGATCTCGCTGTACACAGCTCGCGTGTACAGCTTTGCCATCTGGGGTGTCAAACCCATAGAAGGTCAACGTGTTTTGTTCCTTCTGCAGATGCAAGAATGATGACCAAATTGTTAGTTTTCTCGCAGGAAAAACTTCTAATAAAGTTTTTACTTTAGTAAGCATGTAATTCTTTGTCTTACGACAAGTGATAGAGCTATACCCGGTTGTCTCCTGGTTCTCTGTCTGCCTCCTGGTTTTGACGCAGGAGTTTACCTGGCTGACAAACCGGTGTAGGTTATGTCTCTCATTTACGTAGTTCTTCTTGAGCACATAGTTCATGCTCTCACTTCGCTGTGTGGATGTCATTTTGGCGCAGAAAATTTCTTTGAAGTAGGCTGATATCCATTTCTCACGCTCGTTCCACATGCCCACCATTGTGGCATCATCGTGGAGGTTGTACTTATCCATGAGTCTTTTCCAGGCATCCTCAAACTCAGTTGGCATGAGGGGCCAGTTGAGAATTGATGTGAATTCATCCTTAAAGTCCTCGTGCAGGAAATACAGGTACGCGAGGTGTTCCCTATACTTCTTCATAATGTGCCAGCGGCATAGCTTATGTACTGTGTTCTTGAAAACATCTGCGATCGCCAAAGCCATTCCCGGGCACTGGTCTGGTAATGAGAAAATAGACTCGGAGTGGTCAGCAGATGGTTGTGCATATATACCAATAGAACTGACACAACATTTTTATTGTGTTACTTTCCTTTTCTTTTTTAGAAGGGGGGTGGTGGTTGGGGGTGGTTTTAGCGGGTGTACCTGTGAGGATGCATGTAGGAGCCTTCCTTCTCATGCACCTTAAAAATGTCTTGAACAGCCACTTGAATGAATCTGCATCCTCATCTCTTATCAGGGCAAAACCAAAGAATGTAGTCTGTAAGTGGTTGTTAGTTCCAACGAACACCCCAAGTGGCATATGGTACTTGTTGGTCTTATATGTTGTGTCAAACGTTACGCAGTCCCCGAAGTCCTGATACGCCCCTCGGCAGCTTGTGTTCGCCCAGAATATGTTCTTAACTCTGTCGGACTCATCGAGTTGCATGTCACAGAAGAATTCCTTGTTTATAGATTTCATCTCCCTAAAGAAGTTGACAGTCTTTAGGACATCGTCCACATCATCAATCCTTGAATTCTTTGATTTCCTACATATTAAAAGTTCATTGAAAAATGCATGTTGAACTGGCGTCAGGTCATCCGTTGCGTGATATGTTTGTACTGATAGAGGAAAATAGACGTAGGCGGTTTATGGGGGGAGACCAAGATTGTACTTACAGGTTAATCAGGTCTTTGGCATTCATTTCGAGGAAGTAGCTACCAGGGTCATCACCGCCCAGAATGCTCATGATTTGCGCATGTTCAATGCCTTTGAACTGCAGGTACTTGACATACTCCAAGATTGTTTTGTCAAAGTTTTTGTGGGAGTGCAAGAAGACAAACATTTCTGCGGTGAGCTGTAGCCTGTGGTTGTGTTCCTAGACTATCTCTTTTACGACAAATGTTCCATCCTTTTCCTTCTTCAGCCTCATTTTAGTCCCGCGGCTAGTTCTGGCTGTCGTCTTGTTACACTGTCTATTTGCTTCAGACACCTTTGATTCATAAACTCCATGGCACATGCAATAAAGTTAGGCTCTGGTCTTAAACTTGGGGCCTTCCCTGACAACAAAACCAGCATGCTTCGCATATACGTTGTAGAAGTTCTTACTTTCTTCGAAAGTTTCAAACCTCATCTCTAGCCTTGGCAGAACATAAGCTTCAATGTCAGGTGGCTGCACACAACAGTGACCAAACAAAAATGTTAGATGGGGTGGTCACAGCACCATGGTATGGACTGTGCTTGTATTTTTTTCTCTATATGGATACTTACATGTGTATAGCTCTGCGCTACCTCTGGTGTTTGTTGTTCTCCCTGGTTTATGGGCGCCGGTGGCGTCACCCTTGGCACATGCAGCAATGCATCTCTTGGAGGGAGCAACGATGACGAAGATCTCCATCTCTCGTTGTACGGCCGTCTCTCCTCAGATTCATTGTGATGTTGCTCCTGTCTATATGGCTCATATCTTGTACTTTTGAACCTGCTAGAGTGGCCAAAATTTCTGTCTTTTTGCCCTGGTCTTCCCGTCGCAACTGCTTTTGCAGCACGGATGATTGATGTTGACGGAGCGACTGGTGGAAGCCTTCTTGCAACCCATCCACGGCTTCCTGTCTTTGGCTATTTGCATGCGCTGGGTAAGGAAAACTGTCGGTGTCAAAACCGGCGGATCTCTGGTAGGGGGTCCCGAACTGTGCGTCTAGGCGGATGGTAACAGGAGACAAGGGCACGATGTTTTACCTGTGTTCGGGCCCTCTCGATGGAGGTAATACCCTACTCCTGCTTGATTAATATTGATGATATGGGTAGTACAAGAGTAGATCTACCACGAGTTCAGAGAGGCTAAACCCTAGAAGCTAGCCTATGGTATGATTGTTGTTCGTCCTACGAACTAAAACCCTCCGGTTTATATAGACACCGGATAGGGTTAGGGTTACACAGAGTCGGTTACAATGGTAGGAGATCTACATATCCGTATCGCCAAGCTTGCCTTCCACGCCAAGGAAAGTCCCATCCGGATACGGGACGAAGTCTTCAATCTTGTATCTTCATAGTCCAGGAGTCCGGCCAACGGTGATAGTTCGCTATCCGGCACCCCTAGTCTGAGACTCCTCAAGAGCCCCGAACCAGGCTTCAATGATGATAAGTCCGGCGTGTTGATTGTCTTCGGCATTGCAAGGCGGGTTCCCCTCTGAATCCTGTGTTGAATAGTGTCCGGCTTTCGTGAATATCGCGCTTCTCGCTTCCACGCCCAATAATGGCCATCTTCCACGTGTCGGCGAATGTGAAAAGTCGGGTATCTTTACATTTACCCCCTTGTTGTGCAAATGAGCCGCCTATAAAAGAGACGGGATCCAAATCAGATCACACCATCCTCCCTTCATGAGCCTTCATCGAGCGCCTTTGACAAAAACCCACTCCACCATGGACGGTCGACGCGGCTCCTCCTCTCGCATTCCCAGCCCTCAGCCCGGAGATTGGGGGAGATGCTCAGTCCCACACAATGAATTGGTGGTGCTCCAAACCAAGGGATTCCTTCCCCCGGCCTTCATGGTTCCGGTGCGTTAGGACTCGCCACTTATAAGGGCGGGAAGCAAGGAGAGCGCCCCGATCCTCTAAGGAGAGCGGTATGCTTCGTCTCTTAACTAATGAGAGGACTCGGATTTCCAATCCATCCGTTTCTCCGGGGGCTTCTGGAGTTCTACGGCCTCCAGCTGCACAACCTTACGCCTGCCTCCATCTTGCATATAGCGGGCTTTGTGGCCCTTTGCGAGCTGTTTCTGGGCGTTGAGGCCCATTTCGCTCTGTGGAAGAGATTGTTCTGCTTTGTGCCTCGTTCTCACGAAGGGTCAATATATCGAGTGGGCGGAGCCGAACTATGGCGCATCGCCGGGACCAGATACTTATCCGGAACCCCAAAGAAAGCGTCCGAGGACTGGCCCTCGGAATGGTTTTACATGGAGGACGTCCCGCTGCCGGATCCTGTTCGGATCGGCCTTCCGGAGTTTAGCAACGCTCTTCTGAAGAAGCGCCTAAGCTGGCGCCCGCGGAGCCCCTAGAGGGAAAATGACTGGGACGTCCTTTAATTGATGAGCCTAATAAGATTACTGGCTCATGCCGGATTGACCATGATTGGAGTCATGGCGATCTGCATTATGAGGGGAGTGCAGCCTCTCCAATATAGGGGCCACCCCATGTGGGACTTGAACGGGGAGGACGATGCCACCCGCCATGGCCGCAAAGGGCCGGGATCGGTCACTGAACTGGTGAAGACCTTGTCCGCCATGTACACAGGGGAAGAGGAGGATTTTCTCCGTGTCAGTCCACTGAACGGGTTTTCTTCGAATAATCCTCGAAGTTGGGTAAGCAAATATCTTTGTGGCATGTCTGATCCAAGTTCCCGTGGTTAAATATCTCATTTCATGGTTTCTACGCAGGAACTGCGCCGGGCCGTGGAGAAGATACACAGCCCGCCCCCACAACCCGAGGATCCGGAACGGTCCTCGATCCGCCTCCAAGAGGACCCGGATATAAAGGTGGAGCTGATCGACGGGGTGTTCCACCAACTTAGCATCGACAATGCTCTGGTTGCCATTACGGCCGACTACCCCGGATTATTTCCGGCCTCCCAGGTAACCGTGACCAAAGTCCGGATTCCATGACCCACCCGTGCTTTACTTCTAATCACCACATATTTGATGGTGTTTCGCAGGGGGTGCCTTCAGAACAGGAAGCCGAGCCTGCCGCGGCCGTCCAACAAGGGGCAGCTCGGCCCAGCAGGCGAAAAAGATGTGCGGTACGACTCGAGACGTCGCTGCAACGGTATGATGTGCCATCGTGTTTTAAGGAGAGGTTCCTGGGAGGCACACTGACGCTCGTGGTTTTTTCAGGAAAAAGAACGCTCGCCGGACTGAGTCCGGAGAAGTTACCAATCGGACCTCCGCCAACCAGGCTCTAAAGCCGAGTCCAGAAGGGGGTACAAACACGAGGCGTGCGTCGGATGCTCCTCCAACGGAGGATGCCGACAGACTGTCCGCCACCAAGTCGGAGGTGGAGAGTGCCATGAATCATAGGCGCCGCCGGACTATTCTACGTGACGCATATTTCTCCCAAGAGGCGTTGGACGCCTTTCGTTCGGGAGAAGCGCACCTCCATGCCGCTCAAGATGGCCTAGCCAGAGCCACGGAGCAGATGTGAAAGACATACTGTAAGGAATTTTGACATTATATATGCCAAGAGTCCCCGAGACTTAAAATAGTTAGGATAACTGATTTAAGGATCATTTGGAATGTAGGTTCTTACCAAAAGAATACCCGTTTGTCCCGGGAGCTTGAAGAGTGCAAGGCCCAACTTGAGGTCAAGATCAAGCCGCGACCGGGAAGCCATGAAGACTCCCTCCGTAATATATGCCCTTCAAAGTAGAATTAGTTTCCAAAGTGCGGCGTGTGCATAAATCGACATTAACATTGCAGATAGCGCCGGATGGATCCGGACAAGCAACAGCTCCTGCGCCAGCTAAAGGCGGCGAGAGCGTGCTTACGAGGGTGCAGCGGGAGAAAATAACCTCAAGATGCCAACACCCAACCGGGTGAGGAACTAAAGGATGTTCGTGCTCAGTTGTCCGACCAGAAGGAGAATCGACGGCTTCGTCGCGCATTTTTAGTAAGTGCTTAAACGAACTTTGAAAGAGTTCGCGAGGAAGGCGACTAACATAAACATGTATGTAGATTTGCTCATAGGTCGCCCCGAGGAGGAGATGCCCGCCTCTTGGTGATCTTCTTCCCGAACTGCGTCTACCTGCACTAACGAAGTTCGGCAGGTGATGAAAGGCGCCGCCAGTGCCTTGTGGCCATCTATCTCCCTGCCTCAAGGCATTGGGGAGCTGGCAGAGCGGCTTCAAGGAGCACGGCGGCGCTCCGACTATGGAAGATATCGTCCTGCCGTCAAGGCGCCAGGAGGCTGGGCCATGGTAAAGACGCGTACACGGTTGTTGACCCAAACCACATGGCCGAGGTCGGACTGTGGGGCCCGATGGGAAGGAGATCCTCAGAAGTTAGTGTACGGCCAAGTAGAATTGGCCGCCAAGTATTCCCAAAGAAGATTGTAAATTAGATAGCCTATTAGATGGAATTGAGGAGGAATACAATTAGTCGAGTTGACTATGTAATTGAATATGACATGAAAAATGTCTTCTAGTAGGATTGTAGATCGTTTGTCATAGCGGACCTTTTCGCTTCGACCTCGGGACCCAATAGTCCGGAGGTGTCCGAATACCCTCACGGTTATGTAAGAACCGGGCATGCATGGAGACAAGGCGAGGGGTCATTATTGCTGTATCGCATAAGTGCCCAACTAGTTTTGTTATATTACATGGATAGTAAGAAACATCTTCCGGGATAATAGTTCGTTAGGGGTTCCTTTCTCGGGAGGCATGCCCTAAAGTGCATGTCCAAACTGCTAAGAAAGCAAAAATCATCCGGGTGCAGATGGATAAATAGTTAAAATCATCTTTCAGTTCACCGACCGAATATTCCCTTAAGAACGCTTAGCTTTGGCTTCACCCGTCCGAGGTACACATCCGGCTGACCCGCAAGAATAATCGCAGAGGTGCTCCCTTTACCACCTAGCCGAACAATCGGGGACGTAGGGGTAAGCACAGGAGCCAGGCAACCCAGCTTGGCCAAAACTTAAGTCATATCGATGCATACAATGGTGAGTAAAAGGTACATGCGGAAGTTTGACACATGTGTTGGGCATGAAGCCCGTATAAATAAGATTCTGTTAAAGAAGCCCCCAGGTATAGTGAGCGCGGACAGCGCGTCAAGTACGTGCGAACAAAGCACAAACGAGCCTCTAAAGGCTTCAACAAGAAGGAGGAGGAAGGAGAGAAATAAAAGACAGCAAAAATAGAAAATGTGGACGGAGAAAGGAGACGAACTCGGAGTCCGGCGCTTAGGAGTAGAATCTTCATAGACGGGCTGCGTTCCATGGGTTCGGCTCGAGTCGGTTATCCCATGCGTTTCGCAGACGGTATGCTCCGCCGGTCAGGACCTGGTCGATGATGAAGGGACCTTCCCATTTGGGCTTGAGTTTGTCCTTTTTCTTGTCTGGCGGGCGTAGAACTAGTTTGCCAATGTTGTAAGCTTTGGACCGTACTTCCCTGCTTTGATATCTTCGAGCCTGCTATTGATAAAATGCGGAACGAGCTTTTGCCACGTCGCGCTCCTTCTCCAATGCGTCCAAACTGTCCTGCCGATCGAGCTCGGCTTCTCTTTCTTCATACATGCGCACGCGAGGTGAGTAATGAATTTATGTCGCAGGGCAAGACTGCCTCTGCGCCATACACCATAAAAAATGGTGTGAATCCGGTAGTACGATTCGGCGTGGTCCGCAGCCCCCAGAGTACGGAGTCGAGCTCCTCAACCCAGTGCGTGTTAGATTCCTTGAGGGACCGCACTAGTCTGGGTTTAATGCCGCTCATGATTAGACCGTTTGCTCACTCGACTTGACCGTTGGTTTGAGGGTGATAGACTGAGGCGTAATCAAGCTTGATGCCCATGTTTTTGCACCATAATTTGACCTCATCGGCCGTGAAGTTGGTGCCGTTATCAATGATGATACTGTGGGGGACGCTGTAACGGTGCCCTACCCCAGATATGAAGTCTATCACCGGCCCGGATTCGGCTGTTTTAACAGGCTTGGCCCCTATCCATTTGGTGAATTTATCTACCATGACCAATAGGTATTTTTGCTTGTGGGTTCCTCCCTTAAGGGGTCCAACCATGTCAAGCCCCTGCATCATGAACGGCCAGGTGATGGGTATAGTTTTGAGGACGGTGGGTGGCATGTGGCTTTAGTTAGCAAAAGCTGGCAACCGACGATCGTTGGACTAAGTCCTGCGATCTGCCGGGCCGTCGGCCAATAAAATCCTGTCGGAAGGCCTTGCCTTACAAGGGCCGGGCTGCAGCGTGGTGCCCACCCAGTCCGCATGAATTTCAGCCAGAGGTTTCGCCTTCCTCTTCGAGATACACCTTTGAAGGACTCTGTTGTGCTTTTCTTATAGAGCTCTCCTCATGGACTTTATGGGCTTTGGATCGCCGTACTATGCAGCGAGCCTCATTTTGGTCTTGGGAGTTCCCGCCTAGTTAGGTAGGCTAGGAATGGTTCCGCCCACGGGCGATAACCGCCATTATTTCGTGGGCGGAGGGTGTTATCTCGCTGGCGAGCCTCCGATTTGTGTCGAGTGTTCGTGTCGACAAGGCGTTGGGTCCGGATTGCTATTTCCGGACTCCTTCCCATAGTACGGATGGCTTGAACAGCCGCTCCAGAAGATGTTACGGACGGCATCGCATTTTGTGCCGATGCGTGCTAATACATCCGCCGCCGGTTGTTATCCCGGCTATATGATGAAATTCGAGCCCTTCGCACTGCGGTCGACATTTTAGGACCGCATTGCGGTACGCTGCCATTTTCGGATCTTTGGCATCAAAGTCTCCGCTTATTTGAGATATCGCGAGGTTCAATCCTCGCGCACCTCTAGGCGCTTAATGCCCATGGAGATCGCCATCCGGAGGCCGTGCGTAAGGGCCTCGTATTCAGCTGTGTTGTTGGAGTCCGTATATATTATCTCAAGGGCGATTGGACTGTGTCCCGGTTGGGGACGCCAGACGATGCCAGCCCCTGTGCCGCCAACATTTTGGAGCCGTCAAAGTGCATGATCCATTGGAGTATGCGCCGCACTCTTTAGGGAGTTCGGCTTCATCCATTCGCCATGAAGTCGGCCAAAACCTGCGACTTAATAGCTCGCCGTGGCTTATAAGTTATGTCGAATGGAAGGAGCTCTATGGCCCATTTATCAATCCGGCCCGTCGCGTCGCGATTGTTTATAATGTCGTTAAGAGGTACTTCGAGGCTACCGTTATCAAACACTCTTGAAAGTAGTGTCGCAGCTTCCGGATGCCATGAACACCGCGATGCTATCTTTTGATAATGTGGGTACCGGACTTGCATGGAGTTAGGACAAGGGACACATAGTAAACCGGTTTTGAAGAGGGAACCTGTGTCCGTCCGCTTTTGTTCGACGACGAGCACCGCGCTGACAACTTGATGTGTTGCGGCGATATATAATAGCATTGGTTCGCCCATGTTGGGCGCGGGCAGGACCGGATTGTTGCCAATATGGCTTTTATTTCTTCGAGTCCGGCCGTGGCGGCATCCGTCCACTTGAAGTGTTCGGTGCGCCGGAGGAGGCGGTAAAGGGGTAACGCCTTTTCTCCCAAACGGGAAATAAAGCGGCTTAGAGCCGCTATGCATCCAGACAATTTTTGTATTTGTTTGAGGTCCTTTGGAATATCCAATTGTGACAGAGCTCGGATCTTGGCTGGGTTTGGTTCAGTTCCTCTACCGGACACAATGAAGCCCAAGAGCTTTCCGGCGGAACGCCAAGACGATTTTTCCGGATTGAGCTTAATGTCATATTTTCGGAGATTGTCGAATGTGAGCCTCAAGTCGCCTACTAGAGTTTCGACATGCTTGGATTTGACGACCACGCCATCTACATATGCTTCCACTGTTTTGCCGATCTGGTTTGCCGACATGTCCGAATCATGCGCCGATATGTTGCGCGGCGTTTTTGAGCCCGAAGGGCATTGTGTTGAAGCGAATGGGTCGATGGAGTGATGAATGCTGTTGCGGCTTGGTCTGCTCCGCCATCTTGATTTGGTGGTAGCCGAGTACGCGTCGAGGAAGCACAATGAGTCGTGTCCTGTCAGAAGCGCCGATGATTTGATCAATGCGAGGGAGGGGGAAGGGATCCTTTGGGCAAGCCTTATTAAGGTCTTTGAAATCAACATATAGGCGCCATGATTTATCCTTGTTTGGTACCATCACCAGATTTGCTAGCCAGTCCGGATGTTTTATATCTCGATGAATCCGCTTCCGAAGTTTGGCTAGCTCCTCTCCCATGGCCTGCCTCTTGGGTTCGAAAAGCGCCAAGAGCCTGTTTGATCGGCTTGAATCCTTTTAGGTATTTAGGCTGTGCTTGGCCACCGACGTGGGATTCCCGGCATGTCGAAGGGTGCCGTGCAAAATGTCCCGCTTTTCTCGTAGAAATTCTCGTGAAAGCGCGCGTCTACATCAGGGTTTAATTGTGCCCCAATGGAGGCCGCTTTGTAGGGTCCGCTGGGTGGACTTTGGAATTTGACTATTTCATCCGCTGGTTTAAAAGAGGTGGACTTGGATCTTTCATCAAGTATCACATCGCCCCTGCTCACCGTGGGAGCGCATCACGTGAGTTCCTCGCCGCTAGGGCTTTTGATAGTGCCTCGAGGGCTAGTGCGGCTGTCTTGTTTTTGGCGCGAGTGCTATGTTCGGATCATCGGCGAGAGTGATGATTCCGTTAGGTCCGGCATTTTAAGCTTCATGTACCCATAATGGGGTATAGCTTGAAAAATTGTGAATGCCTCTCGCCCTAATAAAGCGTGATATCTGCTGCTGAATGGGGCCACTTGGAATGTGACCTCCTTGGACCTGTAATTGTCCGGCGAGCGAACACTACGCCCAGCAGATTTTCCTCAGCAGCATGCTTCCCGGCTAGGGATTATTCCTCTAAAGGTTGTGTTGCTTCGCCAATGCGGTTCCACTATTTCCATTTTTCTCGTGGTTTCCTTGTAGATGAGGTTTAGTCCGCTGCCGCTATCCATGAGTACCTTAGTAAGGCGAAAGACGCCCACTATTGGACCGAGGACCAATGCGGCCGGTGCTCGGGCTGTTCGAATTTAAAAGGCCACCGGCATTAAAGGTAATAGCCGTGTTACCCATGGATTTATTGTTGCTACTTGGTAGACTTCGCAAGGTTGCGAGTGTTCGCTTCCGCATGTTATTTGATGCGAAAGTCTCAAGACTGTTAATACCGTCTTCGGTGTTGCTGGGCTGGAATTACGAGGCTAGAAGCTCTTCGCCACTTTTGGCCACCTGCCGTAGTATCCAAAGATGCTCAAGGCTATGAGTTGGCGTGGCGCCCTCGTGCTATGAATTTTGCAGGTCCGCTTATCCAACCCTCCAAAGACGGTTCCGCGCCCTTTAGGGGTTTTTGTTTTTGATGTTTAACCCAGTGCTTGGTGATGATGCACCCTTTTATTTCGGACTAGGGTTGTATTCGGGCGGATTATCCCAAAATTTACTTTCGGTTTTCCAAGCACTTCCATCGCACAAGACTTTTGTACTATGGTCACCAAGTCAGCAAAGCGTGTAATTTCGCGACGACTTATGGCGCTTAGGATTCCCTTGTCCGCAATTATTGCGAAAAGTGAGATTGCGCCCTCCTCTCGGCAGTCCTTTATCCTGTCCATAACCAAGAGGAATCTGGCCCAAGAATGATGTATTGTTTCAGCGGGCTCTTGCCGAATTCAGGATAGATCGCTAATGTTTGGGTGGGCGGGTGGAACTAGATCCGGAACCCCGTCCAATTTAAGACTCAGGGCCAAGAAGTTTCGAACTTGGAAGTTTGGATTTTGAATGCTATCCAATGAATCCAACCCGCCACCGACTTTAAGTTCGTGGCTTGATCGACATCAATCCTCTCTGCGGGAATCCGCATGGAGGATCGAACCGGACGTAGCTAGTCCTTAAGATAGAAGAAGAATCGCCGCATCGCTCCTCTGCATCACAGCAACATGATGGGTAGCCCGGGAGAGTTGATCTCTCGATCGGTTTTAGGCCCGATCTGGTCGTAGTCTGTGGCGACTCCTGGCGGCGATGTGATCCAAGAGCTCGCTTACGGAGGAGAGCTCGATCGATCTAACTGCTCGGCAGTTCCGAAGTTAACGTGAAGATTGGTTTCGGCGACCCGAGAAGTCATCGCTCGCGCTGGTATGGCCGGGCGGTCATAATAAAACCACCTAAGCGAAGAGTCGACCAAGGGCCAAGGCCCTTTGGCGATAGTATCATCTTTAAAGACGGATGAGGCATCCTTCCCGACGGCGACGCACACGAGGAACTCTCAATGAAAGCACCAATGTCGGTGTCAAACCGGCGGATCTCGGTAGGGGGTCCCGAATCAGCGCCTAGGCGGATGGTAACAGGAGACAAGGGACACGATGTTTTTACCCAGGTTCGGGCCCTCTCGATGGAGGTAATACCCTACTCCCGCTTGATTAATATTGATGATATGGGTAGTACAAGATTGGATCTACCACGAGATCGTAGAGGCTAAACCTAGAAGCTAGCCTATGGTATGATTGTTGTTCGTCCCTACATACTAAAACCCTCCGGTTTATATAGACACCGGATAGGGTTAGGGTTACACAGTAGTCGAGTTACAATGGTAGGAGATCTACATATTCAGATCGCCAAGCTTGCCTTCCACGCCAAGGAAAGTCCCATCCGGACACGGGACGAAGTCTTCAATCTTGTATCTTCATAGTCCAGGAGTCCGGCCAACGGTGATAGTTCGGCTATCCGGACACCCCCTAGTCCAGGACTCCCTCAAAAACATTAGTTGTTGGTGATATTGTTGGCCTTGTTGCAACCCAGGGCAAAGCTTGCATCCCCAGACATTGATGTTTGTTGTATAGACTTCTGAAGATTGCGGTGTATCTTCAAATCTGCATGTACTCTTGAAATATCCAGGCGGTATTTCTGGTGTTACCCAACCAGGTGGTGCCCCATATCTGTTTTGCTCATGATTTGCTTGCTGCGTGCGCCGCCTTGCATGCTTCTGCAAACAACATTCAAAAGTTTTTGGGATTAATCTGGTTTCGTTTTCAGTCGAACTGATGAACGTTCATGTTCAAACACGGATGTACTGATGTACTGGTTTTTAGCACTGTTTTGTAAACTGGACATTGAACTCATGCATGACTTCTCTTTTGTTCTTCTATAACTTATGCAACTACACTAGAAGTACTCCTAGTTTATGTATCATTGAACTTATTGTGTAACTGTGGCACTCTCTTGTCACTATCTACCTGGACTGACGCATATGTTGGGCCATTTGCATTTCTGCCCCTAACTCGAACCACCTACTCAGATTTTCCCCTAATTTCAAAGCATGCTCAAATTTGCCCCTCCGCCGTTAAGTCACTACTCATAAATGCCCTTCCGTCCACTCAAAGGCCTTTGACCGTCAAAGGCCCATGTGTCTTTAGAAAGGCATTTAAAAGTGTTACAAGATTGGATGGGAAGTGCTACAAGATCTTGTTTGGAAGGGCATTTCTGAGTAGTGACTTAACGGCGGAGGGGCAAATTTGAGCATGGTTCAAAATTAGGGGCAAATATGAGTAGTAGGTTCGAATTAGGGGCACAGATGTAAATGTCCCTTTTTTTAACTTGAACTGAAGATAGCATATTAGATGCACTGACAGTAACCTCGACATCCTAATCGTGCATTAATGCATCTACATTACAAGTACTGCTAGCTTATGTATCACTGAACTTACTGTGTAGCAATTTTATATTATTTTTTTGGTAACGGTTTTGTTACTCATTCGAACTGACGCAATTACATGACTTGTACTCTTAGGAATAACAAGATACAACTCTCAGTGGTAGCTGAACCTTGTCACTATCTACCTGGACTGACGCATATGTTTAAGTTTTTTTAACTTGAACTGAAGATAGCATATTAGATGCAATGACAGTAACCTCGACATCCTAATCGTGCATTAATGCATCTACATTACAAGTACTCGTTCGAACTGACGCAATTACATGACTTGTACTCTTAGGAATAACAACATACAACTCTTAGTGGTAGTTGAACCTTGTCACTATCTACCTGGACTGACGCATATGTTTAAGTTTTTTTTAACTTGAACTGAAGATAGCATATTAGATGCACTGACAGTAACCTCGACATCCTAATCGTGCATCAAGTGGCAGGGGTGTCAATGAACTGATGCTAGCATTTGCAATGTACCATCGGGTTCTTCTTCATAGCAGGACTGATGAACTGATGGAGTGACACAAACGTGGGGAGCAGACATTACCTCCAGTGTACTGTCTTCTTCTTCTACCTCTCGTGGGCGTCTTACTGGCATGTTCTTGCGAGGCGGCGCCATTGACGCAGCTCCCGCCAGGTGGACGCTCCGCGAAGAGGTTCGTTGAGGAAGCACCTTGCGGGATAATCGCCGGAGAAGGAGACCCGGCGACGGAGGGAGGCAGGAGGCGGGGATGACGGCTCCGTCGATGGATCCGGCGACGGAGGGAGGGAGGAGGCAGGGATGACGGCTCCGTCGATGGATCCGGCGATGGAGGGAGGCAGGAGGCGGGGATCACGGCCCTGCCGATGGATCTCGCGCGGAGCGAGATGTATATGGGGATCACGACCCGGACGATGGATCCGGCGACGGAGGGATGCAGGAGACGGGGATCACGGACCTATCGATTAATCCGACGACGGAGGGAGGCAGGAGGCGGGGATCACGACCCCGACGATGGATCCGGCGAGAGAAGGAAGGAGGAGGCGGCGCCGGATCTGTCGCTGGCCAATCACGGCGCCATGGGCTCGCTCGCTCCGGCTGCCGCCGCCGCCGCTTCGCCTACGCTAGCCTCCGCGGAAGAAGGCGCTGGGGTCGGGATGACCTTATAAAGGTTGTCGCGCGCCTATAAGGGAGGGAGGGTAGGGTAATAATATTCTGCATACTGTAATGTAATAGTCCAGCCCTATTTATATATATATATATATATATATATATATATATATATATATATATATATATATATATATATATATATATATATATATATATATAAGGAGGCACTTATGACGTGAGGCTATGGCCCTGGTGGGTCCCCATTGTCATCCTCTCCAAGTAAAGTCATCTCCTCGCTGCATGCTTCCGCCTGAATAGTCAGCGCCGCCCGCTTCCTTCGGTGCAAAGCGATTGTTCGCTTCAAACGACACAAGTGTCGTCCGTCCGTCCATCTGCCGCCCATATTAATGATACACGGTTGCCGAGGCGGCTACTCCGGCGCCACACGTCCGTCCCTCCGCCGCCCACCATTGCTATATAAACTGCTGCGCCGGCCATAGCCGCAGTCATCCGCATTCGTTCCCTTTCTCCTGTCCACACCACTACTGCCCAACATGGCTTCCTCGCGCTCCAGCGGTCTTCGGGACGGGCGGACGACGGACCACAAGGAGATGGCAGCCATTGTTGCCGACCGGCTGGCCGGCAGGCAGCCGGAGGACGACGACGTCCCAATGGAGAACATGGTAGTCAACGATCCGGCGCCAACCCCCTCCTCCGCGCCATCCTAGCCAGTGCATTGCACCATGACCATTGGCGAGGCCCGTGCCCAATATATGGACACGGTGAGGCAGATGCGTGAGGAGAAGTTCCGGGAGGCGCAGGCCAACCCCGCCTACAACCACCATCTCCTCCAGGAGCACCTGCAGGTAGAGGAGTAGATCGCCGCGAGCGGGCGGAGCAGGAGGCGCTGCTCGACTCGTACCGCTACACCCGCAAGGGCCGCCTCGAGCGCTGGCGATACCACATGCGGGTGGCGGAGGCTGCGACCGCCTACAAAGAGGGCGATGAAGCGGGCGAGGCGCTGTTTGGCGAGACCGAGGACAAGGTAGAGGACAATGCCGGCTCCAACGAGTCCCAGCTCCGCTGGCGTCGACGAGGCCCTGCTCCGCCGAGGCCCCGCGGCGCCAACAACGAGGCAGAGGACACCGTCGGCTCCGCCGAGGCCCCGCCCCGCCAACAACGAGGCAGAGGACATCGCCGGCTCAGCAGAGGCCTCACCCTGCCGGCAACGTGGGGGAGGATTTCCACCGCTCCATCGAGGCGCCGCCCGCCGGCAACGAGATAGAGGACATCGCCGGCTCCGCTGAGGCCCCGCCCCGCTACCAACGAGGCCGCGCCACACAGAAAACGAGGAAGAGTATAACACGGTAGGTCGCCGCCGCTCGGGTCCAAGTAAGGCCACCGTTGCTACCCTTCGGTTGAGGCCAAGCTAGGCGGGTTGACCATTGACGGCCGGTTAGCTTCTTGGCGGCGACGTGGAGTCGGAGAGCTGCGCCGAGAAGAACGCTGCTTCTTTAATCGCTGCGTAGCTTGGCGATCGACGATGGACCCAATAGGCCACATGTCGCTTACGCAATCGCACCGCAGCTAAGTCACCAAGCTTCTGCTCGCTCAGCGGGACACAGTGGGTAGCTTCGTTAATTAATTATACCTCGAGCTGCTGACCCTTTTAGTTGAAGAATGTATGAAATGTAATGAAATCCGCATGTTTATATGAAATCCGACCGTATGAATGAATTTATTTCATTAGTTCAATTCTTGTATCATCGGCATTGGATGAACATGCAAAACAATACGTACTAGCATTATTCTCGTGGTGATCACCTCATTTGCAGTAGTTTCACATGTACTCCTCCGTCCTTTCTAGTCTGCATACAAGTTTTGTCTGCAACAAAGTATCTCTACTTTGACCAATCTTATACAAAAAGTATGCACTTTCACAATGTGCGAATTAAAAGGAAATGTATGAGTACAAAGAGTTTGAGCAGCTTTTTATGCTTTTAGACATTGCAATCAAACACACAGGGCTGGCAATTCATAGAGAACATTCAAAACAATCGATGATTATGCATCTCAACGACTCACATGTCAGAGGCAATATTTACTTCACAACTAAAGAATAAAGAAAAAACTGATCGACGCTGCTGACAGCAAAGGGCGTCCCATTCCAAAATATCAAATGCCTACGATTGTGGAATGGGCAGGGTTTGCCATAAGTTTGGACATTGACATGGCACCTCGTGCTAAATAAACCTGCTGTTCTTTTTGTGCAGTTCCACCAAAATCAACCAAATTCGCGGGTAGCTTGTATGATTTCGCCTTTATATGTTGCAACGCCTTGAACTTATCGGCACCTCCTTTCTTGTGGTGGAAATGAATGATTCGATGTATTCATGAACATTTTGTGCAGTTCCCATTGAAATCAAGCTGAGCACCCTGTTTGCACAAATACAAAAAGTGATTAGTATAAAGCAAACTGTACTATGAATTGACAGCTTAAACAGCACCTACATGGTCCATGTAGAGCACACTTTAGAAAAATGGAACTCACCGAAAGAATCCTAGAACAACATTGTACTCACAAGATCACAGCAAAAAAATGGAGATTTGTCACCCTTCTAAGCTGAAGTTAGTTTGGTCTTGTGGGGAGTAATGTAACCATCCTTCAACTGCTCCTTCCGATGAGAAGATAGACATGGCTTCTTCATCCCGGCATAATCGAACTAGTCACTTCACGCACTCCATATTCTTCTTCAGAGGAAGATGATCCTGTTGTGCAAAGACAAGAGGACTACTAAATGCTAGCATCCCTGTTTGTTCAAAAAAAGGAAAGGAAATATTTAAAACAGCATAGATGAAGCACTTCTCAAGGACAATACCACTTTTTCATGACAGTATCTAAACAGTAGCACAACACCAATAGAGATGACCAAGCTCAATCATATGGATGAAATCAGTGGGCGAGTACCAACCTTTGTCAGGAGGCTTATTGTGTAGAGCATACAGATGAAGCACTTCTCCGAAACCATCTGTTGCTATCTACGATGGTGGCCATGCTTACTATATCCTCCTCGATTAGTTTAATGTTTCCAACATCTTCTTGTGCAGTTCCACTAAAATATATGGTATCTTCAAAGAAGATCCCGGTTTGCACAAGTAGAGATAATTACGTATTACATTAAGAGTGGCATCAAATCAGTGGCAAAACAATATGCTCGTTCCATCCATAGCAATAAATTAAGATGCAAAACTATATCATTACTTGTGTCATCACAGTTCCAGTGCTTCATTACAGCAGCGAGAGTTGATTTTTGTTTTTCTTCCGCTTGTTCTTCCCCTTCATCACTTGGTTCAATAATAGACAAGCTTCGCCTTCAATGTAAGATTTGGCATGTCAATTAGGGAGCACAAGTATAGTACTAAACTTAATTTTCTAATGAAAGTGGCAAAATACAGGCCAACAGTTGTGAAATATCCTTATCTTACCTCAATGGGATATTACGGTGCACATACAGATTGGAAGTCTTGTCTCCATTTATGCAGTTCACTAAAATCAAGCAACATAATCGTACAAGTACCACAACATATGAAAGCACACTGCAGAATCATGTGAATGAAGGCTAGTACTGACCTCTCATGATGCGGAATTCAAACAACTCACAAGAAGAAGATCTGAACCAAATTTGCCAACACGGATAGGAAGATCTCCTCTTGTGCAGTTCCACTAAGATCAAGCAATCAAGCAACATTGTCGGTGTGACATTTTGGTTGAACTGCACAAAACACTCTTAAAAGCAAAAGTATTTTGTGCAGTGCAACAAAAGGTCACAATGGCAATGAGGTGAAGTAGATAACCCTGTTTACACAGAGGTGAAAGGAAACAATTAGTGGTCAATAACGGTGGATGACACAGAAGCCAACAAAAAGAAGCATCTACCTTATCTAAATGGGAAAGAAAGCAAGACAGTAGCATTTCTCAAACGGTGGCATTGATTAATATTAACATAGAGATTATATTAACAATAAAATTCGTTAAACATGTAATTTGCTTTTAACTGTGGCATTGCATCAATTTTCCAGCGGCATTATTAGAGGGTGTTTGTTTACAGGGACATTTTGGTGTAGGGACTAAAAAAACTCCATGCCAGTCCCATCTAAACCAAATAGGAGGGACTTTTAGGGACTAAAAGTGGGCATTTGGGACTAAAGAAAGAAGACCACGAGGGAGTCTTTTTGGGACTTTTTCCAACAGTTGCCCCTGCCACGCATCACACCTTGTCTCTATTAGTTCATTACTAGGGGTAACATGGTCTTTTAGCATGTCATTTAATAACCTCTAGTCCATGTTTAGTCCCTGGAACCAAGCAGGTAGGGACTAGGGAGTTTTTAACCAAACAGGGCCTTAGATTAACAACAGCTAATGAGTTGCACGAGACAGTGGACGCACCAGCACCATGTGCATCTACTGATGTACTTTGGTCATGCACAGTCTGTTGCGACAAAGAACAAACAACTAAGGAGCATATTTGTGTTGGTCCCAGTTTTGTTATCTTTAGACACCTTTCCCTATGTGAGCACAGCAAATCTAGTCCTGCTCAAACTCTATAGCCAGTCTGTACTAGTACTTTCACCCCTTCCTTTCCTCTTTGAACCACGTCATAGATTTATGCGATACAACTTTCCCCACTACTTTCCCCTATTCCTTTCCTCTTTGAACCACGTCCTAGATTCATGCTATACAACTTTCCCCCTTCATTTCCTCTTTGAACCACGTCCTAGATTCATGCTATATACAACTTTTCCCACTACTTTCCCCCACTCCTTTCCTCTTTGAACCACGTCCTAGATTCATGGTATACATGCAGCTAGAGCAATGCATGTGGAGTAAGTAAATTATACCTTAAGGTTCTTGGGGCGTGGTTCGGTGGGTGACGGGACGGTGGCGAAGAAGAAGGGCTCGGAGGCCCTCCCGCGCCGCCGCTGGGTGAAAGTGAACAGCTGCGCCGGTAGTGGATTCCCTCCCTCGCCGACGGCGACAGCGTTAAGCCTCCTTCCCTTCCCGGCGGATGATCCTGCCGGCTCTTTGAGCAGCAGTGAGGGGAGAGAGAGGCCAACGAAGTCCTGTTTAGATCTGGAGAGGGCGAGAGAATGTGAAGAGAGCAACTACAAGCGCTGAGGCACAAGCGGGAGAGGGCGAGAAAGTGTGAAGAGAGCAACTACAAGCGTTGAGGCTCCAGCGTGTATATATATACTGGAGAGAGAGTGTGAAGCATGCAAACCCTAGAAAACAAGTGCCGAGGCTGCAGCTTATACGTGATGAGGTGATTATGCGGTCACTACGAGATCGTATAGCTCCGTATCCATCCATTTTGACCAGTCAAAGAATCCTCCTGGCACAAATTATGCTCAAGTGTAGTTATCGAACCTGAGACCTCAAGTTTGATGAGTGAACAGGCTAACCAGCTACACAACCTTCCCGTTATGTTCAACGAGAGGAAAATAATCTTTTATACATTCCTGCATTCGTGTGACAAGCATGCCGTGTTTTTTTGTTTTTTTGTGTGTGTGGGAGTCATTGGGATTTCAATCATAATCGTGTCATCTGGCTTTGGTGGTAAGACTATCCACAGTAGTGCAGAAATAATGCAGCCTTAGTCACCTTACCTCTCTCCACGTAGTATGTTGGGTCCCACCAGTCAGAGGGTGAAACAAACAAATTAATAAGAAAAATTAAAAGCGCCAGCGGTGTCTCTTACCTCACACATCTTGCTACTGCTCAGCAAAACTGTCCAATTGATCCCTCTGTTCGCTCACGTACTATTTTAAGTGAATCCTTATTATAACATGCACACAATTTTGGGCACTTGTATTCGACTTAAGTCAGTGTGCCACCGTATCCCGTATACTTACTACTCCCTCCGTCTAGGTGTAATAAGTCACGTTAGAAGGTGCAACGGGACCAAGGTGCGCGCGCGCGCGCGTGTGTGTGTGTTTGTGTTTAACAGCATGTGTGTGTTAGAGAGAGCGACAGATCGACCTACTCCTACAGAGAGATGGTGTGTAGTGTACTATTTTAGCCGCGAGAGTTGGTGCATCTTCCTGTTTCCGGGCGTGTCCGCTCCTGACCAGCCTGGCCCACCCAAAGCCCCTCCATCGCCCACGCGCGCTTCCCGCCTGAAACGGTCAGTGCCGCTCCAAAGAATCGGTGCCGCATTCATGCCCGGGCAGAGCGGACCCGACCTCTCACTGGCGCAAGAGTGATGGTTGCTTCGTCCATCCAACTTATCGTTGGGTCTATGTGATTTGATGGCTCATTGGTCTTTATTATCGAGGTGGTAGGACTGCTGGATGTCCCACGCCGGCGTAAAGGAGATACTACTAGATTACAATTTTCTCCATTCTTACAGCGGAGGCGTGCAAGAGCAGTGAAAACACGCAGCTCAAGTGATTACATGGCCCACCTCACACTATCACCGTCGACACCTAACTCTTTATATAGTACTCCTTCGCTCCTAAATATTACTACTCCAGATGAGTCCCAGCTGTTGTCATGAACAGCCGATATATCTCTCAAGAAAATTATCGATTTCATAGAACTAAAGAAACTCTATAACCGCATGAGAAATGTGGTAACCAAACTAAATAAACTCCCATCATCATTTAGATCATCCCACGTAAGGAAAAAAGATCAGCCGACTCCTACTGCATAATGGGATTATATTTTTCTTTTTGACATGTTAATGGGACTTAAAAGCTCACTTATATGCATGCTACCGGTGCATGCTTGCATGCAGACATGTTGATGTGATTTAAAACCCACTCACATGCATGCCACGGTATTTCTGCATGCTTGCATGTGGCTTAGTGCGGAGCCTCTCAACGTCTAGATCAGACGGCTATTATGGACTGCTTTAGTTCATCTAACGGCTACATTAATTTTGATGATGTGGCTCAAGGAGAGGATAGAGAATTCATAGTAGCGGGGGCTAGCTATTACTAGTAGATAAGTCTTTGTAGATATTCCACTACATACGGAACAAAATGAATGAATCTACACTTAAAATGCATCTATATACATCCGCATGTGGTTCATGGTGAAATCTCTACAAAGACTTATATTTAGGAACGGAGGAAGTACTAGTATAGTACATACTGTAATTTATCAGCGAGATAAATTTGTACAATACTATGAAGCTTCCAGCTTCTGTTACATGTATCTTGCGTCCAAGGTTGCCCGTTGCAACACTTCATCAAATACAAAGGAGACTAACATGCATCCTATTGCATCTCAATGATTGACAGATCATAGCAAATAGGTACTCCCTCCGTTCCTGTAAGTGTCTCAACTTTATGCAAACTTTAGTACAAAGTTTTACTACTACTAAAGTTGACACTTATTTTGGAACAGAGGCAGCTAAAGAAAAAAACGATCCATGCAGTCCCTAGCCCTTGAATCGTGAACCCTAACCAGGCTTCAATTTGCTGGCAACGTTCGAGCTTCCTAATAAATGAAGTTTGCAACCTTTTGACCATCGGATCATTTTGTGCAGTTTCACCAAAATCGAAATGAGCATCCCTGTGGCAAAGAAATTGAAGAAGCATGATTAGAATAAGATTACTGGGACTAGTTGATGAGACATAAACTCATCACAAATACAAGACGAGAAGCCAAGAGAGGTATGTGCGGGCAAACAAGTAGATAAATATCCACATGGAGTGATGTGGGCAGCTGGAGCAATGGTGCAAGCCGGCTGTAAAGGAGTTGTACCGAGGGACATAGCTCAACCTTGAGGAGGGCGGCGGAGGCGGCAACCGCCCACGTCATGAAGTGAGAAAGGGACGAAGGCAACCTCACCGCTTTGTGAGAGAGAACGGGGGGACCCCTGATCGGGACGTGCCGACAAGTGGTTTTCACCACATGCATAGCGATCGCATCTACACTAAGCATCCACCCTTCCCCAGCGGATGTGATCCGTCGGGATGTTAGAGATGTGGCCACAGTCATTTTGTGCGAGAGTGTGAAGAGAGCAACCCCAAGCAAGCAACCGTAGGCTGGCCCGTCCCGACTATGTATATAGTGGAGCTGTTTTTTTCTCTCCATATGAACCTATCATATTGCGTATGTGACATCAAGAAAAAAACTTTATTTATAAATGACGCGGCACCTAGTACTCGTTCTCCTATAACCTTGCGCTTGGCATCTCCAAAATATTAACCTTGCGATTGCCTCTTCGCCTCTTCAGGAAGTCGAGCAATAATGGTAGTGCAGTATATATCGTTCTGGCTATATGAGACCGAATGAATTGTTGCACGTCCACCACGCGGGCAAGGGTTGAAGGGCGAGGGAGAGTGCTACATATAGAGCAAAATGAGTGAATGTACACTCTAGAATACGTCTATATACATCAATGTTTGGAGTATGTACTAGTAATTCATATTGAAATCTACTAAAGGACATATATATTCCAAACAATATGATATAATCTCTATAACCAAGGTAGTAGGGATGAGGAGTAAACGGAGGAGTAGTAAAATTTTCTCCTCGTCCCATGAGCCACCACACAGCATGGGCGAGGGAGCGGGCGTAGGCGGAGCAAGCTTCACCTCATCCTGCGAGCCACCGCGCCTGGGCGGGGATACGGTGTACTAAGAAAGCTTCTCCTCGCTCGTGAGTTGACGGACACATCAAAAGTACTCCAAAGTATAGAGCCTTGCCTCTAAGGTAGGCCCCACATGGTTTGCCTCTTTTTAATTTAACATAATTCGTCAAGTCGCAATTTGTTTGTTCACCCGTGGTAGACGATCCTCCTCCACCAAGTGGACAACCAAGACACATGCCAAATTACCACGTGGGCTGCCTTTTTCAGCAGTAAATGAGCTCCACCGTGTACCCGCTGGTGTGGTTGGGAAAGAGACGGAGTACGTGCGCTGCATGCACCTCTTCTCTTCGGCACGCCCCCACCTACGTGGGTGTGTGTGAGAGATACAAACCGCATTCATGAGTGTTTTTGTTTTGGGGTGGGGTGGGGTGGGGTGGGGTTGATTTCGTGAATTATTTGTGGGAATATGTGTCGATGACATCCCAAACAAAATTTTGCATGCAATGTGTGTGAAATGGAGGCCTATCCATATCATATATAGATGGTCGGGCAATCCACGAGAAGAGAGGGAGGGGTCATAGCTATCGATAGAGTCGAAGAGAGGATCAAGTGGGTTGGTGCGAGATCAATGAGAAGAGCCATCGAAATGTGTGTGTGTGTGTGTGTGTGTGTGTGTGTGTGTGCAAGTCAAAGATATAGGGCGACTGGCCTACCGGAACGTTAGAGGGCACATGTCAAGTTTGTGTGTGGCAGGGAGACATGACTAGAGCGCTCGATGTATCGGTGTGTGTGGGGAGGAGGGGGTGGGGGAGGGGTAGGCAAAGGCCTAACTGTATAGGTAGAACGACTCGTATATGTGTTGAGAAGGAGAGACGCAGCTATGTCTTGAGGGAGATCGTTCGACATCCATACATAACTGAAGGACGGGAAATATGATGGGACAGAGAGAGAGAGAGAGGAGAGAGAGGGAGGGAGGGAGAGGGGTAGAGTGCTGGATGGGTGATGGAGTTACTTCTTGAAGATGGTGGGAGAGGCCTACTAGACAAACTGAGGGTGGAACTGCAATGTTATTAATAAGAGTGGGGATGTGTTTCTGTGTGTGCCTGTGCGTGATAGATCTGTCGGGAGGCATCCATGGATGATGAAGGGTAACCATGTGTTTGGTAAGCAAACCTAACTAGATCGGTAGATCAATTGTTGTTTGTCACAGGAAGGGAGAGACACAACTAACAAGGTAGATCGATCGACGCGTGGGTAAAAGCGAGTTATAAGGACCTAGCTAGCTATATGTATAGCGAGAGGTCGGTCGGTGTACGTCCATTTGTTAGAGGCAAATAAGGCCCAGCGAGACGGATAGACAGAGAGAATGGAGCTAGGAGGTGGTGCGAGAGGCTCAGCTACTAGCTAGATAGGGGGAGGAGTGTGTGGTTGTGATATCGATGAAAAGAGGGGGGAGAGTTTACACGTGTGTGTGACCGTATGAGAGACACGAGGCAAGGACACATAAAGGAGGAGATTGAAGGTGTGTGTGTATGTTGTAGGCAGGCATCGCTGGAGAGGTTTATCGATCGGTGTGTGTCGGAAAGGAGTTGTGGAGACTCTGGGAGAACGACCTAAAGAAAAAAATGAATGTGACCGGTGGATAGAATGCCGAGGGAGGGGTAGGGCGAGGAGGGCGTGTGCATGCACGAGAGAAAGTTAGTGGTAGCTACAAAGGTTAGAGGATTGTGTGGGTGTAAGAGACTAACAAAGATCATAATTTGATATGAAAGCGGATTCATATATTTGAATAGGAGATCATAGTGTTTTAAACATTGCATGCATGAATATAGCGGTGATACACGTGTTGTGCACATGTTATACCATAATGTGATAATGCATGGCGTTTGCAACTCACAGCTAAATGCCGAACAATCTAAACCATACTATACATCAAACAATCTCACATTTTATTTGAATTTGTGATAGTGTGTGGCGTTTGCAGCTTACAACTAAATATCGAACAATCTAAACAATACTATATATTGAACATTCTCACATTTTATTTGAATTTGTGGTAATCTGTGGTGTTTGCAACTCACATCTAAATACTTGTAGGCGTAGGGGGCGGGGCACCATACATAATGTGATAAACACATTATACATATGAGACATGGTTTAGATTATGAAGATCTAGCTAGAGCTAGAAATGTGATGTGATTTGAAATCAAAATAAAGTGGATTTAAAAAATCGAGTTCGAGTTCATATAGTACACATAGTTCATATGTAGCTCGAGACTAATCATGTGGTGTGCTGTGAAGATAATACACAAACGATGGTTTAACTTGACAATAATGATGATTGTAGATCTTATTAAAACAGAGAAACGAATTCAAATGCTTTGACTTCACAACAATCATTACTGTAGATCTTATTCAAATAGAGAAAATAAATTCAAATTTAGTTCATATTGAAGCGGTAGTATATATGTTTGGAATGCACTAAAACGTTCATTTGAGTAGTAGGTTGCATGCATTATACACGTAGCGAAATATTTTAATTGAGCATAACATGAATTCAAAGTTTTGAATGACATTTGTAGTGCGCATTGATTTGGTACAAGACACGTTAGGCTTGTCCGAAATTTCAACCCGCGCCTTTGTTAGCCCGAAATATTTAAGATATATCTTTGTCTCGTTGTGCTCGGCTAACTCCCTCCATCTCAACCCGCGCTTGCTATTCGAAATTACAACGCGCTAAAAAATCCCACCTCCGTGAAATCCCGACACGCGAAATGCCCGTGGGTACCCCTGAACCGAAAGAACCGCCTCAAATCGGTGGGGGTACTTACGTAACTTACCCCATATTTCGGACAAGCGCGTCCCTAAGCCATGGTTCCCCACTGCCATCCCATCCGCCCACCCATTCATACACCGAGGCCGCGAAAACCCGCGACGAAACCCCACACCCTGCTCCGTCCGCCACCCATCTCGAGCCTCTTCCCGACGACGCCGTCCACAAGAACACCTCGACGCCCTCATCCACCGCATCGATGAGGATCCGTCGCTGATCTCGCCGTCCCGCTGGTTCAGCCACCCGCCCTCCACTTGCAAGGAGCTGCCCCGCGTTCCCTCGTCTTCGCGCCACCTCCATTCCCACACCGCCGTCTTCACCGCACCACCGGAAGAGCATCATCTTCACTGCTTCTCGGATGAAGTTGCGCCTAATCGGTGCCACCAAAGAGGTTGTACACTAATCGCCGCATTTTCTTCTTGATTCGATCTCACGGTGCTGCCGGCGCCGGTCCCGAGCCGACACGGCGCGCTCCATCCACGGCGGCGCCGCCGCCACTTCCTCCATGGCGCCGCTCCCTCGGCGGCGACGCCCACATCGAGAGGAGCTGCTGCTGCTTTAGCTTCGCCGCGCTGCTGCTATGCTCTAGCTCTCGGTCCCCTGCCTAGTCTGCTCTTGCTATTGCTCTTGCTCGCGCTGCTGCTCTCACTCTTGATCTTGCTTGCGATGCTGCTCCGATTTAGCTACACTTCAGTCGACTGAATCGACTTTTGCGTCGACCGATTTTCAGGGTGGGTGGGGCTCACTGGGTGAAGGAAGAACCAGCCGCAGCGGGGAGGGGAGCTCACGAGAGGTACCCCAATATCTATCTTAGGGTTCGGGATGGGGCGATGGTCGCGGCGTGGCGGGCGTTGGCGGGGCGGTGGCGTGGGGATCGCGGAGAAAAAGCTCGCACGGGGGGCTAGAGGGATGGTCGGGCGGCGGACCGGCGGTGGGGAGTGTTTTCGGGCGGCGGGCGGCGGGGCTGCTGTTTGGCCGGTGGTGGTCAAGCGGCTCGGGGTGGAGGTTGAAGATGAACCGCAGCCCTTGATTTCAGTATCCAACGGCTGCAAAATCGACCGACTAGAGATGAAAAGTCACGACCGACGTAGCCTCACCTTGCTAGTGCGTTCGGTTTAACAACAAAATTCGGTTTCGACAGCTTAAGTTCAGTTTCGACAGCTAAGCTAGTTAGTAAGGGAACTGCAGTGCCCAAAGCACGAGGACCACCACTCCGAATCCCAACTCAACGCTTAAAGGAGAAGAAGATTTGTTCTCGTGTCAGTTCGTAGTTATGGCTCATACTCCTTTGCTCTTGCATTATCAGATTTACTCATACCAACTATTTTCAAATTTGAAGGATGGAATTGAAACTCCAATGGCGCAATGTATGTTTTAAACCTGTTTCTTTAACTGGTTTGCTGTTGTAACCTGCTCTATGTTGATTTCAGTTTAAATTGAATAAACAGTTATGTTCTCATGTCATGCACATTACAAGTGTTGTTATTGCTCTATAGTTTCCCACACTTATATTCTGTCTATTCTGCTTTGTCTTGAACAAATATTATTTGAACTGTGTCTATCTTGATTTGGCAACAAAACTAGAATGATATAGACCATAAAGTGACCATGGTACATGATATATGTTTGTTTCATGCTGTTATCCTGTCCACTTTACTACCGAACTCATTTACCAAAATGAGTTTCATTACAACATGGTAAACATGTGATGTGTCCGCTTGTTTCTCTTTTAGAATGCGGACAAAATATTGGAGAACAAAGACGCGTTATCCAATGGTAAAGGAAGTAATGCAGATAAGGTTCAAGATAGTGAGACATCCCTGTTGGTCTCCAAAAAAGCTGATAAAAACTATCTTGACGACAGTGAGAAAACCCAAAAGTCATGTCTTGATGTAGTGTTCGAGTTAGTAGCCACTACTGCTGGCACAAGCTCTTCAAACTCGCTGCCTGAATCAGTTCGTCTTCTTGAGTCTCAACTTCAAGTTGAAAGACGTCGATGAGATGTGCTTTGATGACGAAAGTCAAGGACCGAGCAAGTCCCCGCAGAATTCAGATGCATATTTCGGTGCAACAAAGAAGTTACCGGAGGATTTAAGCGCCAAACAAGAGAAAGTTAATATGCTTGCTGAGCATCTTGCCAGCATTACGGGTACCCAGGATATTGTTTCTTGAGATCTTCTGAAGTGGTTTCAGTTCTGGATTTGTTTTGTTGCGGCGTTTATTTGCGCTGGTCACCAACTTTGACAACCAGTGTATATGATATGCTACTTTGTTCCCTATATTTGCACTGGTGGCAAACTTTGATGCCCAGTGGATGTAATATGTGTAATAGCCGTGATAGCCTAGCATAAGTTGCTTGCTTATTTATTTCCTTGTTGTCTTGTTTATTTGTTTGCTTGTAGTCAGCCGACTGTAACCACGGGCTGAATTTGGCCCACAAGCAGAAAATGACAATAACGGGTCGTAAGTAAATGAATGCTGGAAATGAGCCCAAGAATAAATGGGCTCGAGAAGGCCGAAGGTAATATATGAAACGCCCAATGGAATAACGGGCCTTTAATGGGTATAAAGTGATACATCGCTTCATTACGGGCCGCCACCACCACGGGCCGTTAATGGGTGTAAAGTGATACACTATTCATTACGGGCCGCCACCACGGCCGTTATTAGGCCAAGAGTTACATAGGGCCTCATATGGGCTGAAAGACGTCATGGGCCATACATGGGCCAGAAGGGAAAATAGGCTGGAATCATATTGGATGACCCAGATGACGCTACTGGGCCTAATTTGGATAGGGCGTAATGGGCCTTGGGTTAGCGGGCTGTAAATGGGCTATATGCAAACAGGTCGTTAACAGGCTTTCCATGGGCTGGCCCGCCACCTTTTGACCAAGTCAAATGAGCCGGCTTTTTCATAGGAATGGGCCTCTGTTGGGTCGTGCCACATGGCGACGTATCATAGGCTCCTTCTGTCCAATGAGTTGATGACATCTGTCCCAACGATGAGCCTACACGTGTTTCCTCCAGCCAATGATGATTTTACACGTGGAAAATCCCCATTGGTCGGGGCTGTTAACGGGTTACCGGATCCAAAACCCGACCCGATAGCTTAACGGCGTTCCGTTATGGTGGATGCCAAGTGTCGGTCACCCTTGACAAAAGCACTTCTGTGACGCGCGATTTATCGTCATGGAAGTCGACACTTATGTGATGAGAATTTTGGTCATGTCATGGAACACTTCTACGACAGCACAGGTATGACTATCTTGATTCTGTGATAAAATCGTCATGGATGTACATGCATGACAGAAAACGCGACCGAGTGTGACAAACACGTATCATCATGGAAGTGTATTTTTTTTGTAGTGCTAGCTAGGCATGATGATTTCAATGATGCTCACATAAAAGATAAGAATTGAAACATAAAGAGAGCATCATGAAGAATATGACTAGCACATTTAAGTCTAACCCACTTCCTATGCATAGGGATTTTGTGAGCAAACAACTTATGGGAACAATAATCAACTAGCATAGGAAGGCAAAACAAGCATAACTTTAAAACTTTGAGCACATAGAGAGGAAACTTGATATTATTGCAATTCCTACAAGCATATGTTCCTCCCTCATAATAATTTTCAGTAGCATCATGAATGAATTCAACAATATAACCAGCACCTAAAGCATTCTTTTCATGATCTACAAGTATAAAAAATTTATTACTCTCCACATAAGCAAATTTCTTCTCATGAATAATAGTGGGAGCAAACTCAACAAAATAACTATCATGTGATTGAAAATTAAGATCAAGATGACAATTTTCATGTTATCATTATTCTTTAAAGCATACGTGTCATCACAATAATCATCATAGATAGGAGGCATGTTTTCATCATAGTAAATTTGCTCATCGAAGCTTGGGGGACAAAAAATATCATCTTCATCAAACATAGCTTCCCCAAGCTTGTGGCTTTGCATATCATTAGCATCATGGATATTCAAGGAATTCATACTAACAACATTGCAATCTTGCTCATCACTCAAAGATTCAGTGCCAAACATTTTAGTGCATTCTTCTTCTAACACTTTGGCACAATTTTCCTTTCCATCATACTCACGAAAGATATTAAAAAGATGAAGCGTATGAGATAAACTTAATTCCATTTTTTGTAGTTTTCTTTTATAAACTAAACTAGTGCTAAAACAAGAAACAAAAAGATTCGATTGCAAGATCTAAAGTTATACCTTCAAGCACTCACCTCCCCGGCAACGGCGCCAGAAAAGAGCTTAGTTGACGGGGTGTGAGTGCTACTTACCTAGCCTCCCCGGCAACGGCGCCAGAAAAGAGCTTGATGTCTACTATGCAACCTTCTTATTGTAGACGTTGTTGGGCCTCCAAGTGCAGAGGTTTGTAGGACAGTAGCAAATTTCCCTCAAGTGGATGACCTAAGGTTTATCAATCCGTGGGAGGCGTAGGATGAAGATGGCCTCTCTCAAACAACCCTGCAACCAAATAACAAAGAGTCTCTTGTGTCCCCAACATACCCAATACAATGGTAAATTGTATAGGTGCACTAGTTCGGCGAAGAGATGGTGATACAAGTGCAATATGGATGGTAGATATAGGTTTTTGTAATCTGAAAATATAAAAACAGCAAGGTAACTAATGATAAAAGTGAGCACAAACGGTATTGCAATGATAGGAAACAAGGCCTAGGGTTCATACTTTCAATACTGCAAGTTCTCTCAACAATAATAACATAATTGGATCATATAACTATCCCTCAACATGCAACTAAGAGTCACTCCAAAGTCACTAATAGCGGAGAACAAACGAAGAGATTATGGTAGGGTACGAAACCACCTCAAAGTTATTCTTTCAGATCGATCTATTCAAGAGTTCGTACTAGAATAACACCTTAAGAAACATATCAACCAAAACCCTAATGTCACCTAGATACTCGAATGTCACCTCAAGTATCCGTGGGTATGATTATATGATATGCATCACACAATCTCAGATTCATCTATTCAAACCAACACAAAGTACTTCAAAGAGTGCCCCAAAGTTTCTACCGGAGAGTCAAGACGAAAACGTGTGCCAACCCCTATGCATAGGTTCATGGGCGGAACCCGCAAGCTGATCACCAAAACATACATCAAGTGGATCAATAGAATACCCCATTGTCACCACGGGTATCCCACGCAAGACATACATCAAGTGTTCTCAAATCCTTAAAGACTCAATCCGATAAGATAACTTCAAAGGGGAAACTCAATCCATTACAAGAGAGTAGAGGGGGAGAAACATCATAAGATCCAACTATAATAAAAAAGCTCGCGATACATCAAGATCGTATCACCTCAAGAACACGAGAGAGAGAGAGAGAGAGAGAGATCAAACACATAGCTACGGTACATACCCTCAGCCCCGAGGGTGAACTACTCCCTCCTCGTCATGGAGATCACCGGGATGATGAAGATGGCCTCCGATGAGGGATCCCTCCCCGTGGTGCCTAACAGTCCCGATTGGTTTTTGGTGGCTACAGAGGCTTGCGGCGGCGGAACTCCCGATCTATTCTGTTCCCCGAAGTTTTTAGGGTATATGGAGATATATAGGCGGAAGAAGTACGTCAGGGGAGCCACGAGGGGCCCACGAGGGTGGAGGGCGCGCCCAGGGGGGTTGGCGCGCCCCCCTGACTCGTGCCTTCCTCGTTGCTTCCTTGACGTGGACTTCAAGTCCCCCGGGTTGCTTTGCTTCCAAAAATAATTTCTCTAGAAGGTTTCATTCTGTTTCGACTCCGTTTGATATTCCTTTTCTTCGAAACACCAAACAAGGGAAAAACAGAATCGCACTGGCTCGGGTCAATAGGTTAGTCCCAAAAATAATATAGAAGTGCTTAATAAAGCCCATAAACATCCAAAACAGATAATATAATAGCATGGAACAATCAAAAATTATAGATACGCTGGAGACGTATCATCAATCACATCATTCTCCTAATGATGTGATCCCGTTAATCAAATGATAACTCATGTCTATGGTTAGGAAACTTAACCATCTTTGATTAACGAGCTAGTCAAGTATAGGCATACTAGTGACGCTATGTTTGTCTATGTATTCACACATGTATTATGTTTCCGGTTAATACAATTCTAGCATGAATAATAAACATTTATCATGATATGAGGAAATAAATAATAACTTTATTATTGCCTCTAGGGCATATTTCCTTCACCATGAGCAACACAGGCTGCGCGTTCGCCGGGCCGTGATGAGCATGGGACGACGAGCCGGCCGGAGTTAGTGACGGGGTGGCAGTGTGTCCGTCCTGCCGGACGGAGGGGTGCAACGACGAAGCTTGCTACTCGTGCCCCGCCGGGCTGGTGGCGGCGTTTGCGGCGGGTGATGGAGAATGACGGGGAGGCCCACTGACGGGCGCCGTCTGGGCGACGCGAGCGGCGAGAGCGGCTCGACGCTCGGAACGAGCTCGACGAGCAGCAGCCATGGAAACAGTGAAGCAGCGACGACTCGATTGACGGAAGAGAGACTTTGACGCACCCCTACTTGGCGCGCCAAATCTCGGATTCAGGGTTCCACAGACCCTTGAGAGGTTCGAACTCTGGGGTGCGTGCGAAGAACTCCCTCTTCCCAATCTGCCTGCCCAAAGATTCCACAGCCTAGCTTGACGAACCCAAGGGACAAGGGACACAACAGTTTATCCTAGTTCAGGCCACCTTGCGGTGTAATACCCTACTACAGCTTTTTGGTGGATTGCCTCAAGGGGCTGAGGATGAACTAGTACAGTGGATGAACAGCGTCAGGAGGTGAGATGTCCTTGAGCTCGATAAGCTGGTGAGGTGGTTTGGGAGGAATCGATCCGTCCTCCTCTATGGTGGTGGCTAAGTCCTATATATAGTGGCCTTGGTCCTCTTCCCAAATGTAGGCGGGAAGGGATCCTACAACGGCCAAATTTGAAGGGGGACAACTAGTACAAGCTATCCTGACAAAAGTAGTCTTCGCCTGCAAAAGGCTCTGGTGGTGACGCTGCAGTGGGCTCCGCGATGACCTCCATCATGTCTTCCTGGCGGTCTTGGTCTCGTTGCACCGATATGGAAACATTTAGCTGATTCCTCAGGACCCTGCGCCCGCGCTTGCCTCCTTAGCACCAAAGAGGAAACTGGTACACTGCGCCCGCTGGCGCCCGCCTGACCTTGGTCGTCATGGCTCACGTCATGTGAACCTCGCGAGGTGCACCTTGCATTGATATCTCCGCTCCTCGGGAGCCAGCCTAGTGAGGCCGCCCCTCGGGGAGGTCTTGGTGTCATCTGCCTCCCGAGGGTCTTGAGTTGTTGCTGCGGAAGTTGGGCCGTACCGGGCCGTCGACGGAGCCATGCCATGGGCCGCGAGCGGACAAGTCTGGGTACCCCCGTTCTCAGGACGCCGACAGATGTAGCAAAAATCTAATCGTTTGTAGCAAACTCTGACACGGTTGCAGCAAAAATGTCCTCGCCGTTGTTGCAGGTTGCAGCACCGCCGTGAATGTATGTAGCAAATTTACTCGTCGGTCGTAGCAAAATCCAGTGATAGTTGTAGCAAAAAAATGTAGCCACCACCGTCGCTGGTCACAGCTTCGCCTTGAATGCATGTAGCAAAAGCCACCACAGGTTCGAACATCTGGACATCACAGTTCCAACATTTGGACGCCGTGGTTGCAGCAACCCCCATCACGCGTGGTCACCACCGGCTCGCGTTGGGCGGTCGACCGGTTCCAGCAAACTGCATGACCCTTTGCACCATTTTTTGCTGCCGGTTCCAGCATTTCGTCATTGGTTTTCAACACCCCATGGTGGAGGTCGTCTCCATGGCCGAGGTCGCCACCTTGGTTGTAGCTCGCCACGTGGCCGGTGCCAGCAAAATCCAAGGCCAGTTTTCAGCCTACCTCTGCACAGAAAGGGGAGAAAAAAGGGGAAGAAGGGCGTAGAAGGTGTGGGATGACGCGCGGCTGTGAGGGTGGCCGCCGGTGGCGAAGCCGCGGGGTGGTGGAACCTCCAAGGCGGCGATGGCGCGTGACCGTGGGATGTCCTGCGGCAGGATCTGTACGGTGTGAGGAGAGATGTGGCGAAGGAAGAAGAAGAAACTGACGTGGGGTCATAGTAGATGGGGGGTTGCGGGGCGCATGATTCGGCTAGATCCAGTGGCTCGCGTGCGGCCAGAGGCAAGTTCGGCCAGCACGCTGGGTCCAAACGTTTTCCAAAAATAAATAAAGTTCTCAAAAGATACCTGAAATCTCCACCAGCTTTAAACTCGGGTAAAAAATAATGAACAAAGGAACATAAAATCTCCACCAGCACATATCAGGGTTTTTCTTCATGGTTATACGCGTCTCATTTATATCGTAAGGATCACAGTACAAGTCACGTACACACCGACTTGACAAAACTGAAAAGACAAGAGAACGCCAGCCTTTACACAAAGGAACATGAGTCAAGAAGGAAAAATACAATCAAGACCGACGGATCTTCTGAACTTGACACCAACGCTCTCACCTGATTCTGGCGCCACCACAGCAGCCACCAAAGAAAAAAAATGACGGATCACCTCCTCACCCGAGGTCGACACGGCTCCATCGCTGATATGCAGCTTTGCGGACGTCCAAATTGGCTCACCGAAAGTGAAACCATTACCATTGAACAAATTAGACTGGGGCAACACCCCGGACACACCACCGAACTCCAAATCTTGCACCCCCACACGACTAAAACGTCGGAGGAAACCATACCTGCTCTCCTTTGGCGGTTTTCAGTTCCAACTAAGGCACCTAGAGCTTTTTTTTAGAACTACTTTGGCAACTAGAGCTAATATTCATAGGTGTGTCTAGGGCTCATTCCATACTAAGCCCACCCCCTTGTGTGTCATTTTTAAACAAGTCAATTGTTCTTGTTCATCTATCAATCAATGTTTGGTTAAAAAATATCTTTGTTCGTTGGTGGATTGGATTGCGCTTTGCCGTCGTTTATCAAGCTTTGGTCACCAGCGTCATTTGGGCTGGTCTTTAGTGTGTTGGCTAGTTTTCAAGTTGTTGCTTCCTATTCAGCTCGATCGGCAACCTGCTGCTCACTTTAGTTCGTTATAGGTTTTTTGCTGCTCGTCTTTTACTGATACTTGTTTGTTGACTCAGTAAAAAAAATTATGTTATTTTTTAAAATGGTGAAATAAAATTGTTTGCAAATTTTTAAAAAAATCACAAATTAGAAAGGAATTAGCAAATTAAAAAAATGTCCATGAATTCAAAAAATGTTAGCGAATACCTTTTTTGTGAAATTAGAAAATGTCCAAGAATTTGGAAAAATATCACAAATTTTAAAAAACAAGAACTTAAAAAAACATTCATGATTTTTAAAAAGTTCATAATTTTTTTTAAAAATGCATGCCTTTTTATAAAGAAGATGAAAAAAGAAATCATGACTATTTTTTAAAATATAGATATGCAACTAGCTGACAACCCTCCTCCCGTCCCTAATTGCAGACTCATTGCGGGCATGCAGTCGCTTGTCGAAAGTGGACTTGCAACTAGGACAAAAATGGGTCGGACCCAGCTGCATGTCGTGGATGAACTTGCAACTAGGGCAAAAATGTATTGAGTCCCCCAATTCTGTATCAATAGTAAAGTTGCAACTTGGACAAATTGGTCGGGCTCCAGTTGCGTATCAAGGTTGAACATGCAACTAGGGAAAAATGTAGGCCCCCAGTTGCATGTCATGGGTACAGTTGGACATGCAACTAGGATAGAAATGGTAGGGCCCTAGTTGCATATATATCAAGGACGGACAAGCAACTGGGACAACAAAAAAGATGAGGCTTCTAATTACATGTCAATGTGGAGTTGCAACTGGAACAAAAATGGTTGGCCCTAGTTGTGTGTCGAGGTAGGACATGCAAATGGAACAAAAAATGGGTTGGGCCCAATTGTGTATCGAGGATGCGATTGAAACTGAAAAAAGGCTCGTCTCCGATTGCATGTTGGGGGTGGAGTTGCAACTGGGGCAACCCCCTCCCTCTAGTTGCCTGTGGGGAGTGGACTTGCAATTTAGAAAAATAATAATCAAGGGATGACCTACAAGTGGGGAAAAGAGTTCCCCCTGCATGTCAAGGATGAGGTTTCAACTGGGACACAATGGGTTGGGCCACGCGTTGTGTGTCGAGGTTGGACTCGCAACTAGGAAAAAATGGGGTTCAAGACCAGTTGTGAATCAAGGTTGGACTTTCAAGAAGGATAAAAAAGACAGGCCCCATAGCTGTATGTGAAGGATGGAGTTACAACTGGGATAAAATTGGTCGGGCCCCAAATTATGTATAAAAACTGGACTTGCAACTCGGACAAAAAAAAACACGGGCCCGCAATTGCATGTCAAGGGTGTGATTTAGAAGTTTCAGTATTGATATTACCAGCGACTGTTCGAAAAACATTGGTTTCTTCTACGGAACCGACTATATTGTTAACAAGAGGATACCCCCGCGCGTTGTTGCGGGAAATTTGCTCAATCTTTTGGAGGTTTATGTATAACAATGAAAGAAGCCAATGATCGAATGAAGAACAAAAGGTATGATACCAGGTGAGACATTGCTTGAAAAAAGCTTAAGCAATCATGTTCCATGAGGAAGTTAAACTTTCGTCAATTCAATGGCAAAACTCAAATCGTCACATAGCAGATTGGGGCTCACAAAATACGGTTACCACATTATGGTTCACATAATTTTTCACAGAAAAATATGCAACAGAAAAAGTTAAAGCGATTTGGGAGTTGCGCATTGAATGTACACACATACAATGGGGGTAAAGGTACAGTATATTCAATGAAAGGAAGTAATAAAGAGTTGCATAATTGAACATTTTCTAAAGTCTCTGTAGCCGGGAATGCATTCTGATATATGCAAATATCTATTGCGTGTGCCGAAGATGCATGCTTAGTTCAAGCCATGGATTTAAAGCAACTTCGATGGAGATAAGATAAACATTCAATAATAGTAGCTCTCTTTCCTGAAACAAATTTAACTGTGTCCAAGTATCAACTTAAGTAGTCAAAGAACCTACCTGCAAGTATATTTCAGACAAAATAGAAATGAAAGCACCTTCAATGGAGATGAGATAAACATTCATCAATAATAGTGATCCCTTTCCTGAAACAAATTTAACTATGTCCAAGTATATATCAGCTTATCTATCTATCTCTTGTGAAGAAAATTATTTTACTGGATCCAAAAGTTTCTTACCACTATCACCAACCTGAACAAATGAGGGATGCACCCGTCTATAAAACACAGTTCTAAAAAAATGAAAGGAGTTTAGGGTATCGATTCATCATACCATACAACAAATTAAGGCGGAGTGGAAAAAATGTATCCAGAGAGGAACCGAATGGCATACACATGTTGTCAACATCATAGACCCATGGTTTAAGGCGGAGCGGAAAAACTGTATACAGAGAGGATTTCCGAATGGCATCTACATGTTGTCGCCATCATAGAGTAGACACCCATGGTGGCAGAGCCTCTAGTCAGGCTTCTTCATATGAGGCATGGTGAAGGCTTGATGGGAATAAAACTCAAGGAAATATGTGGCCTCCTCTTACCCCAATAGTTTCTTCATATCAGATCGAGCATGGCCAAGAACTCGTCCTCCACCATGCCCAACTCCTGGTCCAGCTTCAAGTGATCTTGGCGTCGTTGGCAGTGGTGGTGGACTCGTGGTAAGGCTATCGTAATACGACCTATTATCACCATGGATATGAGAATGAGGTGGCAAAGAGCTAGAGGAAAATCAAGAGGCATTGCCATCAAGAATTCTCAGGGGAAAAAAGAATGATGTCATGAAGACAGGAAACATTGCGTTGTGGAGGAAAATTCCTTGGTAAAAAGGAGATAATATCACTAAGGATGATGAGATAGCGGGGCCGCTGATGTGGATAGGCTGTATGTCAAGAGAATTAGTTAAGTGAGGATGAACTATTTAGGTATTATAGATTCTAGGGCAAGAAATTCAATTTTGTTTTGTAGCCACATTTCCTATCCAAATTCACAATGAATGATCATTTTTATCACACACACATTCATGATTGATCACAACAGATGAAGACATGAACTCTCACATACACACATTCACATTTATTTCATAATTGCATTGTACTCATAAACATCCATCGGTTTCTAAATATCCAAATCCAAATTATACAACATGTACATTCTAAAATCTGATAAGTGTCGAGCAAACAGAAAGAAAACACTAGATGTTGCGACCGCGACGAAACGTGCTGGAACCGATCGCCGGCGATGATGTGACCGCGACGAGAGCATGATGGAACCGATCGCATGGATGTTACGACCACGACAAGAGCATGCTGGAGCCAGCCGCCGACAGAGATGCAACTGTTGGTTGTAGAAGCCATGGCCCACTAATGGTTGGGTTGCATCAGTTGGAGTAGGAGAGGAGTGACTACAAGCATCGGGGCTCCTTGCGGCGACTTGCGACGCACAGTGTTGTCGGGCCGGTCGACGTGTTGCAAGGCTGATGATGGTGTCGTGAGACTAGTGATGCTGCTGCGGGCTACAATCACTCTTTCTCGATCTCTAGATGCTGCGACCTAATGCGGCAGGGTGCTATAACAGGGTAGGCACTACTGTGAGCAAGGGTGATGGCAACTGCTCAAGTCGGTCTACGTTGCGCGCGATTGTGAAAGGATCGAGATGAACCTAAAGGGGGTTAATACGGGTAACAACAAATTTTACATTGATCATTAGGAAGTTTATGTTATGAGAATTATAAAGATATGTCATAACAATTGCTAGAGTGGGATAAACAACCTATATGATTCTTGCAAAGTCAAGGAGCAAAATAAAGCACAAGTAATGAGCTAGTGTTAGGGATAATAGAAAATATCGACGATGAAGATGTTTCTCGATGTTCACTTACTTGGAGGGAAGCTAATCATTGTTGAAGGGGTGTTCGTTGCCACGAAGGCACGCCAACATAACGAAGGTTCAACCCCTTCAACCCCTTCTCCTTCAAATATCACCAAGAAGGCGATTCCACAAGACTGATCCATCTCTAGTAGTCTGGTTACGCTTTGTCCTGAACGACAAACTCCTAGATACGATACGTGTGGATAATGCAGAGGGTTCGTACGGCTCTTGATCAGGGGATTTTCATGGTTGGGACACAATCTTCATCAACATCTACTTCATCTCAGTTGTGTTGTGTTTGTGAGATTGATCTGTCCATGCATCTGCATAGTGTTTCTGAGTGTATTTGTACGTACGGTAAAAAATATGTTTTGTACTACATTCCCCAACACTTTTGGGTGTCTAAGAAAATCTCCCTACTGTGTTGTGCTATGCCCTAATTCTGAAGTAATATAAATGCATTATACTTAGACAAGACCATATTCTCATAAGCATTTAAAAGAAGTCCCGCAAATAAGAGTTTCTAATCTTACGTTCTTAAGAAGTTGCTCCCCACTATAGCAATTCTCTCTACATGCACGCTATCCACATAAGCATGCATGCCCCATGCCACATCAAGCTTCAGTTGCAAAGACCAACCAATCGGCAAACATCTCTCCCAGCGCTTTTCCCTCAGGAAAAAAATAAATCTCCTAGCTAATATCCAGTCCTTTCCCCGATGCAGCGCCTCATATCTTCCCCCACGAAACATATTCAACTTCCTTTTCATCTTCTCTAACCTTCATCAAATCCCACTATTTTTGCAACGGAAACTGATGGATTGTCTCCCCCTCCATCAAATCCCACTATCCTAGCGATTATGTTTCTCTTCCATGTGCTATTTCTTTCGCTCGCATGCGCGTGCATGTGTAATTTGGCAGGGTGAGGCGGTGACGGTGAGCGACGGTGAGAGCCTGAGAGGTGTCCCTCCCCTGCGACGAGGTAGCCTGGCTGCCTTCCCTGTCGGGATCGACCCACCATGGAAGGAGAGCGCCTTGCAGAGGATGCAGCCACGCCGGGATCGGCCCCGGCCACTTTCGGCGATTACCTCGCGGTCGCGCATAGGGTGCCTCAACAGAAGGCCGGGAAGGCTCTCCACAGCGGCAGTGAACCCTGCTTGGCGCCGGTGCGTCTCGCGTCACTCGCGTGTCGTGCTGTCGTCCGCTCACCTTCCCCGCCATGCAGCAGCCGGCGGCGGGCAGGCTGAGTGCGGGTTGTGGTGGTGCTCCCGCCCTGTTTGCATCACTGCCATAACCGGACCATTTACTGGCCTTTAATGAATCGATGTAGACGCCTTCAAGGATGTTGTGAGGATGCCTGGGAGAGCATCAATCTGAGCTGGCGTTGCTAGGTGAGTTCAATCTAGCCATGGCGATGGAATCAAAGGCTGTAGCTTTTTCCATGGCAAGATTACTAGCCCTGATGCTCTGTGAGTCCAGTATCCCTTCAATTCCTCCCATCAGAATATGGAGAATAATATTTTATTATGTAATCACTTTCTTCTTTTATTCCCCTACATTTTTCTCCTATTCTTCTCCGCCATTTTCAAGACTTGATGTAAAATTTGTTGACTGATGTGGAATCCTGTGAAATTTGGTGTTTGATAAGGTGAGAGATCCTGTTGTGGTTTCTAAAGGGGTTGTGTTCAGTCATTTCACCATGAGATTTTGGGCATACCTCATCCTTTCATTATTATTTTAGAGGATGTACAGGAAATAGCAACAGATGTAATTTTTCCCTAGGATTAATAGGACAAATAATCCAGTACAGTACTCATTTAGTGATTTACATTGGATATTGGCAGGGAAAAATGAAACAAAGATTACTTAATTCGTTTATACATCAGACTATCAGAACTCGATTCAATATGATGTGCACGTACGCTTACTTTTTAGTAATCAGAAGTTGAATGGAGATTATGGCTGGTAATAAACTTATTTACTTTTTTTGGATTTTACTAACTTTTTTGGTCAACTATAATCAATTTTCTTTTTGAAACATGCTTTGTTTAGCCTTGACTTCTGATTTTTGTGGGATCTACGGTGTTCATGTACAAGGGGGTTTGCTCCTCTTTTATTCATGTTAGCATATTTTGTATTTAAAACATCCAATACCATAATTTATTTTTGTACCCAAGGCATGGGGAGTATTATTTAATCATGGTTTTATATTTATTTTTTAACGTCATGTACAAAATTCCCGCAGCAACGCGCGGGGTATTATCTAGTATTTAAGAGTTGACTAGTAAGTGTGCACGTGCAACGCACGAATTAACCGTACAAAGGAATTTCCTCCCTCATAATGAGATATTTTTTTAGAAAAAAAATCACAATAGTATAGTCAACTGGATAAGTTTCTACAAACCCATTACAAGAAATATAATAAAACCGGATAAACTCCTCACTTCATAATTAGCAGACCAGACCATGCATGTTCGCATTATGCGAATGGTCATTCGCAGATAAATTTCACATTAGCTATTTTCCATTTAATGTATGTCGGTACTAATACTTGTAGCGAAACTGCTTTACACACGACGCTGCACGCGCGAACGATGCATCCTCCCCCAGCAGCGATTCATGCATGCACGCTAGCTTTTGATGCTGCCAAGCAGGATCGTGCAGGCATCGGCCGTGAATTTGTCGTCCGTGTAGCAGCGCTGTACTTGTAGAAAGAGTGTCTCTTTTTATCCGGACTTCAATAAATTAAAGCGCCCTTACTTTAGTTAGGTAGAGCGCGGATCTCCAAAACCCGACGTCGTAGGTTTAACTGTATGAACTTCTACCAACCATTTGCAAGGAATAAAATAAAAATATTGGATTAACTTCTCCGTGGAGAACTTATGGGCATAAGCTATTTACTCTGTGTATAGAAAAAAAGTGGAATCAAATATTCCAAAATGTCTATTTTATAATGCAAACTTCACAGGACTTGTGATACAATTAAGCATTGTACAAATGGACATGGTGGAGACACAAACTTGGAACGAAGGTACAAAAATGGAAAATAGGAAACGTACTAAATGAGCCCCAAACAGTAAAATTTATCAGCAGTATAATTGATTAAGGCCATACACTATCGCAAGGATAATCCTAATATGATTTTTCATGGTTCTTACATGCTGAACTACTAATTTTCTGAAAAACAAACAGGGAAAAAGGCATCCAGTAATGTCTGGTTTATAAGAACAAGCTCATGTCATACATGCATGACAATAACGCTAGATTCACAAATCAACATCAATCCTAACACATAGAACAATGTCAATTATAACCATGCAGGTGCAAGTAATAATTCACCAATCTATACTGATCTCAATTGGTTTAATTGTACACATTGAAGCATTTGAATGTTTGTGTCTGCAAGTCATTGATGCTGCCAGAGATAGGGTTCATACATATATAATCTACATTAGATGTAGAACCATTAACTTGGGTGGCCCTGGAGTAATAAAGGAAAGATTACAACACTTTTTTTGTCTGCGGGTCATTGATAGTGCCAGACACTGAGCAATAGAGATTGAACCACCAACAATCTCGATCTCCCATGGAGAGATAGTCTAATTTGGTATTACAGTATGTGCCATCGTCCCATCTTACCTGAACAAAAGAGCATAATTTTAGTTCACAGATGATCAATGAACCAGCCTGCTATATATTCATGCCGAATAATTAAAAAAGCACAACCCTTAATCCATCTTAATTAGAACATAACTTCTCATTATCAGTTCATTTTCTAAGAAACATTTTAATCACCATGCCCTTCAGGAATAATGCATTTTAGCTGTTACGCTCCGGAAACAATTTTATTTGGTATAGGTCGATTGACAAGTCCCATACAAAATGGATTATTCAAGCTCTCCAGGAACTTCCAACTTGGAACAATGAATTCCAATAATTAAGATTCAAATTCTGTATGCCATGTTGCCAACTGAAAAAGAATAGCATTTTATGTGCATACTTTTTACTGACCTTTACATATTATAGTTCCTATCCTTGATGCAGAACATGTCTTATTTTTGTGCCTCCTTGTCAGCATAATTTTTTCTGCCTCTGAAAAAATATTAGATGGAAATAACGTTTACCAGCAACAAAATAATACTGTAGTATACATCAAAATATAGCGTTGCATACTATACTCATGATCAAGCAGATCGGCGGGCATGGGCCGTCCCCGCCGCGGCCATCAGCACGCTCCAGGGCGCCGGATGCGGCTCTCTTCCTCGGGCCCGCCGCCGCCATCGCCACCCTGGTGGTTGGCTCTGTCCACTCCGCCTAGCGCGCACGGCTTGTTGTATTCGTGAGAGACAGGGCCATCCAAATCTCGTAAGATGAGACGCGAGAAAAAAAACATTTTTGAGAGAGAAAATCACCTTAGATGAACAACAAACCAGATCAATGACTGGGGGTTGCTCGCAAGCTCCTGTGACTTGGTCGACCCAAATCGCCGGCTCAAACCTGCTAATGCACATGGAGCTTATGGACAAAGCTTGGGTGCAGAGGAGGACAACCATGGTGGCCGATGTGGGAGGACAGGACGGTTCTTGGCTGGATCCGGTGACCTGGGGAGGAGGGCCACAGGCTCGGCGGTGCCGTCAAGATTAAGGGTGTGCCTAGAGGGCGCCGTCTCAGTTCATCGTTGGTGTAGGTGAAGGAGGGAGGCGTCAGCTCCACCTCCTCTGGTCGTCCGCTAGGCGGGGATAGGGAAGATGATAGGATGGGATGGGAGGTGCTGCCGGCGCACTCCTCGATTCTGCGGCGGCTGTGGTGGCGGAGGAGGGTTAGGCGGCGGCGCATGTGTCGTGGGTGTCCGACCCTCGTTCGGTGGCCAGAGGCAGGTGGCGTGGGTCGCGGCCTCGCGGGGCAGTTAGAGAGCGAGGGGCTCCGATTGAGATCACTTTCCTTTTTTCTGCCCTTTGCGTGATTGTAGGGATTACGTAGGTGCGGGGCGGAGCTTCCTATTTTCCTCTGCGGTGGTGAAGCACGTTCAGCCATCGTAAATTACTAAGTGCACACCAGAGAATAGATTAGATTAAGGTTAGCTGTTAGATTAAGCTTAGTGGGCCTAATCGTACGATGCTAATCAAACCGTGTGCATCTGCCGTGTGACTTCAAAAAAGAATTAGTTTGATTGTTTAATAGTAGTATAGATGTGCGCAAGCCCTAGTTAGTGGTCAGTTTGTTTCTAGAAATTGCATTGACGTGGTCACCAGGCTAGGCATGTAAGGGGTTGTTTGGTTGCCGCCGTGAGAAAAATTCGCCTGGCCAGGAGCAAGCCGGACAATTACTCGCATCTTGTTTGGTTGCTGCCTGAGCACAAATCAGCCAGCCTGACCTGAGAACCTCCGGCACATAATTAGCCGGTGCCAGGCCACCAGAATAGGAGGCCTGAGTCAGGCAGAGCAATCAGTGTGTGCATGCATGCACTTTAAACAATGTGATACTCCCTCCGTTCCCAAATAATTGTCTTTCTAGCCATCTCAAATGGACTACAACATACGGATGTATGTAGACATGTTTTAGAGTGTAGGTTTACCCATTTTGCTTCGTATGTAGTCACTTGTTGAAATCTCTAGAAAGACAATTATTTAGGAACGGAGGGAGTATTATTTTAATATTGCTCAGGCACAGGAAAGGCTCTGGAAATGAACCAAAAAACTTCTTTTCAAGCCGCCTGGTAGGCCAAAGTCACAAGAATTTCTAGTGCCTGTCAGGCGCTCATTTTTCTCAGGCAGGTTGCTCAGGTAGCCAACCAAACATCCCCTTAGTCCTCATGGGTCAACAACTCCGAGCCTTTTCTCACTTCCATGCAGCTCAGGGGATCGTTGTGACGCTCGGATAATCAAGCTACAGTAATCCTCTACTAAACTCGGGTTGATTCGAAACCGGTTCAAATCCAAATTTAAATTAAAGTCAGTATTTCAAGTTTCCAAAATATCAAAACTAAAATGTTCACAATATTCTATAAATTCACGTGATCATTGTCATTTTGAAACCAACCTCATTTGAATTCCCAAAAGGCCCTTGGAATTTAATTTGGTGTCCAGCGGCAATTAAATTGACCTTTTCAATTTTTAAAAATAGTCGAACACTCCCAAATGCTTTGAAACTTTTTGTACCAACCGAGGTTATTGCCCTATATTTTGGTGCCAAGTTTTGTATTAAACAAAACTATTTAGTAGCCCAAATAAAATGCAAAGTAGTAAAGAAATAAATAAAACATGAAAATAAAAAGGTAAAAGGCCTATTCTACTAGGCAGTATGGCCAGTCTGGCAAACAGGCCGGCCCAGGCGATTACCTCCCCCGCTCCCTGTTCACGGGGGGATCGTGGGCATCGTCGATGCCCGCCACGGCACCGACCGGCACCGTGGCGGCCATCCGGCGGCTACCCCGGCAACCCCCCTCGCCTACTTAGAGCATCTCCAGCCGTTCGGCCCCTGTGGCGCCGAAAACTGCGCCTGGGCGAGCTAGCTAGTTCGCCCTGGGGCGGCCTAGATCCCAGCCACGCCCCCAGGCGCCCCCCAGCCTTCGCAAATTAGGCGGTGCTGGTATTCACCCTGCACGCAACGACCAAGAGTGCAACAGGCGATGGGTCCAGACCCTAGAGTGCTTAGGATGTAGACCGGCGGGGACCTCTCTGCTGAGCCTAGGTAGGGCTACGACGTGTTGATTTTTCGAGGCCGGGCATTGACCCAGAAAAGTGTGTCCGGCCAGAGTAATCAAGCGTGTTGGAAAACGTGGTGCACCCCTGCAGGGAAGATTATCTATTAATAGTCGTGTCCACGGTAACGGACGTTCAGACTTATATCCTGATCTTTTACAACTACAAATGGATACTTGAGATATGTGGCTCCGGGATTGCTTTCTCGCAGGGAGTCGAGGAAGGATCTCTGGGCATTAATTCTACAACATGCTTGTTAATTATAGACTGCTATTCTTTACTCTTCTACATGCTGCAAGATGCTTGGAGCTGCTTGAAGATGCTAGTCTTCGATAGGCTAGGCCTTCCCCCCTATTCTGGCATTCTGCAGTTCAGTCCACAGATACAACCCTTCCATTTGATACCAATGCATACTTAGTATAGATCTGATGCTTGCGAGTACTTTGGATGAGTACTCATGGTTTCTTTGCTCCCCCCTTCCCCTTCTTCCTTCTTTCCGGTTGTCGCAACCAGATGGTGGATCCATAGAGCCAGATGCCACCGCCGACGGATACTACTACGTGGAGGCCGCCGAAGACTAGGAGTAGTTAGGAGGTCCCAGGCAGGAGGCCTTGCCTCTTCGATCGTTGATTTTTGTGCTAGCCTTCTTAAGGCATCCTTGTTTAACTTAGTCTGTTCTCAAAAATTGTTGCTTCCGCTGACTCTTGTGTATCGAGCTTGTCTTCGAGCCCTCGAGGCCCCTGGCTTGTAATATGAAGCTTGTATTATTTTTAATTTGTGTCTAGAGTTGTGTTGTGATATCTTCCCGTGAGTTCCTGATCTTGATCGTACACATTTGCGTGTATGATTAGTGTAAGGTCGAATCGGGGGCGTCAAAAGTTGGTAGCCGAGCCGACTGCCTGTAGGCTCCCCCTTTCCAACTCCTTGGCCGAAGTTGAGTCTAGGCTTTGAAAAACTGATTTACTAACATGGCTATGTGGTTTACGGACCCTCGTCGCCATTGGGTGGGATTAGGATCTTTTACTCCTCTTCTATACTCTGGGACTCTGATCTCTCCTCTATTCGGGTTAAATGATTTTGCTAACTCCAACATTAGGTTCTTGTGATCACACCCACCCGGAGGTTTGTATTACCCCTTTCTTGGATTAAGGGCCAAAATCTGCTTCACAATGCTCACTGACCGCAGGATCCTCTTATCGAGGGCACCTTGCGTCGTCACTGGCAAATCCCTCGCTCCAGTGGTTATCTTCGACGATGATGTAGCCTTTGCTATGTCCCGTTGTTGTATCCCTCCATCGCGTGCATGCGTGCCGCCTAGTATGTCCAGCGTGTTCTCTTGTCCGAACTCATACGAACGTGTAATTGGCTCTATACATGTATCAGTATGTCTTTAATGACTACTGCTTTGTACATACTGCGCCTTTGCTCATTGTTCTGATTACGTCATGAATGACTCCATAAACTTGCTCCACCCCTTGCTAAACTACCCATGTTGCCTTAAGCAGGATGGTTAGACCCGCTGGTCGTGACCGCCTGAATACATGATCGAAATGATACAGCAGTTGAGATGAATCGCCAGTTCTTGGAAGTAGTCATGGCTCAATTTCTGCACCCCAATATGAATCAACAACCCGCCCCAGTAACACTGCAAGACTTTGCACGTCTCAACCCTGTCATCTACTGCAGCCTAATGAAGGAAATATGCCCTAGAGGCAATAATAAAGTTATTATTATTTTTCCTTATTTCATGATAGATGTTTATTATTCATGCTAGAATTGAATTAACCAGAAACTTGATACATGTGTGAATATATAGACAAACAGAGTGTCACTAGTATGCCTCTACTTGACTAGCTCGTTGAATCAAAGATGGTTAAGTTTCCTAGCCATAGACATGAGTTGTCATTTGATAACGGGATCACATCATTAGAGAATTATGTGATTGAATTGACCCATTCCGTTAGCTTAGCATTTGATCGTTTAGTATGTTGCTATTGCTTTCTTCATGACTTATACATGTTCCTATGACTATGAGATTATGCAACTCTCGAATACCGGAGGAACACTTTGTGTGCTACCAAACGTCACAACGTAACTGGGTGATTATAAAGGTGCTCTACAGGTGTCTCCGATGGTACTTGTTGAGTTGGCATAGATCGAGACTAGGATTTGTCACTCCGATTGTCGGAGAGGTATCTCTGGGCCCTCTTGGTAATGCACATCACTATAAGCCTTGCAAGCAATGTGACTGATGAGTTAGTTGCGGGATGATGCATTACGGAACGAGAAAAGAGACTTGCCGGTAACGAGATTGAACTAGGTATTGAGATACCCGACGATCGAATCTCTGGCAAGTAACATACCCATGACAAAGGGAACGAAGTATGTTGTCTGTTTGACCGATAAAGATCTTCGTAGAATATGTGGGAGCCAATATGAGCATCCAGGTTCCACTATTGGTTATTGACCGGAAACGTGTCTCGATCATGTCTACATAGTTCTCAAACCCGTAGGGTCCGCACGCTTAACGTTTGGTGACGATCGGTATTATGAGTTTATGTGTTTTGATGTACCAAAGGTAGTTCGGAGTCACGGATGAGATCGGGGACATGACGAGGAGTCTCGAAATGGTCGAGACGTAAAGATTGATATATTGGATGACTATATTCGGACTTCGGAAAGGTTCCGAGTGATTCTGGTATTTTTCGAAGTACCGGAGAGTTATGGGAATTCGCCGGGGAGTATATGGGTGTCGGTGACAAAACCGGCGGATCTCGGGTAGGGGGTTCTGAACTGTGCGTCTAGGCGGATGGTAACAGGAGACAAGGGACACGATGTTTTTACCCAGGTTCGGGCCCTCTCGATGGAGGTAAAACCCTACTCCTGCTTGATTAATTTTAATGATATGGGTAGTACAAGACTACATCTACCACGAGATCAGAGAGGCTAAACCCTAGAAGCTAGCCTATGGTATGATTGTTGTTCGTCCTACGGACTAAAACTCTCCAGTTTATATAGACACCGGAGAGGGTTAGGGTTACATAGAGTCGGTTACAAATGGGAGGAGATCTACATATCCGTATCGCCAAGCTTGCCTTCCACGCCAAGGCAAGTCCCATCCGGACACGGGACGAAGTCTTCAATCTTGTATCTTCACAGTCCAGGAGTCCGGCCAAAGTTATAGTCCGACCATCTGGACACCCCCTAATCCAGGACTCCCTCAGTAGCCCCTGAACCAGGCTTCAATGACGACGAGTCCGGCGCGCAGATTGTCTTCGGCATTGCAAGGCGGGTTCCTCCTCCGAATACTTCATAGAAGATTTTGAACACAAGGATAGTGTCCGGCTCTGCAAAATAAGTTCCACATACCACCGTAGAGAGAATAATATTTACACAAATCCAATCTGCTGACGTATTCTGCAGCGTGACATCACACCGCGGCCAAGCCTTTATTCGAATCGTTTTTATTGTCCCACCTCAGCGCATTTAGCGAGGCAGTTTCCTTGGCACGTCTTGTCGAAGCAGAGATCGTGTCCCCTTATTCCGGGATTCGCATCAATACGGGCGTGGGTAACCCAATCGTGCCCGTTGGTATATTTCCTCAATCGAAGGCGAGTCCCAAACGGTCACGGGGAGGGCTCTTGGTACTCAACCTCTTTATAAAGAGACCAAGGCTCTACTCCTTTATTTCAATCTCAATCGAATCCACCTCTCGCCGAGTTCCAACACCCAAAACTCCAGATTCAGCGCCGGACCTTCGATGATGTCCGCTCCGCCTTCAAGGCGGTGGATGCCTTCCTCCGTTCTGGAAGAAGACGTGCTAAAGCCGAGAGATGCAAGGTATCTAACCGCGAAATCTCGCATAGGCTGCCTGCTCAAGGGCAGGTTATTCCCACTCCCAAGCCTGGTGAGAGCGTGGTGTTCGCGTCTCACTTCCTTCGAGGGCTAGGCTTCCCGACGGACCCCTTCGTGAGGGGGCTCATGTTTTATTATGGGCTGGAATTTCACGAGTTGACTCCGGAGTCCATCCTCCACATCTCATCGTTCATCGTCGTGTGCGAAGCCTTCCTCTGCATTACTCCTCACTTCGGATTGTGGCTTAAGACCTTCAAAGTAGAGCTGAAGATGATCGAGGGGCAGCACGCGGAGTGCGGAGGCGCTGTTATAAGCAAGAATGCTGACGCTCCATGGCCCGAGGGCTCTTTTCAAGAGGAGTTCAGCTTATGGCAATGAGAGTGATTTTATATCACAGCTCCCAGGGGCACCAAGTGGGTGGCGCCACCTGCCTTTCGCTCGGGTCCCCCACCACAGCTAGCGTCATGGGTCAATAAAGGGTTTAACTGGGGCCGTCCAAGGACGTGCCCTTGTTGCAGGGCCGCATTCGAGATCTCCTAGAGAGAGACATCAATCTGGTCGCGGTGACGCAGGTCATGTTGATCGCCGCACCTTGCCCTGCAAATGTCGCCCCCTCCGCCTGTGGGAGTTTAATCCGGAGGGACCACGAGCTCTCCAACATTTTACGGGCGCGACGCCCATGGAGATGTACAAATTGTTCTTCGGATCACAAGCAATGTGTCCGGACTCGACCGAGGACGCAGGTCTGAGCTACAATCGCTCGGATACTCAAGTAGTCATGTACCCGGACACGCCATCAGTATATTTATCATAAAATTGCCCTTAAAAGAGATGTCCCTTAAACAGGAGTGGATAGCGAAAGCAAAGCTAATCAGTGTCCGCGCCTCCACGAGACCACGCCGATCCCGTGTTAACCAGATGTTTGGAGGTTGCGCCTTTGGAAGAAGGCGAAGGGGGAACAAGGAAGCTACCGCCTCCTGAAGGAGGCTGTCGGAAAGGAGGAATCGAGAATCCTCCATCCGGGGAAGAAGAGGACCGCCTCTGAGACCCGGAGACCATGGTCTCAAAGCGGGGAAGAAATCTTCGTCAGAGGGTCCTGCGCCGGGAGATGCCTCGGCCGCACTGTGCCCCCAAGGGGATCAGCCCTCCAGCGAGCCGTAAGTAGAGAGGGGAGTTTTAAAATAAGAGACGACCCTGTTCTATTTCTGAGGAAGATAACTGAATTTTTACCTTGTAGTTCGGATCTCAGCCCTCTCAGCAGAGCTCATCTTCAGGGAATCTTCGACCGGAGATGATGGAGAGCGGAACGCCTCCCCCTGCCGTACCGCCGTGCGAGGCGGGCAACCCTGAGGTGTCGTCACGGAGGGTTTCTCCGAATCCGGCAGGGCCGGAAGGCAGTCATATGGCCCCCCAAAGCCCTCCGTGTCCGGCCTTCGAAAAAGGCCATCGGACGAGTCCGGCACCGTCCGGTGCACGGTCGGAGGAGCTGAAGGATCTGCTCGGGCGAGCGTCTATCTCAGAAGAACACCGTGCGTTGATGGGTATGGTGATTGAAAGGATTTCATCCGCGGAGAGCGGGTTGTACAAAGCTTTCAGGAGTTTACTGACAGGTTTTGAGGTACGCGAAATGATGTACCTTTTGACAGTTCCGCATATAAAAGATCGCTACAGATAGATAGTAGCCCCTGAGACTCGGTGCATTGTCAAAAATGACGGCGCGCCGAGGATCATAATCCCAGGTATGATATGTCGCTTTTCCTATGTAGGTGGCGAAGTGTCCGGTGGCCAGCCAGACTGATAAATTTGCCGAGCTAAAGCGGCAACTTGACGTGGTAGATGCCGACATCGCGCTTGTCAACAAGCGGCTTGACGAGTCACAAGGTATGTAATTTCTCCGCAGACACCTGGTAAGGGGGTTTGATGCTCGTACCTTACAACCTGTATGCTTGATGCAGATGGTGCCGCTGCCGTGGAGAACCTTCGGGCAGAACTCGCCCGAGCCAAGGAGCAGGCCAGGAAAAGTGATGCGGCTGCCTTAAAGGCGGCTGAAGAGCTGAAAGCCGAACAGGCTGCTCACTGCCGAAGCAAGAAGGAAATGGCCGAGATGGCTGTGAAATTGAAGGATGCTGCCGACCGTTGCAAGCTTCTTGAAAAAGAAAATCGGGCGGAACAAAAGGACCTGAAGAAGGCCACTACCGAGGCCAAGGATGCTCGCTCTGCGATGAGAGCTATGAAGGAGGAGCTACGTCAGGCCGGAGATATCGCGGCTGGAAAGCCCTTTATGCTGTGGATGAAGTTCGGGGATCCTAAATATGCTCCGTTGGACCGGCTGTGAAGTGTGGCGGACCCTTATCTGGACTTGGCGGCGAATGATGCGGACACGGCCGAACACTTCCGCGATCAAAAGGATCACGAAGTGAAAAAGCTTTTTTTGTCGCAGTTCCACAAATCCAGAGCGCCCACTTCCATTAACCGATTGTTTGGCCGCGTGGGCGGAGCTGAATAGGTTATCCGGACTCGCCATGAAGTATGTCGTGAGTCATCTGTGACCGGAAAGGCCCGAGCCGAAGAGTTATTTTAGCTTGGTGCAGCAGTTCCTTGGTGCGGTGCCGCATATCAATGCAATGAAGAGATCAGTGTGCATAGATGGTGCGCGGATGGCTCTTGCCCGTGTCAAGACATACTGGGCGGAGATGAAGGCCACCGTTGTTGCATCCCAAGATTCGGACGAGAGTCGATAACCTGCCGAGCACTATTTTCAGGAAGTTCTGCAGGGCGCTCGTTTAATAGAGACGCAGTGCTCGAAGGATATTATGTTCGAATAACATGTATTATTGTAAAACAATGTTTCGAGGGAATATAAAAGCTTTTTATACTTGTGCCTTCAAGAATTAAAATACCTCATGTGCGGTCGTTAATGTACATGTATATATAACTCGAAGATGGCGCTGTCGGTTTAAATTTCAGCGCATATAATGCGGGGGTGTTCGCAGAAGGCGCATTTTCACACTTGATCCAACGTCTTGGTCCTATAAAGGAGGTGATAGCGCAGCGAACTAGGCAACCGGACTATAATGCTTTATCACTTTCACTTAGCCATAGGAGTTTGACAATGGGGCTACTATATAGCCCCTAGGGGCACCGCGCTCACCCGAATTCGGGGCGCGTGTGTGCCTGGCCGGGAAACAGCCCTTCGTTAATGCGGAGGAATCCTAAAGATTCCGGCGGGTCATCGAGTGGTTGACCAGTCTCACGCTATATCATTACAGTCAGTTTTCGGCTTTCTCTACTGAGGTGCTCGCATGGCCGAACCGGGGCACAATCGCAGTAGTTCTCCTGGTGCCGCCTTAGCCGATAGGGCAGAACGTAAGGCAGCAAAACACAGGAGCCGGGCAAACCCAATATTTGACCAAAGACATGATTCGGAGCTGATGCATATAAGGCCAAACTCGCGACGCCGAACACTCCCTAAGGTATTCGGTCTTTATGAAAGCGGGCTGAACAACGCCCTTGGTAATGAGCCCCTGGTGTCCAGGTACGCGTGAAATTCTGACGTGGCCACATGCCAAGACGCCAGCCTCCTCCTCGGTTATATCACGAAACCGGGGGATGTGTATCAACAAGAGACAGTAAAAAAGGTTTACGCAGGGTCTTAATCTGAAAAGAATCCTTGGAACGGGTCCCTACTGCAGGTCTACGCCTGTGTCTCCGTTGTGCCGTATCCTGGACGGGTGTAGCACGGTGTTCATCTGTAAAAGAGAGGAACTTAGTTGAAAAAGATCGTATAAAATATTCGTTATATTAAATAAACAAAGTATAATTCAAAAATGAATAAAATTGAGCTTTATCGTCTCTTGTTGTACATGCGCGAGCCCTTATGCGGGGTATGCGGCTAGTAAGCCCTTGTATGTTTACACCGGACTCGTCTAGCCATGTCCGGGTCCGAACGACCTGTTTAGGTGCTTTGATCAGTGAAGCGGTTTAGTGTGTGGCTGTCAAGGCAGCCGCACAATCTTCCGCGCCGAGGAACATTCAAATTTCCTTTAATGAGATGATGCCTCGCGGACCGGCATTTTAAGTATAAGATATGCATAATGCGGTATTGCGTCCAAAGCGGTAAAGCTTCAAGGTCCCAGAGTGCTTGATAGCTACTTGTGAATGGGGCGATGTGGAAGGTTAGCTTTTTGCGACGGAAGTTGTCGGGGGAGCCGAACATAACTTCTAGCAGGAGAGAGCCCGTACAATGGGCATCTGGGCCTGGCATTATCCCTTGAAAGGAAGTGTTGCTATGGCGAATTTTTGTTGGGTCTATCCCCATTTTGCGGATTGTGTCCTGATATAGCAGGTTTAGATCACTGCCGCCGTCCATTAGGACTTGTGTAAATTTGAGTCCGTCAATTATCGGATCTAATATCAAGGTAGTCCAGCCTACGTTCCGGATATTTCTAGAGTAATCCTGATGGTCGAAGGTGATTGGTTTTAACAACCAGTGGCGGGACTCCTCTGGGATAGGCCATATGGCGCGTATCTCTATAGGCGCCACCCTGTTTTTCCCTTTTGTCACGTGAAGTGAGTTTACTGTTTTGACTTCTTGTGGGAAATTCTTTTGTTTTCCGGTGCTCTGCTTGTGGGGTTCGTCATCGTCCTCGCTTGGTGTGTCGAGCCCCTTGTGTTCGGCGTTGAGTTTGCTGGATTGCTTGAAGACCCAACAATCTCTGTGGATATGGTTTGCAGGCTTCCCGGGAGTACTCTGGATTTGACATATCTTGTCCAAGATTTTGTTTAGGTTAGATAGCTCATCCTGTTATCCTTGAGGGCAGCTTTTTCGATTCTGCCGAGAGCTTTTGAATCCGGCATTGGTATCGTGCTCTTGACTTATTTCCCTTGGTCCGCGCTGGTCCTTGCTGCGTCGCGGTTTCCGTTCCATCCCTAACCCGGATGTACTTGGGTCGCTGGTACTGCATCTTGCCAACTAGCTATCCTCTCCTGCAAAAGCGGGTCATGAGGCTTGTTTAATGCGGCCATTGTTCTTGGCTTTTCTTGGCGAGGTGTCTGGCGAGCCATTAAATCTCGAACGCTGTGTTTGAAAGCTGCTAAGGCTTGGCGTCCGGACGATCGACTATCTGGTTCTTTTAGTAAGAAATCTGTTCCGAGTTTCGTGCTGACTCTCCGGGTTGTTGGGTTATATGACTTAAATCGTCTGCATCCGGAGTTCGGACATAGGTCCCTTGAAAATTTTCCCGAAAAGCATCCTAGAGCTCTTCCCAACTTCCAATGGTGTTTTCGGGAAGGCTTTTAAGCCAATGTCGGGCTGGCCCTTTGAGCTTGAGGGGTAAGTATTTTATGGCGTGGAGATCATCTCCTCTAGCCATGTGTATGTGGAGGATGTAATCCTCAATCCAAACTCCAGGGTTTGTTGTTCCGTCGTATGCCTCTATGTTTACGGGCTTGAATCCCGCTGGAAATTCATGATCCAGCACCTCATCAGTGAAACATAGGGGGTGTGCGGCACCCCTATATTTGGGTGTACCGTGATGTTCGGATACTTGATGCGTTGCCTTGCTTACTATAGCTTGCTTTCTTGGCCCGTAGATAGATCTAGCTGGGCTGTCTTTTTGATGCGAATCCTCGTGCGGATTGCGTGCCGGCATGTGTGCGGCGCCCTTTGCTGCTCTATGTTGGCCATGGGGTTGTTCACCCGACCGGGTGGCTTCCTTATTTTTTGATTGCGGGGGCTCTAAGGCCTCCTCATCAAATTCCGGCAGTAATTTTCGCTTCGGGTAGCTCTTTTTGCAGCGACTGTCGCCGTATTTGTCTGCGGTGTTGAGTACTTTGCTCCATCTAGTTCTGAGTGCATCTTCCGCTGTTTTGAGCTTACTTCGCTTTTTTCAGGCTACAGCGATGGCGACGAGCCTTTTGTGGAGGTTCTTACGCTCGATAGCTTGTCCGGCGTGAGGTCGTCCGGACTGTTATCTTCGCCGGGACGGGTTGTTTATCCAAGTTGCCCTGTTCGGACGGTTGCTCGATGGCATGTTCGTTTTTTTAGGTGTGTCCACCAAGATACATCGAGAGATGGGGTGGTTGTCCATGCCCTATAGGCGCTGGTTCTGTTAAATCTCCTACATCGCCGTCCATACCGTCGATGTCTTGAATCAAAGTCGAGCATGTCGGTTAAATCATCGACAGTGGCTATGAAGTGGGTGGTGGGTGGGCTTTGAATTTCTTGGTCGTCCGCATCCCAACCTTGCTGACCATAGTCCGGCCAGGGCTCCCTGATAAAGAGAGAGGTTTTAATGAATTCAGAATGTCGCCGAAGGGCGAAAAGCCGAAAGATGTCCGCGCGGTGAACTCCATGATCGGCGCCTAATCGGATTCGATTGGCAGGGGCGCGGAAGTTTCGGAGTCTGGAGAGGAGTTCGGCACTTTGGAGTCACGGGCTTCGCAGAGGACAAGGCTGGTGTTCGGCTCGATCGCCGTAGAGATTGCAGCCCCCGAGACGGTGTCCAGCCACCCGCCCTCGGTCGGCGCAGTCGGCTCCGAGCTAAGGGTCAGAGTGGGCACGTGTGCAGCCTCCATGGCACTGTTCGGCGGCAGAGCTAGATTATGCCCATCGTAACAGTGCGGCTCGCACGGTTGTGGCTTGGATCTGTCGGAGATCAAGTCTCCGCGGACGTCAGCCGTGTAGTTTAAACTTCCAAATCTGACCTGATGGCCAGGGGCGTAGCTTTCGATCTGCTCTAGATGGCCAAGCGAATTGGCCCGCAGTGCAAAGCCGCCGAATACAAAGATCTGTCCGGGGAAAAAAGTCTCACCCTGGACCACATCGTTGTTGATGATCGGAGGAGCCATCGGGCCTAAAGATGACGACACAGAGGAACTCTCAATGAAAGCACCAATGTCAGTGTCAAAATCGGCGGATCTCGGGTAGGGGGTCCCGAACTGTGCGTCTAGGCGGATGGTAACAGGAGACAAGGGACACGATGTTTTTACCCAGTTTCGCCCTCTCGATGGAGGTAAAACCCTACTCCTGCTTGATTAATATTGATGATATGGGTAGTACAAGACTACATCTACCACGAGATCAGAGAGGCTAAACCCTAGAAGCTAGCCTATGGTATGATTGTTGTTCGTCCTACGGACTAAAACCCTCCAGTTTATATAGACACAGGAGAGGGTTAGGGTTACATAGAGGCGGTTACAAATGGGAGGAGATCTACATATCCGTATCGCCAAGCCTGCCTTCCACGCCAAGGAAAGTCCCATCCGGACACGGGACGAAGTCTTCAATCTTGTATCTTCACAGTCCAGGAGTCCGGCCAAAGGTTATAGTCCGGCCATCCGGACACCCACTAATCCAGGACTCCCTCAATGGGCCTTATTGGGCTTTAGGGGAAAGAGAGAGGGGAGGCTGCGCCCCTCCCCCCCAAGGCTTAGTACGAATTGGACTAGGGGGAGGGGCAGCGCCCCCTCCTTCCTTCTCTTCTCTTTTTCCTTTCCTTCTCTCCTACTCCTACTACTTGGAAGGGCTCCTAGTTCTACTAGGAAAGGGGGAATCCTACTCCCGGTGGGAGTAGGACTCCCCTAGGGTGCGCCATAGAGAGGGCCGGCCCTCCCCCTCCACCACTCCTTTATATACGGGGAGGGGGCACCCCTTGGAGACACAACAATTGATCATTGATCTCTTACCCGTGTGCGGTGCCCCCCTCCACCATAATCCACCTCGGTCATATCGTAGCGGTGCTTAAGCGAAGCCCTGCGTTGGTAGCAACATCATCACCGTCATCACGCTGTCGTGCTGACGGAACTCTCCCGTGAAGCTCGGCTAGATCGGAGTTCGTGGGACGTCATCGAGCTAAACGTGTGCTGAACTCGGAGGTGCCTTGCTTTCGGTACTTGGATCGGTCAGATCGTGAAGACGTATGACTACATCAACCGCGTAGTTCTAACGCTTCCGCTTTCGGTCTACGAGGGTATGTGAATACACTCTCCCCTCTCATTGCTATGCATCACCATGATCCTGTGTGTGCATAGGATTTTTTTTGAAATTACTAGGTTCCCCAATAGTGGCACCCGAGCCAGGTTTATGCGTAGATGTTATATGCACGAGTAGAACACAAGTGAGTTGTGGGCGGTGCAAGTCATACTTCTTACCAGCATGTCATACTTTGGTTCGGCGGTATTGTTGGATGAAGCGGCCCGGACCGAAATTATGCGTACGCTTACGCGAGACTGGTTCTACCGACGTGCTTTGCACACAGGTGGCTGGCGGGTGTCAGTTTCTCCAACTTTAGTTGAACCGAGTGTGGCTACGCCCGGTCCTTGAGAAGGTTAAAACAGCACTAACTTGACTAACTATCGTTGTGTTTTTTATGCGTAGGCAAGAACGGTTCTTGCTCAGCCCATAGCAGCCACGTAAAACTTGCAACAACAAAGTAGAGGACGTCTAACTTGTTTTTGCAGGGTATGTTGTGATGTGATATGGTCAAGACATGATGTTGTATTTATTGTATGAGATGATCATGTTTTGTAACGGAGTTATCGGCAACTGGCAGGAGCCATATGGTTGTCGCTTTATTGTATGCAATGCAATCGCCCTGTAATTGCTTTACTTTATCACTAAGCGGTAGCAATAGTCGTAGAAGCAATAGTTGGCAAGACGACAATGATGCTACGATGGATATCAAGGTGTCGCGCCGGTGATGATGGTGATCATGACGATGCTTTGGAGATGGAGATCAAAGGCACAAGATGATGATGGCCATATTATATCACCTATATTGATTGCATGTGATGTTTATCCTTTATGCATCTTATTCTGCTTTGTTTGACGGTAGCATTATAAGATGATCTCTCACTAAATTTCAAGGTAAAAGTGTTGTCCCTGAGTATGCACCGTTGCCAAAGTTCATCGTGCCGAGACACCACGTGATGATCGGGTGTGATAAGCTCAACGTTCATCTACAACGGGTGTAAGACAGTTTTGCACATGCAGAATACTCGAGTTAAACTTGACGAGCCTAGCATATGCAGATATGGCCTCGGAACACTGAGACCGAAAGGTTGAGCGTGAATCATATAGTAGATATGATCAACATAGTGATGTTCACCATTGAAAACTACTCCATCTCACGTGATGATCGGACATGGTTTAGTTGATATGGATCACGTGATCACTTAGATGATTAGAGGGATGTCTATCTAAGTGGGAGTTCTTAAGTAATATGATTAATTGAACTTTAATTTATCATGAACTTAGTCCTGGTAGTATTAGCATATCTATGTTGTAGATCAATAGCTCGCGTTTAGCTCCCCTGTTTTATTTTTGATATGTTCCTAGAGAAAACTGAGTTGAAAGATGTTAGTAGCAATGATGCGGATTGGATTCGTGATCTGAGGATTATCCTCATTCCTGCACAGAAGAATTATGTCTTTGATGCACCGCTAGGTGACAGACCGATTGCAGGAGCAGATGCAAATGTTATGAATGTTTGGCAAGCTCGATATGATGACTACTTATTAGTTTAGTGCACCATGCTTTACGGCTTAGAATCGGGGCAAAGACGTTTTGAACACCATGGAGCATATGAGATGTTCCAAGAGTTGAAAATAGTATTTCAGACTCATGCCCATGTCGAAAGGTATGAGACCTTTGACAAGTACTTTGCCTACAAGATGGAGGAGAATAGCTCAGTTAGTGAGCATGTGCTCAGAATGTCTGAGTACTACATTCACTTGAATCAGGTGGGAGTTAATCTTCCAGATAAGATAGTGATTGACAGAGTTCTCTAGTCACTATCACCAAGTTACTAGAACTTCGTGATGAACTATAATATGCAAGGGATAACGAAAACGATTCCCAAGCTCTTCGTGATGCTGAAATCGACGAATGTAGAAATCAAGAAAAGCATCAAGTGTTGATGGTTGACAAGACCACTTATTTCAAGAAAAGGGAAAAAGGAAGAAAGGGAACTTCAAAAAGAACGGCAAGCAAGTTGTTGCTCAAGTGAAGAAGCCCAAGTCTGGACCTAAGCCTGAGACTGAGTGCTTCTACTGCAATGGAAATGGTCACTGGAGGTGGAACTGCCCTCGATACTTGGCGGATAAGAAGGATGGCATAGTGAACAAAAGGTATATTGGATATACGTGTTATTGATGTATACTTTACTAGTGTTTATAGCAACCCCTCGGTATTTGATACTGGTTCAGTTGCTAAGAGCAGTAACTTGAAACGGGAGTAGATGAATAAACAGAGACTAGTTAAGGGTGAAGTGACGATGTGTGTTGGAAGTGGTTCCAAGATTGATATGATCATCATCGCACACTCCCTATACTTTCGAGATTAGTGTTGAACCTAAATAAATGGTATTTGGTGTTTGCGTTAAGCACAAATATGATTTGATCATGTTTATTGTAATACGGTTATTCATTTAAAGTCAGAGAATAATTTTTGTTCTATTTACATGAATAAAACCTTCAATGGTCATACACCCAAGGTGAATGGTTTATTGAATCTCGATCGTAGTGATACACATATTCATAATATTGAAGCCAAAAGATGCAAAGTTAATAATGTTAGTGCAACTTATTTGTGGCACTGCCATTTAGGTCATATTGGTGTAAAATGCATGAAGAAAATCCATGTTGATGGGCTTTTGGAATCACTTGATTATGAATCAGTTGATGCTTGCGAACCATGCCTCATGGGCAAGATGACTAAGACTCCGTTCTCCGAAACAATGGAGTGAGAAACAGACTTGTTGGAAATAATACATACTGATGTATGCGGTCCGGTGAGTGTTAAGGCTCACGGCGGGTATCATTATTTTCTGACCTTCACAGATGATTTGAGCAGATATGGGTATATCTACTTGATGAAACATAAGTCTGGAACATTTGAAAATTTCAAAGAATTTCAAAGTGAAGTGGAAAATCATCGTAACAAGAAAATAAAGTTTCCATGATCTGATCGTGGAGGAGAATATTTGAGTTACGAGTTTGGTCTTCATTTGAAACAATGCGGAATAGTTTCGCAACTCACGCCACTTGGAACACCACAGCGTAATGGTGTGTCCGAACATCGTAACCGTACTTTATTAGATATGGTGCAATCTATGATGTCTCTTACCGATTTACCACTATCGTTTTGGGGTTATGCATTAGAGACAGCTGCATTCACGTTAAATTGGGCACCATCTAAATCCGTTGAGACGACACCATATGAACTGTGGTTTGGCAAGAAACCAAAGTTGTCGTTTCTTAAAGTTTGGGGTTGCGATGCTTATGTGAAAAAGTTTCATCCTGATAAGCTCAAACCCAGATCGGAGAAATGTGTCTTCATAGGATACCCAAAGGAGACAGTTGGGTACACCTTCTATCACAGATCCGAAGGCAAGACATTCGTTGCTAAGAATGGATCCTTTCTAGAGAAGGAGTTTCTCTCGAAAGAAGTGAGTGGGAGGAAAGTAGAACTTGATGAGGTAACTGTACCTGCTCCCTTATTGGAAAGTAGTTCATCACAGATATCTGTTCCTGTGACTCCTACACCAATTAGAGAGGAAGCTAATGATGATGTAACTTCAGATCAAGTTACTACCGAACCTCGTAGGTCAACCAGAGTGAGATCCGCACCAGAGTGGTACAGTAATCCTATTCTGGAGGTCATGTTACTTGACCATGATGAACCTACGAACTATGAGGAAGCGATGATGAGCCCAGATTCCGAGAAATGGCTTGAGGCCATGAAATCTGAGATGGGGTCCATGTATGAGAACAAAGTGTTGGAAATATGCCCTAGAGGCAATAATAAAAGCATTATTATTATATTTCCTTGTTCATGATAATTGTCTTTTATTCATGCTATAACTGTATTATCCGGAAATCGTAATACACGTGTGAATACATAGACTAAAATACGTCCCTAGTAAGCCTCTAGTTGACTAGCTCGTTGGTCAACAGATAGTCATGGTTTCCTGACTATGGACATCAGATGTCATTGACAACGGGATCACGTCATTAGGAGAATGACATGATGGACAAGACCCAATCCTAAGCATAGCACAAAGATCGTGTAGTCCGTTTTGCTAGAGCTTTTCCAATGTCAAGTATCTCTTCCTTAGACCGTGAGATCGTGTAACTCCCGGATACCGTAGGAGTGCTTTGGGTGTACCAAGCGTCACAATGTAACGGGTGACTATAAAGGTGCACTACAGGTATCTCCGAAAGTGTCATGGGTTGACACGGATCGAGACAGGATTTGTCACTCCGTATGACGGAGAGGTATCACTGGGCCCACTCGGTAGTGCATCATCATAATGAGCTCAAAGTGATCAAGTGTCCGGTCACGGGATCATGCATTACTGGCGAGTAAAGTGACTTGCCGATAACGAGACTAAGCGAGGTATTGGGATACCGACGATCGAGTCTCGGGCAAGTAACATACCGTCGACAAAGGGAATAGCATACGGGTTGCTTGAACCCTCGACATCGTGGTTCATCCGATGACAACATCGAGGAGCGTGTAGGAGCCAACATGGGTATCCAGATCCGCTGTTGGTTATTGACGGAGAGCGTCTCGGTCATGTCTACATGTCTCCGAACCCGTAGGGTCTACACACTTAAGGTTCGGTGGCGCTAGGGTTAATAGGAAGACTTGTATGTGATTACCGAATGTTGTTCGAGTCCGGATGAGATCCCTGACGTCACGAGGAGTTCGGAATGGTCCGGGGTAAAGATTTATATATGGGAAGTCATCAAGCGGACACGGAAAAGTTTCGGTCATATCGGTATAATGGAGGGTCCACGGAAAGGTTCCGGAGGACCACGGGAGGCCACCCCTTTGGGGGCCACTTGGGCTGCGTGGGAGGCAGCCAGCCCCTGGTGGGCTGGGCGCAACCTCCCTTGGCCCATGCGCCTAGGGTTGAGGGGGAACCCTAAGGGGCGCCCTTGCTTGGGGGCAAGCCCCCCCTTAACCGCCCCCCCCTCTAGATGCATCTAGAGGGGTGGCCCTCCTCCTTCCCCTATAAATAGAGGGGTGGAGGGAGGGCTGCACACACCATTGAAGGCGCAGCCCTCCCTCCCAACACCTCTCCTCCTCCGCATAAGCTTGGCGAAGCCTGCCGAGAACAGTCACTCCATCCGCATCACGCCGTCGTGCTGCCATTGGAGTGGTCTTCCTCAACCTCCCTTCCTCCTTGCTGGATCAAGGCGAAGGAGACGCCGTCGTCCCGTGCGTGTGTTGAGCGCGGAGGTGCTGTCCGTTCAGCACTTGGTCATCGGTGATCGGAATCACGTTGGGAACGTCTTCATCATCACCACTCCCTCGAGCGCTTCCGTATTCGATCTACAAGTGGTATGTAGATGCAAACTCTCTCTTGACTCGTTGCTTAGTAGAACTCATAGATGGATCTTGGTGAAACCGTAGGAAAATTTTAATTTTCTGCAACGTTCCCCATCGGTGGCATCATGAGCTAGGTCTATCGTAGTTCTCTATTGCACGAGTAGAACACAATTTAGTTGTGGGTGTGGATCTTGTCAATTTACTTGCCGCTACTAGTCTTATCTTGCTTCCGCGGTATTGTGGGATGAAGCGTCCGGACCAACCTTACACGCGCTTCGTGAGACCGGTTCCACCGACTAACATGCACTAGTTGCATAAGGTGGCTGGCGGGTGTCCGCTCTCCTACTTTAGTTGGAGCGGATTCGATGAAAAGGGTCCTTATGAAGGGTAAATAGAAGTTGACAAGATCACGTTGTGGTTATTCGTAGGTAAGAAAACGTTCTTGCTAGAACCCAATTGCAGCCACGTAAAAGATGCAACAACAATTAGAGGACGTCTAACTTGTTTTTGCAGCAATTGTCATGTGATGTGATATGGCCAAGTTGTGATGAATGATGAATGACATATTGTGATGTATGAGATCATGTTCTTGTAATAGGAATCACGACTTGCATGTCGATGAGTATGACAACCGGCAGGAGCCATAGGAGTTGTCTTTATTTTGTATGACCTGCGAGTCATTGAAGAACGCCATGTAACTTACTTTGCTTTATTGCTAAACGCGTTAGCCATAGAAGTAGAAGTAGTCGTTGGCGTGACAACTTCATGGAGGCACAGTGATGGAGATCATGGTGTCATGCCAGTGACAAGATGATCATGGAGCCTCGAAGATGGAGATCAATGGAGCTTTATGATATTGGCCATATCATGTCACTACTATATAATTGCATGTGATGTTTATTATGCTTATACATCTTGTTTACTTAGAACGACGGTAGTAAATAAGATGATCCCTTACAACAATTTCAAGAAGTGTTTCCCTAACTGCGTGCACCGTTGCTAAAGTTAAATCGCTTCTAAGCACCACGTGATGATCGGGTGTGATGGATTCTTACGTTCACATACAACGGGTGTAGGACAGATTTACACACGCGAAAACACTTAGGGTTTACTTGACGATCCTAGCATGTACAGACATGGCCTCAGAACACGGAGACCGAAAGGTCGAACACGAGTCGTATAGAAGATGCGATCAACATGAGAATGTTCACCGATGATGACTAGTCCGTCTCACGTGATGATCGGACACGGCCTAGTCGACTCGGATCGTGAAACACTTAGATGACTAGAGGGATGTCTAATCTGAGTGGGAGTTCATTTAAATAATTTGATTAGATGAACTTAATTATCATGAACTTAGTCTAAAACTTTTGAATGATATGTCTTGTAGATCAAATGGCCAACGCTCATGTCAACTTGAACTTCAACGTGTTCCTAGAAAACCAAGCTGAAAGATGACGGCAGCAACTATACGGACTGGGTCCGGAACTTGAGATCATCCTCATTGCTGCCAGAAACAATATGTCCTAGAAGGACCGCTAGGTGACGCTCCGTCCCTGCAGAACCAAGACATTATGAATGCTTGGCAGTCTCGTCTTGATGATTACTCCCTCGTTCGGTGCGGCATGCTTTACAGCTTAGAACCGGGCTCCAAAAGCGTTTTGAGCATCACGGAGCATATGAGATGTTCGAGGAGCTGAAACTTGTTTTCCAAGCTCACGCCGGGTCGAGAGATATGACATCTCCGACAAGTTCTATAGTTGTAAGATGGAGGAAACAGTTCACATCGGTGAGCACATCTCAAGATGTCCAGGTTGCACAACCGTATGACCCAGCTGAATATTAACCTCCACGATGAGGCGGTCATTGACAGAATCCTCGATCGCTCCCACCAAGCTACAAGAGCTTTGTGATGAACTACAACATGCAGGGGATGGTAAAGACCATTCTGAAGTGTTCTCTATCTGAAGTCACCGAGGTTGAAATCAAGAAAGAACATCAAGTGTTGATGGTCAATAAGACCACTAAGTTCAAGAAGGGCAAGGGCAAGAAGAACTTCAAGAAGGACGGCAAGGAAGTTGCCGCACCCGATAAGCAAGTTGCCGGAAGAAGTCAAAGAATGGACCCAAACCCGAGACTGGGTGCTTTTATTGCAAGGGAGGGTCCTTTGAAGCGGAACTGCCCCAAATACTTAGCGGACAAGAAGGCCGGCAACACCAAAGGTATATTTGATATACATGTAATTGATGTGTACTTTACCAAGACTCGTAGTAACTCCCGGGTATTTGATACGGTGCCGTTGCTCATATTTGTAACTCACAGCAGGAGCTGCGGAATAAGCGGAGATCGGCAAAGGGCGAGGTGACGATCGCGCGTCGGGAATGGTTCAGAGTCGATGTGATCGCCGTCGCACGCTACCTCTTCATTTACCTACGGGATTAGTTATGAACCTTAATAATTTTTATTTGGTGCCAAGTTTGAGCATGAATATTGTATCCGGATCTCGTTTAATGCGAGATGGCTACTCATTTAAATCCGAGAATAATGGTTGTTCTATTTATATGAGAGATATGTTTTATGGTCATGCTCCGATGGTCAATGGTTTATTCTTAATGAATCTCGGCGTAGTATTACACATGTTTATAGCGTGAATACCAAAAGATGTAAAGTTGATAACGATAGTCCCACATACTTGTGGCACTGCCGCCTTTGGTCACATTGGTGTCAAGCGCATGAAGAAGCTCCATGCTGATGGACTTTTGGAGTCTTTAGATTATGAATCATTTGACACATGCGAACCATGCCTCATGGGCAAGATGACCAAGACTCCGTTCTCGGAACAATGGGCGAGCAACCAACTTGTTGGAAATCATACATACCGATGTATGCGGTCCAATGGCGTTGAGGCTCATGGAGGATATCGTTATGTTCTCACTCTCACGATGACTTGAGTAGATATGGGTATGTCTACTTGATGAAACACAAGTCCGAGACCTTTGAAAAGTTCAAGGAATTTCAGAATGAAGTAGAGAATCAACGTGACCGAAAGATAAAATTCTTACGATCAGATCGTGGAGGAGAATATTTAAGTCACGAATTTGGTACACACTTAAGAAAATGTGGAATCGTTTCACAACTAACGCCGCTGGAACACCTCAACGTAACGGTGTGTCCGAACGTCGTGTCGCACTCTATTGGATATGGTGCGGTCTATGATGTCTCTTACCGATTTACCGCTATCATTTTGGGGATACGCTCTAGAGACAGCTACATTCACTTTAAATAGGGCACCGTTCAAGTCCGTTGAGACGACACCGTATGAATTATGGTTTGGGAAGAAACCTAAGCTGTCGTTTCTAAAAGTTTGGGGATGCGATGCTTATGTCAAGAAACTTCAACCTAAAAAGCTCAAACCCAAGTCGGAAAAATGCGTCTTCATAGGATACCCTAAAGAAACCATTGGGTATACCTTCTACTTAAGATCTGAGGGAAAGATCTTTGTTGCTAAGAACGGAACCTTTCTGGAAAAAGAGTTTCTCTCGAAAGAAGTAAGTGGGAGGAAAGTAGAACTCGATGAAGTACTACCTCTTGAACAGGATAGTAGTGCAGCTCGGAAAATGTTCTGTGATGCCTACACCAACCGAAGAGGAAATTCATGATGATGATCAAGGTACTTGGATCAAGTTGCTCTTGAACCTCGTAGGTCCACAAGGACACGTTCCGCACTGCAGTGGTACGGCAACCCTGTCACGGAAATCATGTTGTTAGACAACGGTGAACCTTGAACTATGAAGAAGCGATGGCGGGCCCAGATTCCAACAAATGGCTAGAAGCCATGAAGTCGGAGATAGAATCCATGTATGAAAACAAAGCGTGGACTTTGGTGACTTGCCCGATGATCGGCGAGCGATAGAAAACAAATGGATCTTTAAGAAGAAGACGGACGCGGATGGTAATGTCACCATCTATAAAGCTCGACTTGTCGCTAAGGGTTATCGGCAAGTTCAAGGGATTGACTACGATGAGACTTTTTCTCCCGTAGCGAAGCTTAAGTCCGTCCGAATCATGTTAGCAATTGCCGCATACTATGATTATGAGATATGGCAGATGGACGTCAAAACAGCGTTCCTTAACGGTTATCTTAAGGAAGAGCTGTATATGATACAGCCAGAGGGTTTTGCCGATCCTAAGAATGCTGACAAAGTATGCAAGCTCCAACGATCCATTTATGGACTGGTGCAAGCATCTCGGAGTTGGAACATTCACTTTGATGAGATGATCAAAGCGTTTGGGTTTACACAGACTTATGGAGAAGCCTGCGTTTACAAGAAAGTGAGTGGGAGCTCTGTAGCATTTCTCATACTATATGTAGATGACATACTTTTGATGGGAAATGATATAGAATTCTTGGACAGCATTAAGGCCTACTTGAATAAGTGTTTTTCAATGAAGGACCTTGGAGAAGCTGCTTATATATTAGGCATCAAGATCTATAGAGATAGATCGAGACGCCTCATAGGTCTTTCACAAAGCACATACCTTGATAAGATTTTGAAGAAGTTCAAGATGGATCAGTCCAAGAAGGGTTCTTGCTCAGATTGCAAGGTGTGAGATTGAGCTCACCTCAATGCCCGACCACGGCAAAAGATAAAGAAGAGATGAGTGTCATCCCTATGCCTCAGCCATAGGATCTATTATGTATGCCATGCTGTGTACCGCACCTGATGTAAACCTTGCCGTAAGTTTGGTAGGAAGGTACCAAAGTAATCCCGCAAGGAACACCGGACAACGGTCAATAATATCCTGAAGTACCGAAAAGGACAAAGGACATGTTTCTCGTTTATGGAGGTGACGAAGAGCTCGTCAGAACGGGTTACGTCGACGCTAGCTTCGACACGATCTGATGACTCTAAGTCACAAACCGGATACGTGTATATGTTGAATGGTGGAGCAAGATGGCTGGTGCAGCTGCAAGCGAAGCGTCGTGGCGGGATCTACATGTGAAGCGGAGTACATGGCAGCCTCGGAGGCAGCACATGAAGAAATTTGGGTGAAGGAGTTCATCACCGACCTAGGAGTCATACCCAATGCGTCGGGGCCGATCAAACTCTTCTGTGACAACACCGGAGCTATTGCCCTTGCCAAGGAGCCCAGGTTTCACAAGAAGACCAGCACATCAAGCGTCGCTTCAACTCCATCCGTGAAAATGTTCGGGATGGAGACATAGAAATTTGTAAAGTGCATACGGATCTGAATGTCGCAGATCCGTTGACTAAACCTCTTCCGCGGGCAAAACATGATCAACACCAGAACTCTATGGGTGTTCGATTCATCACAATGTAATTAGATTATTGACTCTAGTGCAAGTGGGAGACTGTTGGAAATATGCCCTAGAGGCAATAATAAAAGCATTATTATTATATTTCCTTGTTCATGATAATTGTCTTTTATTCATGCTATAACTGTATTATCCGGAAATCGTAATACACGTGTGAATACATAGACTAAAATACGTCCCTAGTAAGCCTCTAGTTGACTAGCTCGTTGGTCAACAGATAGTCATGGTTTCCTGACTATGGACATCATATGTCATTGACAACGGGATCACGTCATTAGGAGAATGACGTGATGGACAAGACCCAATCCTAAGCATAGCACAAAGATCGTGTAGTTCGTTTTGCTAGAGCTTTTCCAATGTCAAGTATCTCTTCCTTAGACCGTGAGATCGTGTAACTCCGGATACCGTAGGAGTGCTTTGGGTGTACCAAACGTCACAACGTAATCGGGTGACTATAAAGGTGCACTACAGGTATCTCGAAAGTGTCTGTTGGGTTGACACGGATCGAGACGAGATTTGTCACTCCGTATGACGGAGAGGTATCACCGGGCCCACTCGGTAGTGCATCATCATAATGAGCTCAAAGTGATCAAGTGTCCGGTCACGGGATCATGCATTACGGTGCGAGTAAAGTGACTTGCCGTAACGAGACTAAGCGAGGTATTGGGATACCGACGATCGAGTCTCGGGCAAGTAACATACCGTCGACAAAGGGAATAGCATACGGGTTGCTTGAACCCTCGACATCGTGGTTCATCCGATGACAACATCGAGGAGCGTGTGGGAGCCAACATGGGTATCCAGATCCGCTGTTGGTTATTGACGGAGAGTGTCTCGGTCATGTCTACATGTCTCCCGAACCCGTAGGGTCTACACACTAAGGTTCGGTGGCGCTAGGGTTAATAGGAAGACTTGTATGTGATTACGAATGTTGTTCGAGTCCGGATGAGATCCCTGACGTCACGAGGAGTTCGGAATGGTCAGGGGTAAAGATTTATATATGGGAAGTCATCAAGCGGACACCGGAAAAGTTTGGTCATATCGGTATAATGGAGGGTCCACGGAAAGGTTCCGGAGGACCACGGGAGGGGCCACCCTTTGGGGGCCACTTGGGCTGCGTGGGAGGCAGCCAGCCCCTGGTGGGCTGGGCGCAACCCTCCCTTGGCCCATGCACCTAGGGTTGAGGGGGAACCCTAGGGGGCGCCCTGCTTGGGGGCAAGCCCCCTCCCTTGGCCGCCGCCCCCCCTCTAGATGCATCTAGAGGGGTCGGCCCTCCTCCTTCCCTATAAATAGAGGGGTGGAGGGAGGGCTACACACCATTGAAGGCGCAGCCCTCCCTCCCAACACCTCTCCTCCTCCGCATAAGCTTGGCGAAGCCTCGCCGGAGAACAACATCCATCCGCATCACGCCGTCGTGCTGCCATTGGAGTGGTCTTCCTCAACCTCTCCTTCCTCCTTGCTGGATCAAGACGGAAGGAGGCGCCGTCTCCGCACGTGTGTTGAACGCGGAGGTGCTGTCCGTTTAGCACTTGGTCATCGGTGATCGGAATCACGTTGGGAACGTCTTCATCATCACCACTCCCTCGAACGCTTCTGTATTCGATCTACAAGTGGTATGTAGATGCAAACTCTCTCTCTTGACTCGTTGCTTAGTAGAACTCATAGATGGATCTTGGTGAAACCGTAGGAAAAATTTTAATTTTCTGCAACGTTCCCCAACACAAAGTGTGGACTTTGGTTGACTTGCCTGATGATCGGCAAGCCATAGAAAATAAATGGATCTTCAAGAGGAAGATGGACGCTGATAGTAGTGTTACTACCTACAAAGCTAGACTTGTCGAAAATGGTTTTTTACAAAGTTCAAGGTGTTGACTACGATGAGATTTTCTCACTCGTAGCGATTCTTAAGTCTGTCCGAATCATGTTAGCAAATTGCCACATTTTATGAAATCTGGCAAATGGAGGTCAAAACTGCATTCCTTAATGGACTTATTAAAGAAGAAGTTGTATATGATGCAACAAGAAGGTTTTGTCAATCCTAAAAGTGCTAACAAAATGTGCAAGCTCCAGTGATCCATCAATGGACTGGTGCAAGCATCTCGGAGTTGGAATATACGCTTTGATAAGTTGATCAAAGCATATAGTTTTATACGGACTTGCGGTGAAGCCTGTATTTACAAGAAAGTGAGTGGGAGCACTACAACCTTTCTGATAAGTATATGTGAGTGGCATATTGTTGATCAGAAATGATGTTGAATTTTCTGGAAAGCATAAAGGAGTGTTTGAAAAGAGTTCTTCAAAGAAAGATCTCGGTAAAGCTACTTACATATTGAGCATCAAGATCTATTGAGATAGATCAAGACACTTGATAAGATTTTCAATGAGTACATACCTTGACAAGTTTTTGAAGTAGTTCAAAATGGAACAGTCAAAGAAAGAGTTCTTGCATGTGTTACAAGGTGTGAAGTTGAGTGAAGACTCAAAACCCGACCACGACAGAAGATAGAAAGAGAATGAAAGTCATTCCCTACGCCTCAGCCATAGGTTCTATAAAGTATGTCATGTTGTGTACCAGATCTATTGTATACCCTACATTGAGTTTAGCAAGGGAGTACAATAGTGATCTAGGAGTAGATCACTGGACAACGGTAAAAATTGTCCTTAGTGGAATAAGGATATGTTTCTCGATTATGGAGGTGACAAAAGGTTCGTCGTAAAGGGTTACGTCGATGCAAGTTTTGACACTGATCCAGATGACTCTAAGTCTCAATCTGGATACATATTGAAAGTGAGAGCAATTAGCTAGAGTAGCTCCGTGCAGAGCATTGTTGACATAGAAATTTGCAAAATACATACGGATCTGAATGTGGCAGACCCGTTGACTAAACTTCTCTCACAAGCAAAACATGATCACACCTTAGTACTGTTTGGGTGTTAATCACATAGCGATGTGAACTAGATTATTGACTCTAGTAAACCCTTTTGGTGTTGGTCACATGACGATGTAAACTATGGGTGTTAATCACATGATGATGTGAACTATTGGTGTTAAATCACATGGCGATATGAACTAGATTATTGACTCTAGTGCAAGTGGGAGACTGAAGGAAATATGCCCTAGAGGCAATAATAAAGTTATTATTTATTTCCTTATTTCATGATAAATGTTTATTATTCATGCTAGAATTGTATTAACCGGAAACTTGATACATGTGTGAATACATAGACAAACAGAGTGTCACTAGTATGCCTCTACTTGACTTGCTTGTTGAATCAAAGATGGTTAAGTTTCATAGCCATAGACAAGAGTTGTCATTTGATTAACGGGATCACATCATTAGAGAATGATGTTGTCAGTGGGAAACGACACCTATGGGATCACTGGAATCCCTTCTACGGTTGCGGGGCGCGGGGATCGTGCGAAGAGCGGGACTAGTAGACAACACAAAGGGGATTTACCCAGGTTCGGGCTGCAAAGATGCGTAAAACCCTACGATCCTGCTTTGGTGGCTGTATTTAGTGTTCTTGAGCCCTTGAACTAGCTCTGGGTGCTGCTAGGTTCGAAAAAGCCGAATCCTTCTCCAGTGCGCCATGGGCCTCCTTTTATAGGCGAAAGGGGCTACCACAGTGGCACACATGAGGTGGAAACTGCTACAACGCTGTGAACTTATCGCTGGTGTTACAGGACAAAGCACATTTAATGCGAGCCTTAGGTGTCCCTTCGCTTTATCGGGGACGGGAGCGAGGCCCATCCCGTCCGTCGCCGCTCCTCCTTGCTTCGACACGCGCCCTGGCCAGCGATGCATGCGGTGCCATGTAGGCAGGCAGGCAGCTGAGGTGGCACGGTGGTGGAGCCTCCACGAAGGGTCGCATGTTGCCATGCAGGTGCCTGCCCAGCTGGTTGGGCGGCAGCTGCATGCGAATGGCGGCGGAGGCTTGGTTGGAGTGGACCTAGCGGTGGGCCTGCTGGCGTCCTTGGTGAGGGCCTTGCCGGGTGGCCCGGCAAGGGTCTTGCCATGGCGCGCTGTCGTCCCCAACAAGAACCTTGCCGGGGGTCTGGTGGCCTTCCTCGGCAAGGATCTTGCCGAGGACCATCGTCTTCTAATCCCCATCTGATCTTGAATATGTCTTCACAAAGATCTGCATGCCACCACAGGGGTGCCTTCCCGAGCCCTGGCCCCACGCGGATGATGGCATTGGGGACCGTGGGATCAAGGGTGGCTCGCTCTGCTGGTGTGGGGCGGGCTGCCCCGGCAAGGGTCTTGCCGGGGGATCCTGCTTCGTCCCTCTGCTCTTTGTGGTCTTGGCCTTGGCGTCGCTCTGTTCGTCTTGGGCTTCGGTCTTACCTTAACTTACCTCCTCTGCTCTTCTTGGTGCGAACGCGGGCGCGGCTCCGACTGCCCGTGCATAGGTAAAGGGGTACAAAAAGGCGCCCCTCTTTTTGCACACTGACAGGAGCCCCCGGGCCTGGGCCACACATAAGCACGACACATTGTTGGGCCAGGCCAAAAACGGTGTGCGGGCAGGCGGGGCGGTTTTTACCGTGGTAAGACTCTTCGCGCGCTCCGCTTCCCACGACCCGCGCGCGTGGCGCGGCATGGAGGGGTGTGCGTGACGTGGGCGGCATGCGTGGGGCAGTTCCCGCACGCATGCGTCACGTCGCAGTAAATGGGCAGCGCGCCCTGCGGCTTCCCCATAAAAAAGGGATAACCGCGGGCGCACTGCTCCTTTTACCCTTCACGCAACCCCAATCTAAGAAACCTCCGCCCAGCTTCCTTGTTTTCTCCGAGCTTTGTTTCTGCTCGCCGCCGTTGCGCTTCCGCTGCCCTCTGTCCTGCCCTCCTCCTCCAGCCGCCATGGCACCAAAATCTACCAAGGGCAAGGGGGCGGCCAAGGTCGCCGGAGCTGTGGAGCCGCCGGAGAGCGTGCTGGCGGGGCAGCAGATGCAGTCCGCCTTCTTCTTCCCCTTGATGGTTGACGTGTTCGAGCTTCGGGACTCCTTCAGGCCCCTGTGGGGAGTGAAGACGGGGGGAGAGAACTCGGGGCATCCAACCACGTGCGTCATCCCCGCCGACTTCGCCGAGCCTGCCCCAAATCGGTACCCCTTCTTTGTTGATTATTTTTCTTGTGGGCTCTGTCCTCCCTTCTCTGATTTCTTCAACGACATCATGCACACCTTCGTCTTCCGCCTCCTGGATTTTACTCCGAATGCAGTGGCGTGCATGGCTCTTTTCGCGCACCTCTGCGAAGGCTTCACCGGGGTGCACCCAACACGGCGCTCTTCCTGAAGGAAATATGCCCTAGAGGCAATAATAAAGTTATTATTTATTTCCTCATATCATGATAAATGTTTATTACTCATGCTAGAATTGTATTACCCGGAAACATGATACATGTGTGAATACATAGACAAACATAGTGTCACTAGTATGCCTCTACTTGACTAGCTCGTAAATCAAAGATGGTTAAGTTTCCTAAGCATAGACATGAGTTGTCATTTGATTAACAGGATCACATCATTAGGTGAATGATGTGATTGACCTGACCCGTTCCGTTAGCTTAGCACTTGATCGTTTAGTATGTTGCTATTGCTTTCTTCATGACTTATACATGTTCCTATGACTATGAGATTATGTAACTCCCGTTTACCAGAGGAACACTTTGTGTGCTACCAAACGTCACAACGTAACTGGGTGATTATAAAGGTGCTCTACAGGTGTCAACAAAGGTACTTGTTGAGTTGACGTATTTCGAGATTAGGATTTGTCACTCCGATTGTCGGAGAGGTATCTCTGGGCCCTCTCGGTAATGCACATCACTATAAGCCTTGCAAGCAATGTAGATAATGACTTAGTTACGGGATGATGCATTACGTAACGAGTAAAGAGACTTGCCAGTGACGAGATTGAACTAGGTATTGAGATACCGACGATCGAATCTCGGGCAAGTAACATACCGATGACAAAGGGAACAACGTATGTTGTTATGCGGTTTGACCGATAAAGATCTTCGTAGAATATGTGGGAGCCAATATGGGCACCCAGGTCCCGCTATTGGTTATTGACTGGACACGTGTGTCGGTCATGTCTACATAGTTCTCGAACCCGTAGGGTCCGCACGCTTAACGTTTGTTGACGATATAGTACTATGAGTTATGTATGTTGGTGACCGAATGTTGTTCGGAGTTTTAGATGAGATCACAGATATGACGAGGTACTCCGGAATGGTCCGGAAGTAAATATTAATATGTGGATGGTAGTGTTTGATCTCTGGAAGGGTTCCGGAATTCACCGGAAGGGGTTCCGGATGTTTCTCGAAATGTTTGGGCACGAGAACACTTTATCTGGGCCAAAGGGGAAAGCCCACGAGGCTTTTGGAAAGTGCAAAAGGAAGTTTTGCGGAGACCGGAGGCTAGACGCCAGGAACACTGGCGTCTAGGGGGTAGACACCGGGAACCCTGGCGTCTAGCCCTGGAGTATGAGAAGGACTCTTGCCTTTCGGGTGAAACCGACTTTGAGGAGGCTTTTACTCCAAGTTTCGACCCCAGGGCTCAGCATATAAATAGAGGGGTAGGGCTAGCACCCAAGACGCATCAAGAAACACCAAGCCGTGTGCCGGCAACCCCGTCCCCCTGTAGTTCATCCTCCGTCATAGTTTCCGTAGTGCTTAGGTGAAGCCCTGCGGAGATTGTTCTTCACCAACACCGTCACCACGCCGTCGTGCTGCCGGAACTCATCTACTACTTCGCCTGTCTTGCTGGATCGAGAAGGTGAGGACGTCATCGAGCTGAACGTGTGCAGAACTCGGAGGTGTCGTGTGTTCGGTACTTGGATTGGTCAGATTGTGAAGACGTACGACTACATCAACCGCGTTGATAAACGCTTCCGCTTAGCGATCTTCAAGGGTATGAAGATACACTCCCCCTCTCGTTGCTATGCATCACCATGATCTTGCGTGTGCGTAGGAATTTTTTTGAAATTACTACGTTCCCCAACAGTGGCATCCGAGCCTGGTTTTATGCGTAGATGTTATATGCACGAGTAGAACACAAGTGAGATGTGGGCGATACAAGTCATACTGCTTACCAGCATGTCATACTTTGGTTCGGCGGTATTGTTGGATGAAGCGGCCCGGACCGACATTACGCGTACGCTTACGTGAGACCGGTTCTCTCGACGTGCTTTGCAGAGAGGTGGCTAGCGGGTGTCAGTTTCTCCAACTTTAGTTGAACCGAGTGTGGCTACGCCCGGTCCTTGCGAAGGTTAAAACAGCACTAACTTGACGAACTATCGTTGTGGTTTTGATGCGTAGGTAAGAACGGTTCTTGCTAAGCCCGTAGAAGCCACGTAAAACTTGCAACAACAAAGTAGAGGACGTCTAACTTGTTTTTGCAGGGTATGTTGTGATGTGATATGGTCAAGACGTGATGCTATATTTTATTGTACGAGATGATCATGTTTTGTAACCGAGTTATCGGCAACTGACAGGAGCCATATGATTGTCGCTTTATTGTATGCAATGCAATCGCCCTGTAATGCTTTACTTTATCACTAAACGGTAGCGATAGTCATAGAAGCATAAGATTGGCGAGATGACAACGATGCTACGATGGAGATCAAGGTGTCGCGCCGGTGACGATGGTGATCATGACGGTGCTTCGGAGATGGAGATCACAAGCACAAGATGATGATGGCCATATCATATCACTTATATTGATTGCATGTGATGTTTATCTTTTATGCATCTTATCTTGCTTTGTTTGACGGTAGAATTTTAAGATGATCTCTCACTAATTATCAAGAAGTTTTCTCCCTGATTATGCATCGTTGCCAAAGTTCGTCGTGCCCAGACACCACGTGATGATTGGGTGTGATAAGCTCTACGTCCATCTACAACGGGTGCAAGCCAGTTTTTGCACACGCGGAATACTCGGGTTAAACTTGACGAGCCTAGCATATGCAGATATGGCCTCGGAACACGGAGACCGAAAGGTCGAGCGTGAATCATATAGTAGATATGATCAACATAGTGATGTTCACCATTGAAAACTACTCCATCTCACGTGATGATCGGACAGAGTTTAGTTGATTTGGATCACGTGATCACTTAGATGACTAGAGAGATGTCTGTCTAAGTGGGAGTTCTCAAGTAATATGATTAATTGAACTTAAATTTATCATGAACTTAGTACCTGATAGTATTTTGCTTGTCTATTTTAATTGTAGATAGATGACTCGTGTTGTTGTTCCGTTGAATTTTAATGCATTCCTTGAGAAAGCAAAGTTGAAAGATGTTAGTAGCAATGATGCGGATTGGATCCGTGATCTAAGGTTTATCCTCATTGCTGCACAGAAGAATTATGTCCTTAATGCACCGCTAGGTGAGCGGACCTATTGCAGGAGCGGATCGCGGCGTTATGAACGTTTGGCTAGCTCAATATGATAACTACTTGATAGTTAGTGCACCATGCTTAACGGCTTAGAATCGGGACTTCAAAGACGTTTTCAACGTCATGGACCATATGAGATGTTCCAGGAATTGAAGTTAATATTTCAAGCAAATACTCGAGTTGAGAGATAGGAAATCTCCAACAAGTTCTATAGCTAAAAGATGGAGGAGAATCGCTCAACTAGTGAGCATGTGCTCAGATTGTCTGGGTACTACAATCGCTTGAATCAAGTGGGAGTTAATCTTCCAGATAAGATAGTGATTGACAGAGTTCTCTAGACACCATCACCAAGTTACTAGAACTTCGTGATGAACTATAGTATGCAAGGGATGACGAAAATGATTCCCGAGCTCTTCGTGATGTTGAAATCGACGAAGGTAGAAATCAAGAAAGAGCATCAAGTGTTGATGATTGACAAGACCACTAGTTTCAAGAAAAGGGCAAAGGGAAAGAAAGGGAACTTCAAGTAGAATGACAAGCAAGTTGTCACTCCCGCGAAGAAGCCCAAAGCTGGACCAAAGCCTGAAACTAAGTGCTTACACTGCAAAGGAAATGGTCCTTGGGAAGCGAAATACCCTGAATATTTGGTGGATAAGAAGGATGGCAAAGTGAACAAGGGTATATTTGATATACAGGTTATTGATGTGTGCCTTACTAGTGCTTATAGTAGCCCCTGAGTATTTGATACTTGTTCGGTTGCTAAGATTAGTAACTCGGAATAGGAGTTACAGAATAAACAGAAACTAGTTGAGGGGAAGTGACGATTAGTGTTGGAAGTAGTTCCAAGATTGATATGATCATCATCACACACTCCCTATATTTTCAAGATTAGTGTTAAACCTAAATAAATGTTATTTGGTGTTTGCGTTGAGCATAAATATGATAAGATCATGTTTATTGCGATACGATTATTCATCTAAGATAGAGAATAAATTGTTATTCTGTTTACATGAATAAAACCTTCTATGGTCATACACCCAATGGTGATGGTTCATTGAATCTTGATCATAGTGATACACATATTCATAATGTTGATGCCAAAAGATGCAAAGTTAATAATGATAGTGCAATTTATTTGTGGCACTGCCGTTTGGGTCATATCGATGTAAAGCGCATGAAGAAACTCCATAAAGATGGATTTTCGGAATCACTTGGTTATGAATCATTTGATGCTTGCGAACCGTGCCTTTTGGGCAAGATGACTAAAACTCCGTTCTCCGGAACAATGGAACGAGGTACTAACTTGTTGGAAATAATACATACCGATGTATGCGGTCCAATGAGTGTTCTCGTGGCGGGTATCGTTATTTTCTGACCTTCACAAATGATTTGAGCAGATATGCATATATCTACTTAATGAAGCACAAAGTCTGAAACATTTGAAAAGTTCAAAGAATTTCAGAGTGAAGTGGAGAATCATCGTAACAAGAAAATAAAGTTTCTACAATCTGATCGTAGAAAAGAATATTTGAGTTACGAGTTTGGCCTTCATTTTTAAACAATGTGGAATAGTTTCACAGCTCACGCCACATGGAACACCACAGCATAATGGTGTGTCCGAACGTCATAACTGCACTTTATTGGATATGGTGCGATCTATGATGTATCTTAATGATTTACCACTATCGTTTTGGGGTTATGCATTAGAGATAGCTGCATTCACTTTAATAGGGCACCATCTAAATCCGTTGAGACGACACTGTATGAACTATGGTTTAGCGATAAAACCTAAGTATGTCGTTTCTTAAAGTTTGGAGTTGCGATGCTTATGTGAAAAAGGTTTTCAACCTGATAAGCTCGAATCCAAATCGGAGAAGTGCGTATTCATAGAATACCCAAAGGAAACTGTTGGGTACACCTTCTATCACAGATCCGAAGGCAAAAACATCTGTTGCTAAGAATGGATCCTTTCTAGAGAAGGAGTTTCTCTCGAAAGAAGTGAGTGGGAGGAAAGTAGAGCTTGATAAGGTAATTTGTACCTTCTCCCGAATTGGAAAGTAGTTCATCACAGAAATCAGTTACAGTGATTCCTACACCAATTAGTGAGGAAGCTAATGCTGATGATGATGAAACTTTAGATTAAGTTACTACAAAACCTCGTAGGTCTTCCAAAGTACAGTCCGCACTAGAGTGGTATGGTAATCCTGTTCTGGAAGTCATGTTACTAGAACATGATAAACCTACGAACTATGAGGAAGCGACGATGAGCCCAGATTCCGCAAAATGGCTTAAGGCCATGAAATCTGAGATGAGATCCATGTATGAGAACAAAGTATGGACTTTGATTGACCTACCCAATGATCGGCGAGCCATTGAGATTAAATGGGTCTTCAAGAGGAAGACAGACGATGATAGTAGTGTTACTATCTACAAAGCTCGACTTGTTGCAAAAGGTTTTCGACAAGTTCAAGGGGTTGACTACGATGAGACCTTCTCACTCGTAGCGATGCTTAAGTCTGTCCGAATCATGTTAGCGATTGCCGCATTCTATGATTATGAAATATGGCAGATGGATGTCAAAACTGCATTTCTGAATGGATTTCTAGAAGAAGAGTTGTATATGATGCAACCGGAAGGTTTTGTCGATCCTAAGGGAGCTAACAAAGTGTGCAAGCTCCAGCGATCCATTTATGGACTGGTGCAAGCCTCTCGGAGGTGGAATAAATGCTTTGATAGTGTGATCAAAGCATATGGTTTTATACAGACTTTTGGAGAAGCTTGTATTTACAAGAAAGTGAGTGGGAGCTCTGTAGCATTTCTGATATTATATGTAGATGACTTATTGTTAATCGGAAATGATATAGAATTTCTGGATAGCATAAAGGGATACTTGAATAAAAGTTTTTCGATGAAAGACCTCGGTGAAGCTGCTTACATATTGGGCATCAAGATCTATAGAGATAGATCAAGACGCTTGATAGGACTTTCACAAAGCACATACCTTGATAAAGTTTTGAAAAAGTTTAAAATGGATCAGGCAAAGAAAGGATTCTTGCCTGTATTACAAGGTGTGAAGTTGAGTCAGACTCAATGCCCGACCACTGCAGAAGATAGAGAGAAAATGAAAGGAGTTCCCTATGCTTCAGCCATAGGCTCTATCATGTATGCAATGCTGTGTACCAGACCTGATGTGTGCCTTGCTATTAGTTTAGCACGGAGGTACCAGAGTAATCCAGGAGTGGATCACTGGACAGCGGTCAAGAACATCCTAAAATACCTAAAAAGGACTAAGGATATGTTTCTCATTTATGGAGGTGACAAAGAGCTAGTCGTAAATGGTTATGTCGATGCAAGCTTTGACACTGATCCGGACGATTCTAAATCGCAAACCGGATACGTGTTTATATTAAACGGTGGAGCTGTCAGTTGGTGCAGTTCTAAACAAAGCGGAGTACATAGCTGCTTCGGAAGCAGCAAATGAAGGAGTCTAGATGAAGGAGTTCATTTCCGATCTAGGTGTCATACCTAGTGCATCAGGACCAATGAAGATCTTCTGTGATAATACTGGTGCAATTGCCTTGGCAAAGGAATCTAGATTTCACAAGAGGACCAAGCACATCAAGAGACGCTTCAATTCCATCCGGGACCAAGTCTAGGTGGGAGACATAGAAATTTTCAAGATACATACGGATCTGAATGTTGTAGACCTGTTGACTAAGCCTCTTCCACGAGCAAAACATGATCAGCACCAAGACTCCATGGGTGTTAGAATCATTACTGTGTAATCTAGATTATTGACTCTAGTGCAAGTGGGAGACTGAAGGAAATATGCCCTAGAGGCAATAATAAAGTTATTATTTATTTCCTCATATCATGATAAATGTTTATTATTCATGCTAGAATTGTATTACCCGGAAACATGATACATGTGTGAATACATAGACAAACATAGTGTCACTAGTATGCCTCTACTTGACTAGCTCGTAAATCAAAGATGGTTAAGTTTCCTAACCATAGACATGAGTTGTGATTTGATTAACGGGATCACATCATTAGGATAATGATGTGATTGACATGACCCATTCCGTTAGCTTAGCACTTGATCGTTTAGTATGTTGCTATTGCTTTCTTCATGACTTATACATGTTCCTATGACTATGAGATTATGTAACTCCCGTTTACCGGAGGAACACTTTGTGTGCTACCAAGCGTCACAAGCGTAATCGGGTGATTATAAAGGTGCTCTCTGGTGTCTCCAAAGGTACTTGTTCGGTTGGCGTATTTGAGATTAGGATTTGTCACTCTGATTGTTGGAGAGGTATCTCTGGGCCCTCTCGGTAATGCACATCACTATAAGCCTTGCAAGCAATGTAGCTAATGAGTTAGTTACGGGATGATGCATTATGTAACGAGTAAAGAGACTTGCTGGTAACGAGATTGAACTAGGTATTGAGATACCGACGATCGAATCTCGGGCAAGTAACATACCGATGACAAAGGGAACAACGTATGTTTTTATGCGGTTTGACCGATAAAGATCTTCGTAGAATATGTGGGAGCCAATATGGGCATCTAGGTCCCGCTATTGGTTATTGACCGAAGACGTGTCTCGGTCATGTCTACATAGTTCTCGAACCCGTAGGGTCCGCACGCTTAACATTCATTGACGATATTGTACTATGAGTTATGTATGTTGGTGACTGAATGTTGTTTGGAGTTTTAGATGAGATCACAGATATGATGAGGAACTCCGGAATGGTCCGGAAGTAAAGATTGATATTTGGATAGTAGTGTTTGATCTCTGGAAGGGTTCCGGAATTCACCGAAAGGGGTTCCGAATGTTTCCCGAAATGTTTGGGCACGAGAACACTTTATCTGGGCCAAAGGGGAAAGCCCACGAGGCTTTTGGAAAGTGCAAAAGGAAGTTTTGCGGAGACCAGAGGCTAGACGCTAGGAACCCTGGCGTCTAGGGGGTAAACGCCGGGAACCATGGCGTCTAGCCCTGGAGTCCAAGAAGGACTCTTGCCTTTCGGGTGAAACCGACTTTGAGGAGGCTTTTACTCCAAGTTTCGACCCAAGGGCTCAATATATAAATAGAGGGGTAGGGCTAGCACCCAAGACACATCAAGAAACACCAAGACGTGTGCTGGCAACCCCGTCCCCTCTAGTTTATCCTCCGTCATAGTTTCCGTAGTGCTTAGGCGAAGCCCTGCGGAGATTGTTCTTCACCAACACCGTCACCAGGCCGTCGTGCTGCCGGAACTCATCTACTACTTCGCCCGTCTTGCTTGGATCGAGAAGGCGAGGACGTCATCGAGCTGAGCGTGTGCGTAACTCGGAGGTGCCGTCGTTCGGTACTTGGATCGGTCGGATCGTGAAGACGTACGACTACATCAACCACGTTTATAAACGCTTCCGCTTAGCGATCTTCAAGGGTATGAAGATACACTCCCCCTCTCGTTGCTATGCATCACCATGATCCTGCGTGTGCGTAGGAAATTTTTTGAAATTACTACGTTCCCCAACAGAAGCATCACCAAAAACATTGGAGCATGCCATGTTGCATGGCCGCGGTCATCAACGTCATCATAGCATGCTTCATCGCCCTAGTTCTCGAAGCATTGTCGTGGCTGTCAAAGTCATCATTCTCATGGAAGTATTGCCACGGGCATTGAAGTACGCCCATCAGCGTGGTCATGGAAGCATTGCCACGGCATTGAAGCACACCCGTCGTCGTGGTCGTCGACGTCGTTGTGGTTGTCGAAGCATTGCCATGACCATCGAAGCATGCCACGTTGCATGGACACGGTCGTCAGCACCGTCATGGCATGGCTTGTCGCCCTAGTCGTTGAAGCATTGCCATGGCTGTCAAAGTCATCACGGTCGTGGAACGGCCATTGAAGCACGCCCGTCATGGTGGTCATCCAAGCCTCCCGCAGTCGTCGAAGCATCACCAGTACCGTTAAGCATGCCTCGTTGCATGGCCGCGGTTGTCGACGCTATCGTGGCATGCCTCGTCGCCCTAGTCATTGAAGCATTGCCGTGGCCGTCGAAGTCGTCATGCGCAGGAAGGCATTGCCACGGTCATTGAAGACGATGATGCAAGGTCGTGCTTCGACGGTCGTGGCGATAGTGTGCTTCGACGACCGCAACAACACTGTGACGGAGGCCTGACTGCCTCCATGATGGTACGACGCCGTGCTTCCACAAGCGCGGCAACGCTGCAACGGCGGCCCGGCTGGTTCTGTGATGTTGCGACGGGTGTGCTTTAATGTCCTTGGATTGCTGCAGCGATGATGTGCTTCACGACCATGGTGACACTGACAAGGTAGCCCAGCTGCTTCAGTGATGGTGCGATGGGCATGCTTTGACTTGCTTCGACTGCTGCAGCGACAACGTGCTTCGCAACCACCGCGACGTTGACACGGCAGCTCGACTGCTTCGATGATGTTGCGATGGGCGTGCTTCGACTGCTGCGGTGACAACGTGCTTTGAACAGTTGTGGTGATGCGGCGGCGACCTGTTTGATGTCCGCCGCTGAAAGTGCAACTATCCCTAGGTGGTTTTGGTAATTCATAACAACATATAGCTCATTGAGCTAATGCTATTCCAAGACAATTATTTCAGGAAAGCTCAATGAATGGCATGGCATGGATGATGAAAGTGGATCCCTCAAAATACTAAGGACAAAGGATTGGCTCAAGCTCAAAAGCTCAAGACTCTTCATTTTACATTTTAGTGATCCAAGATCACATTGAGTCTATACGAAAAGCCAATACTATCAAGAAGGGATGAGGTGTTGCTTAATGAGCCTTTTGCTTCATGTGCTTAGTGATATGCTCCAAAACCCTCAACTACTTTCCCACATCCACAAATGACATAAACCTAAAGCCAAAATCGGGCACATCGATTCTTTCTATCCGGCGCCACCGATTCCAAAAAGTCATAGCCACTGCCACAAACCCTAAGCAAATCGGTCTTACCGATAGGGATCTCGGTCTCACCGAGATGGGGTTGCAATCTCTCTGTTTCCCTTCAGAACGCGTTCGGTCTAACCAAGTGAGCGATGGTCCCACCAAGATTGCAATGTAAACTCTCTGCTTCCTTTTGTAACATTTGGTCTCACCGAAAAGAGCAAATCGGTCCCACCGAAGTTTACGACCAACTCTCTCGGTTAGCTAATTACCAAAATCGGTCTCACCGAGTTTGTATAATTGGTCTCACCGAGATTACGTTATGCCCTAACCCTAACCATATCGGTCTTACCGAGATGCATGTCGATCCACGAAAATCACTAACGGTCACTAGGTTTACTAAATCGGTCCGACCGAGTTTAACTATTCGGTCCCACCGAGTTTGGTAAATTGTGTGTAACAGTTAGATTTTGTGTGGAGGCTATATACCCCTCCACCTCCTCTTCATTCATGGAGAGAGCCATCAGACTGAGCCTACACTTCCAACTTACCATTTCTGAGAGAGAACCACCTACTCATGTGTTGAGGCCAAGATAATTCGTACCATATGAATCTTGATCTCTAGCCTTCCCCAAGTTGCTTTCCACTCAAATCATCTTTCCATCAGATCCAAATCCTATGAGAGAGAGTTGAGTGTTGGGGAGACTATCATTTGAAGCACAAGAGCAAGGAGTTCATCATCAACACACCATTTGTTACTTCTTGGAGAGTGGTGTCTCCTAGATTGGCTAGGTGTCACTTGGGAGCCTCCGACAAGATTGTGGAGTTGAACCAAGGAGTTTGTAAGGGCAAGGAGATCGCCTACTTCGTGAAGATCTACCGCTAGTGAGGCAAGTCCTTCTTGGGCGACGGCCATGGTGGGATAGACAAGGTTGCTTCTTCGTGGACCCTTTGTGGGTGGAGCCCTCCGTGGACTCACGCAACCGTTACCCTTCGTGGGTTGAAGTCTCCATCAACGTGGAGGTACGATAGCACCACCTATCGGAACCACGCCAAAAACATCCGTGTCTCCAATTGCGTTTGAATCCTCTAAACCCTTCCCTTTACTTTCTTGCAAGTTGCATGCTTTATTTTCCACTGCCAATATACTCTTTGCATGCTTGCTTGAATTGTGTGATGATTGCTTGACTTGTTCTAATATAGCTAAAATCTGCCAAACTATAAAATTGGGAAAAGGTTAAGTTTTTAATTGGTCAAGTAGTCTAATCACCCCCCCCCCCTCTAGACATACTTCAAGGTGCTACAGCCGCGACGAAGGTCCGGTTGCTTCGATGATGTTGCCACACCATGCTTCACGGCCACGACAACGTTGCGATGACGGCACGACTGCTGCAACGACCGTGGTGTGTGCATGGTGGGCCGTCTTCTTCGGTGATGCTGCGATGACACATGCTTCGACAGCCCCGGCGTTGGCGTCGACAAAGGCGCTACTCCAAGCATTCCTAGAGAGGAATGTTGTGCTCGTGCTGCATGGGAGAAGACGAGTGTGATGTGATATGAAGGGAAGGACGAGTGCGTGTGATCAGGCGCATCGAACCGGCAACGGTACTACTACGTACTCTCTTCGTCCGAAAATACTTATAATTAAAATGGAAAAAATGATGTATTTAAAATTAAAATACATCTAGATACATTCTTTTTTATTCATTTTGATGACAAGTATTTCCGGACGGAGGAAGTAATTCTGTTTGCATCATATGAAGCTTGAGTAGCGCGGCTAGACGTTACTGCTACCACGGCTATACGGTCTGGCTACCTCCGCACCACACAATTACGAAGGATCGGACGACGCCAGACGCGACTCATGCCAAGAAATCATCCGGATGATTTAAAACATTTTCCTTCGGATAGCGCTATGATCAGATACCGGCTGCAAAAACCGTGAAACGAAAGCAAGGAGGGACGACGGCGAGCCATTCGTTGCAAACTAGCGGGCGTTGCAACTGTGCGTTGCTAGCTTTTTCATGATTGTGAGGCACATGCACGGTGATGATGGCGAGGGAGACAATCTTAGGATTTCGTCGCCGGATCGCTCCTTTGCATAACAAGGGGAGGCCAGCCTGGCTCTTCACGAACCCTGCCAACATCATGCGGCTCCGCCCCGGCCTCGACCACAACTTCACGGTGATGGCGCACGCCCATTTCTGCCAGTGGCTCTTCCAGCTTGACGTGGGCCGCGAGGCGAGGTCGAGCAGACCGGCAAGGTCGTGAGGGCCACCGTGAAGGCCGGTAAGGTCCTCAAGGGCCAGTTGTTCAAGCTGCCAATGGGGGTGGTCCCGTTGTGCAACAATTCGCGTCGGTCCAAGATCATTGCCATGATGCCGGACTGCAATGCGCATGGCCCCGTCCCGAGCTGGAAGGAGCCGGAGGACGCCGAAGTGCAGCAGTTCTTTGACACCATGCACGAGAGGTATGTCAACACAGACGCCGAGCGGCTGCTTGTCCAGGACACCACGCAGGCGGAGCTTGACTATATCGCCTCCAGGGCGAGGGAGGCACAGCTTGCCAGGGAGGCCGGCAGCGCCGGCGGTGTGGAGGACAAGGCCGCGACGGCCACAGAGGAGGAGGAGCTCGCCCGGTGGGCGGTGGCCGCAGGGGTAGCCAGCAGCGCGGCACCGAGGCTCCTCTGGTTGAGGATGTGACCGGCGAGTCATAGGAGGAGGAGGTCGAGACCGCAGGCTCGACACCGGCTATGGGGAGAGGGCGAGTCCTGTGGCGGGCTAGTTCCGGCAAGCCGGTCCGGCCTGGCAGGGCTGCGTGGCATGCTGACCTTGGAGGGTCCCGCCCCACACGAGGTCCTGGCGAAGAAGCCGGGCGAAGGTCATGTGAAGAAGAAGACAGCCGCCCCTTCTTCATCCAAGCTTGCCCAGACGCCGCCTCCTTCCCCTCCTCCGGTGGATGTTGATACGGAGGTCACCTTTGATTATGGATCCCTCAGCCCGAGGAGGAAGAGGAAGACAGCAGAGGAGGAGGCGAACGACGAGTAAGCATTCGGTTCCTTTTCGTTATCTCTGCCGCCTCACTCTGCGTTGCTTGTCTTGACTTGTCATAATCCTTGCAGGGACGGGGAGACGCTGGCCCAGAGAGCGAAGAGGGACAAGGTCTCGGTGAGTGGCCAGCCCCTAGCTGGTACTTCGAGGGCGCCCCTTGTGGTGTCGAGCAGCCCGGACAACAGCCCCCGACACAGCCCCCTACGTAAGTTCACCATTCTTCCCCCTTCGACATGTGTCAAGGGCACGACACTTTGGTGCTGACCTTGCCAGGTATGCAGGAGGAGAGCGGCAGCAGGAGGAGCCACAGAGGGCTACTCCCAACACGCCGCCCCCATCGACCACGCCACCCCGAGGGACGTCCCCGGCAAGGGCGCCAAGCACCGAGCCCACGCACATGGAGGAGGAGGAAGAGAACTTGGGCGCCGGCGGCTTTGCCTTGACGCCAAATGTTGGCGGGGAGGGGACTTCCATTTCCCAGCCGGGCGCTGGCACCGGTAAGTCGTTCGTCGTTCGTCCCTGCTTCTTTTTCTTTCCGGCTCTTGGTCCTGGCCTTGCCTCACCCCCTTCTTCGGCGCCCAGATTCCTCCTCGGTGAACCCAGAGGATGTGGACGCCGTGATCGAGGATGTTGCCAAGGCCGCCGAGGCGGACGCCGAGAAGATCGCCACCGAGGAGGCCACCAAGGACGCTGCCGAGGACGTCGCCGAGGGGCCTACTGGGGAGGCCGGCAAGGCTGCTGATGAGGAGGCCGGCAAGGGGCCTGCCGGGGAAGCCGGCGGGGCTGCTACCGAGGAGGAGGAGGAGGAGGCTGGCGACCGGCCTTCCTCCTCTGCTGCTTCCGGCTCCGGCAAGTACCTAAGGTTGAGTGACGACTTGTTCGTCCACCTTCCAGGCGCGTCGAGCACCAGGACACCCGTCGAGGGAGAGGTGTTTGACGACGAAGTGCTTGCCGCTGCCAGGTTTGAAGTCGTCGACAAGCCGATTGTTGGCGGCGACGGTTCGCAGGAAGAGCGGCTCCTCCACGTCATGGGCGCCAGCTTCCGGAAGCTCCAGGCGCTCCACCGCGCCTGCCTGGACAAGGTTAAGTCTAGGATGGCGGTGGTGGAGAAGGCGGAGGCGGACCTCCAGGAGCGCGTTGCCGAGGCGCAGGACTGGTTCCGCGAGGCCCACAAGGAGCTCAAGGCTGCTCAGGGCGAGCTGGCCAAGCATGACGTGGAGCTCACCATGAAGCTCGGCGACGTCGAGAAAGCTCAGTAAACAGCGAAGAACTTGGCCGCGGCCGCCGAAGCCGCCCGCACTCAGCACGAGGCTGTGCTGCACTCCCAGGAGGAGGACCTTACTGCACGCGAGGAGAAGCTTGCCGCCACGCTTTGTGGCAAGGATGCAGAGGTGGAGAAGCTTGTCCTGCGGCGGACCAGTGAGCTGGAGCAGAGGCACAAAGAGGCACTCGATGCCCAGGCCTAGGTTCACGCTGGCAAGGTGGAGGAGCTGGAGGTGGAGCGCGACAGGCTGAAGGAGCAGGCGCTGAAGCTGTCCCAGGAAAGGGACACGCTTAACAGTGCTCTGACAGAGGCGCGGGGCGCGGTCGTCAGCAAGGCCGGGGAGCTCTCCGAGGCCAACAACTCCATCAAAGACCTCAAGCTAAAGTTGGAGAGTCTCGAGAAGGTGTTGTCAGAGGCCACAACCCGGGAGGGGGCCCTGGCCAAAGAGCTGGAGGCCGAGAAGCTGTTGCGGACGAACGAGGGCCTCAACTTCGCGGATCACGTGGAGGGCGAGAACCGTTGGCTCGATCGCCTCTCCACCATCGCCAACCAAACCGCCACGCAGTTGGCCATCATGGGGGTGCCGGACGTGAGGTACGTCCCGGAGCGGAGCGTGAGCGCCAATTGCAGCCTGACAATGTTCTTCGAGAAGGTCGTCGATACTCTGGAGCGGCTCCACGCCAACCGGGCGGCCTCACTGGCCGACGAGTCCGGGAGGCTTTGCCTGGGTGCCATGACCAAGGTTCTCACCAAGGTGGCGCACTGGTACCCCAACCTCGACTTCGACGCCGCGCTGGAGAGCTTGCCGGAGGGTACTGACCTCGCGCCGCTCAGGGAGCATATCAAGCCCATCGTCAGCCGTGTCAGCGGAATTCTGAGGGTGGAGGGCCAGCGCCGGGATTAGGCATCCCATTCTTTATCGCCGCTGCAGATCCACAACCAAGACAATCGCTATCTTTAGTTAGGACCGCAGCAACAATTTGATGTAATATAACTCTGCAGCACTTTCAGTATCATGCATGTTTTTCCTGTCCGATTTTCCTTTGTATGTCCACCCTACGTAACTGGGTAGGCCTTGCCGGCGCGTAAACCCAGGGCGGCGTCTCGGGGACGGATCCCCATTGGCTTGCCGGGTGTGCTTGCTGCCGGGCGAACCACCTTACCGCCCTTAGCGCGGCCGCCCGAACTGTCGAGCTTGACTCGAGTCAGGGTCAGGAGCGTTGCCAGGTGCGGAAGGCTACCCCACCGCTCTCGACGCGACAGCTTTGAGATGTTGAGCGGACTCGAAACAGAACAAAGGCGTTGCCAATCGCGGGGGCCTTTGCGTGCAGGTTTCCCATACATAGGCCAAATCTCCGAGGAGGATAACCTCAAGTGTAAAAAGAAAATAATCCAAGGCACTGAATAACTTAGCTTTTCTGTTGCCGAGCCGGCGCCGTTTCTCCAGCCGCCTTCTTCTCAGAAACCGAAAATGACGAAGAACCGCTAGGCTAACTACTAGGCCAGATTCTCACAATTGCGCCCCCTACCTGGCGCGCCAAAGATGTCGGTGGGAAACGACACCTATGGGATCACTAGAATCCCTTCTACGGTTGCGGGGCACGAGGATCGTGAGAAGATCGGGACTAGTAGACAACACAAAGGGGATTTACCCAGGTTCGGGCCGCAAAGATGCGTAAAACCCTACGATCCTGCTTTGGTGGATGTATTTAGTGTTCTGAGCCCTTGAACAAGCTCTGGGTGCTGCTAGGTTCGAAAAATCCGAATCCTTCTCCAGTGCTCCATGGGCCTCCTTCTATAGGCGAAAGGGGCTGCCACGGTGGCACACAGGAGGTGGAAAGTGCTACAGCGCTGTGAACTTATGGCTGGTGTTACAGGACAAAGCGCATTTAATGTGAGGCTTAGGTGTCCCTTCTCTTTATCGGTGACGGCAGCGAGGCCCGTCCCGTTCGTCCCCGCTCCTCCTTGCTTCGACGCGCGCCCTGGCCAGCGATGCATGCGGTGCCATGTAGGCAGGCAGGCAGCTGAGGTGGCGCGGTGGTGGAGCCTCCACAAGGGTCGCATGTTGCCACGCAGGTGCCTGCCCAGCTGGTTGGGTCGGCAGCTGCATGCAAACGACGGCGGAGGCTTGGTTGGAGTGGACCTGGCGGTGGCCCTGCTGGCGTCCTTAGTGAGGGCTTGCCGGGTGGCCCGGCAAGGGTCTTGCCGTGGCGCGCTGTCGTCCCCGACAAGAACCTTGCCGGGGGTCTGGTGGCCTTCCTCGACAAGTATCTTGCTGAGGACCATCGTCTTCTAATCCCCATCTGATCTTGAATATGTCTTCACAAAGATCTTCATGCCACCACAGGGGTGCCTTCCCGAGCCCTGGCCCCACGCGGATGATGGTGTTGGGGACCGTGGGCTCAAGGGTGGCTCACTCTGCTGGTGTGGGGCGGGCTGCCCCGACAAGGGTCTTGTCGGGGCTGCTGAGGCTGCCCCGGCAAGGGTCTTGCCGGGGGATCCTACTTCGTCGCTCTGCTATTTGTGGTCTTGGCCTTGGCGTCGCTCTGTTTGTCTTGGGCTTCGGTCTTACCTTGACTTATCTCCTCTACTCTTCTTGGTGCAACCACGGGCGCGGCTCCGACTGCCCGTGCACAGGTAAAGGGGTACAAAAAGGTGCCCCTCTTTTTGTACACCGACATATGTGATTGACTTGACCCATTCCATTAGCTTAGCATTTGATCGTTTAGTATGTGGCTATTGCTTTCTTCATGACTTATACATGTTACTATGACTATGAGATTATGCAACTCCCGAATATCGGAGGAACACTTTGTGTGCTACATAAGGTCACAACGTAACTGGGTGATTATAAATGTGCTCTACAGGTGTCTCCGATGGTACTTGTTGAGTTGGCATAGATCGAGACTAGGATTTGTCACTCCGATTGTAGGAGAGGTATCTCTGGGCCCTCTCGGTAATGCACATCACTACAAGCCTTGCAAGCAATGTGACTAATGAGTTAGTTGCGGGATGATGCATTACGGAACGAGTAAAGATACTTGCCGGTAACGAGATTGAACTAGGTATTGAGATACCGACGATCGAATCTCCGACAAGTAACATACCGATGACAAAGGGAACAATGTATGTTGTTACGCGGTTTGACCGATAAAGATCTTCGTAGAATATGTGGGAGCCAATATGAGCATCCAGGTTCCACTATTGGTTATTGACCGGAAACGTGTCTCGGTCATGTCTACATAGTTCTCGAACCCGTACGGCCCGCACGCTTAACGTTTGGTGATGATCGGTATTATGATTTTATGTGTTTTGATGTACCGAAGTTAGTTCGAAGTCCCGGATGAGATCGGGGACATGATGAGGAGTCTCGTCGTAAAGATCGATATATTGGACGACTATATACGGACTACGGAAAGGTTCCGAGTGATTCGGGTATTTTTCGGAGTACAGGAGAGTTACGGGAATTCGCCGGGGAATATATGGGCCTTATTGGGCTTTAGGGGAAAGAGAGAGGGGAGGCTGCGTGCCCCCCCAAGGCTTAGTCGAGGTGGACTAGGGGAGGCGGCGCCTCCTTCCTTCTCTTCTCTTTTCCCTTTCCTTCTCTCCTACTCCTACTACTTGGAAGGGCTCCTAGTTCTACTAGGAAAGGGGGAATCCTACTCCCGGTGGGAGTAGGACTCCCCTAGGGCACGCCATAGAGAGGGCCGGCCCTCCCCCTCCTTATCTCCTTTATATATGGGGAGGGGGGCACCCCTTGGAGACACAACAATTGATCATTGATCTCTTAGCCGTGTGCGGTGCCCCCCTCCACCATAATCCACCTCGGTCATATCGTAGCGGTGCTTAGGCGAAGCCATGCGTCGGTAGCAACATCATCACTGTCATCACGCCATCGTGCTGACGGAACTCTCCCGTGAAGCTCTGCTGGATCGGAGTTTGTGGGACGTCATCGAGCTGAACGTGTGCTGAACTCGGAGGTGTCGTGCTTTCGGTACTTGGATCGGTCGGATAGTGAAGACGTACGACTACATCAACCGCGTTGTTCTAACGCTTCCGCTTTCGGTCTACGAGGGTACGTGGACACACTCTCCCCTCTCATTGCTATGCATCACCATGATCCTGCGTGTGCGTAGGAATATTTTTGAAATTATTACGTTCCCCAACACCTAACTCAACCCCCTGAAGCTAATGATTGGCTCCGTGACATCACTTTCGAGTTGAAGTCTGTTGATGTAGCCCCTGCCAACTATGTCACCTTCACGGCTTACTCTCTGAAAGGTCCCGCTGCTCAATGGCAGGACAACCACAGACATCCCTTACCTGTTGGAACCGCCATCACTTGGCCGGATTTCCAAGCTGCATTCCACGGGCCAATGTCGAACCACAATGGTTAGTCACAACGTCCCAGTTGAAATTGAAGGGTTGGACTTCCATGTACCCCCATTGTTTTGAAGTCGTCCAATACCGACCTCATTTTGCGAATGGAATGGTTGAAGACACATACCGCTTCTATCATTTGCGCCATTAAAACCATCCATCTACTACACCCTTCAAGTGTGATAGTAAGCTACCATGCTCATCTTGTTCGAAATGCTGAAGCACGGATTTATTCCTTGATTGTGTTAAATGCTTCTCCTCTAGTGAGAATCGAAAACGCTCTAGTCGTTTGTGAATTCCAAGATACCTTTCCAAAAGAACTACCCAGTTCATGACCTTGAACTTGCTGCAGCTAACTTTTCACTGAAGTTGTGGCGACATTTCCTTCTTGGTAATTGTCGGTGGGAAACGACACCTATGGGATCACTGGAATCCCTTCTACGGTTGCGGGGTGCGGGGATCATGAGAAGAGCGGGACTAGCAGACAGCACAAGGGGATTTACCCAGGTTCGGGCCGCAAAGATGCGTAAAACCCTACAATCCTGCTTTGGTGGATGTATTTAGTGTTCTTGAGCTCTTGAACTAGCTCTAGGTGCTGCGAGGTTCGGAAGAGCCGAATCCCTGTGAGGATCCGGAGTCCGATCCCTTTCCTCGGTACGCCTTGGGCCTCCTTTTATATGTCAAAGGGGTCGCCACAGTTGTATACAGGAGGTGGGAAGTATCTACAGTGTCCAAGCTTATCGCCTAACATCACACAACAAACGCCTTTAATGCGGCGCTTATGTGTCCTCTTGTTTTATCGGGGTGGCGAGGAAGCTCGTCCCAGCTGTCGTCGCCTCGCCTGGCCTTGATGCGCATTTGAGCTGACGAGGCGTTGTAGCACCACGTTGGCCGGCTGCTGGGCTGGCGCGGTGGCGGAGTCTTCACGAAGATCTGTATGCCACCACGCAGGTGCTTGCTGAGTTGGCGTGGAGGCCGCACGTCACCACGCAGGTGCCTGCCCGGCTGGTTGAGCTAGCAGCTGCATGGGGACGCGGTGGAGTCTTTGCAGACGCGGGCCTGGTTGCGGCCCCGCTGATGTCCTCAGCAAGGGTCTTGCCGAGGCCTCGGCAAGAATCTTGCCGTGGCGTCGTGGTCGTCCCCGGCAAGGATCTTGCCGGGGGTCTCGTGGATTTCCTCGGCAAGGATCTCGCCGAGGATCATCGTCTTCTGGCCTCTGGCTTGGTTGCTTCTCTTCGCCTTGTATCTGTCCTCCCGGCGAATGGGATGCTCATTCTTTGGGACGGTGGCTTGAGTTCTGCTTGCCGATGTAGCGCTTGTCGGCGAAGACGGGTCCTCCTTAGTGTAATTGCGTACAGTTGTGGCCCATGCTCGGCGGTTTAGTGTAGCCCTGGTTTTCACTACACCGACAGTAGCCCCCGGGCCCGGCTGCAGCGGAGAACTTCATGAATTCGACACTGGAGACGGGACCAAGATGGGCATGGGTCACGGTTGTTGTTGCACTCAAAGGATCTGCCAGCCCCCGAGCCTATTTCCATGGAAATTTTCTGGCAGAGAACTCTATAGATCTCGATGCTAGAGTGTGGTTTTGTTTCCTTTCTTGCTCCTGGCAAGGCTGTTGCCGGGAAGTCTTATGTTTCTCGCGGAGACTTTTGATGTTCTCGACGCCGGCTTCTGGCAAGCTTGTCACCAGGAAGGCTTTTATCTTCAGCAGAGAACTTCGACGTTCTCGATGCCGGCTTCCGGCAAGCTCGTCGCCAGGAAGGCTTTTATCTTCAGCAGAGAACTTTACCGTTCTCGATGCCGGCTTCCGGCAAGCTAATCACCAGGAAGGCTTGTGGCGAAGAACTTCGTCGTTCTCGACACCGGCTCGCACAAGATCGTTGCCGGGAAGGCTTATGGCAAAGAATTTCATCGTTCTTGACGTCGGCTCCCGGCAAGATCGTCGCCGGGAAGGCTTATGGCGAAGAACTTCGTCGTTCTTGACACCAAGAAGATTGGTCCTAAGGGCGTTGCCAGCCCCCGGCCCATAACTGCGTTTAAATATGACGAGTTGATTAGCATCTGAACTGCACTTAACTCACTTGTAAATTTTGACTTCTGCTAAATATTCCCTATGCCTGCTGGAATGCTTTCTGGTGCGTACGGTCCAGCCAGCAGCGCTTGAGGGAACGGGCCCTTAGCGGCTATTCGGGAACGTCGCCTCCCAGAAAGGTTTACCTTATTGGGTCTAGCGCAACCGCACAAGTTGCCGAGCGGACTCGGGGCAACATGGATCGCAACTAGCCCCGAGAAGGTTCCTTGGCATACAGGTCTATGCAGAAATCTCAAATAAACAGTGCATGCTATCTTCCTATTTGATTTTTCTTTGCATGTCCACCCTACGTAACAGGGTAGGCCTTGCCGGCGCGTAAACCCAGGGCGGCGTCTTGGGGACGGATCCCCATTGGCTGTCGGTGTGTGCTTGCTGTCGGGCGGACCACCTTACCGCCCTTAAGCGCGGCGCTGAATCTGTCGAGCTTGACTCGAGTCGAGTCGAGGCGTTGCCAGTCGAAGGCTACCCGCCCGCTCTCGGCGCGGCTTTGAGCTGTTGGCGGACTCGAAAGCAGAACAAAGCGTTCCCCAATCGCGAGGTGCCCCTTTGCGTGCAGGTTTCCCATACATAGGCCGATCTCCAGGGCGATAACCTCAAGTGTAAAAAGAAAATAATCCAAGGCCTTTGAATAACTTAGCTTTTACATTTGCCGAGCAGCGTCGTTCTCCAGCCGCCTTCTTCTCGAAACCGAAAACAATGAAGAACCGCTAGGCTAACTACTAGACCAGATTCTCACAATTCGCCCCTACAGCGCGCCCAAAGGCGTCGGTGGAAGCGACACCTATGGGATCACTAGAATCCCTTCTACGGTTGCGGGGCGCGGGGATCGTGAGAAGAGCGGGACTAGCACACAGCACAAGGGGATTTACCCAGGTTCGGGCCGCAAAGATGCGTAAAACCCTACGATCCTGCTTTGGTGGATGTATTTAGTGTTCTTGAGCTCTTGAACTAGCTCTAGGTGCTGCGAGGTTCGGAAGAGCCGAATCCCTTTGAGGATCCGGAGTCCGATCCCTTTCCTCGGTACGCGTTGGACCTCCGTTTATATGTCAAAGGGGTCGCCACCGTGGTATACAGGAGGTGGAAAGTATCTACAGTGTCCAAGCTTATCGCCTAACATCACAGAACAAACGCCTTTAATGTGGCGCTTATGTGTCCTCTTGTTTTATCGGGGATGGCGAGGAAGCTCGTCCCAGCTGTCGCCGCCTCGCCTGGCCTTGACGCGCGTCCGAGCTGACGATGCATTGTAGCACCACGTTGGCCGGCTACTGGGCTGGCGCGGTGGCGGAGTCTTCACGAAGATCTGCATGCCACCACGCAGGTGCTTGCTGAGTCGGCGTGGAGGCCGCACGTCGCCACGTAGGTGCCTGCCCAGCTGGTTGAGCTAGCAGCTGCATGAGGATGGCGGTGGAGTCTTGGCAGACACGGGCCTGGCTGCGGCCCCGCTGATGTCCTCGGCAAGGGTCTTGCCGGGGCCCGGGCAAGAATCTTGCCGTGGCGTCGTGGTCGTCCCCGGCAAGGATCTTGCCGGGGGTTTCGTGGATTTCCTCGGCAAGGATCTCGCCGAGGATCATCGTCTTCTGGCCTCTGGCTTGGTTGCTTCTCTTCGCCTTGTATCTGTCCTCCCCGGCATGGTAGGATGCTCCTTGCCGGGACGGTGGCTTGAGTTCTGCTTGCCGATGTAGCGCTTGTCGGCGAAGACGGATCCTCCTTAGTGTAATTGCGTACAGTCATGGCCCATGCTCGGCGGTTTAGTGTAGCCCTGGTTTTCACTACACCGACAGTAATCGTTGTGAGATCTTCACCGATTATTAAAGTCTGAAGTAATTGTTTACTCGGCTAGATCTGGATCTCCGTCATCAACGATGTATGAAAACCATTGCAGAATATGACTATGGTATTTCGTATACCCCTGGCAAGGCTAGTGTCATAGCCAATGCCCTAAGTCGCAAGCCTTGTTGCAAAAACCCCATGGCTTATAAAGCTCAACCCCTGCAAGATGATCTCACTTACAGAGAGCATCCGGTCCGCGTTCTCGTTCAAACTGAACGTCACACCCGTCAGCAGGCTATCAAATTTTAAAAAGTTTAGTGGTCAAATCCTTCTAAAGATGAAGCCACTTGAGAACTCGAGGATCGTCTTCCTGATGAATACCTCATTTTTGTTTCCTTCTACCTCTAAAATCTCGGGACGAGATTTCTTATAGTGGAGGAGAATTGTGACTCCCGGATAATCAAGCTACAGTAATCCTCTACTAATAAAGCCACGTCATCGCTGTTACTGTTGCTAAACTTGGGTTGATTCGAAACCGGTTCAAATCCAAATTTAAATTAAAGTCAGAATTTCGAGTTTCCAAAATATCAAAACTAAAATGTTCACAATATTCTATAAATTCACGTGATCATTGTCATTTTGAAACCAACCTCATTTGAATTCCCAAAAGGCCCTTGGAATTTAATTTGGTGTCCAGCAGCAATTAAATTGACCTGTTCAATTTTTAAAAATAGTTGAACACTCCCAAACGCTTTGAAACTTTTTGTACCAACCGAGGTTATTGCCCTGTATTTTGGTGCCAAGTTTTGTATTAAACAAAACCATTTAGTAGCTCAAATAAAATGCAAAGTAGTAAAGAAATAAATAAAGCATGAAAATAAAAAGGTAAAAGGCCTATTCTACTGGGCACTATGGCCCGTCTGACAAACAGGCCGACCCAGGCGATTGCCTCCCCCGCTCCCTGTTCATGGAGGGATCGTGGGCATCGTCGATGCCCGCCACGGCACCAATCGGCGCCGTGGCGGCCATCCAGCGGCTACCCCGGCGACCCCCCTCGCCTACTTATACCCACAGCTGCCTACCGCTGCCTGCTCCCACGCCTCCCTTAGCGCGCGCACGCCCGCACGCGGCCGTGCCCGGCCATGCTTGCCGTCCCGCGCGCGCCCATGCGCCTGCCCGCACTGCTTCTGCAGAAGCTCTTGCCCTGTTGCTTCGCTAATACAGCTGCTAGCTATAGTAACATTCAGTTACTGTAGCTGCAGCTAGCTTCGGCAAGTTCACATTGAGTAGCCCCTTTGACAGCCAATAAACATCCATAAAACAAATTCTTATGTGTATAAAAATAATTTGGGCTCAGAGTATACTTGACAAACTTCATTTTATCCCAGTGGACCAAATCCTTTCGATGCATGGTTTAAATCCTACAAAAATCACAAAATGCTAAGTTCTGTTAAGTGAAAAACTGAAAACAGCTTTATTTGCATAGCTACTTTAGAGCTGTTGGTGATCCAGCAAATGAACTCTAACAGAGATGAACGTGCTACTATCTTGTAGATCACAGAAAAGTACTCAAAATTGATATAAGGCACAAAATCATAGGAGGTACAGATCCATAGTTGTAGCCTTTTGAAAACAGCTAAAAGATGTTTAAAACTGACGAATTCTCAGACTTGGCAAAATTTCAGGGATCTTTTCGAGTATTGTTAAATCTTTAATAAATTCATATAAAATAATCCGTAGCTCGGATGAAAATGTTTTATACATGAAAGTTGCTCAGAACGACGAGACGAATCTGAATACGTGCTCCGTTCGTCCGCCACACGTCCCTAGCATAGCGAACATGCAACTTTCCCCCTCCGTTTCATCTGTCCGAAAATGGAAAACTTCGGGAAAGCATTCCCGGATGTACTCCCCCTTCGCTGATATCGGGAAGCACCGCGTTAGATCACGTCTAGCTCTGCTTGTTGTTCTGTTATGCCCCTGTTTGCTATGTATTTACTGTTTCTCCCCCCTCTTCCCTCCGATAGACCCCGAGACCGTTGCTGATGCCCCTGTGATCGTCTACGCCACCGACGACCCCTCCTTCTCGTCTGAGCAACCAGGCAAGCCCCCCCCCCCTTTGATCATCCTGATATCGCCCATTCCATTCTCTCATGCTTGCATTAGATTTTACTACTGTAATTGATTGCTCCTATTCTGATGCATAGCCTTCTTTTGTAACCTGCTTATTGTTACCTACCTGCTTACCCTAAACTGCTTAGTATAGGTTGGTTAGTGATCCATCAGTGACCCCCACTTGTCCTTGTTGCCCCTGCTTCATCATCGACGACTCAATCAACGTGATCGACGACCAGAGGCCGACACCTCACATCACATCACGCCCCTTTTGTTGCTCGACTTTGCAGAGCTACTATCGAGTGCCGAGGGTGAGACCTCACAACGCACTCCCGATGACAACTCTGTAGTGTAGCTATTCGGTTGTGGTCAATGAGGGTGATTTCCTCTTACACCATTCCCGATACGGCTCTGTCGTGCAACACCTCAAGTGTGAACCTCGAGGGTGGATCCTCTTACGTTCACCTTGATGATTACATCGAGTGGAATCTTTCGTGGGTGATTCCTCGGGTTTTCCCCTTGATGTTTGGACACACGGTTACCTTGAATTTACTTGAGACCTTGGTGGAAGTCGGGCGGGCCCGGAGAGCACCCACAAGATGGTTACGAGGCACGGCCGTGCAGGCAGGCCACCCCCGAGTGGGCTGGGCTAGCCCTTGCCGTATTTCCTCGAGACGGGGCGACGGGGTCACATTATCGTGAGTCTGTGCTCGTGTCCGCAAGATAATAATACACTATGGTTTGGGTATTTGTTCTGAGTTGGCCTCTAGCCTTTACGCACTAACCACCACGCGAGAATAGTTATGGGTCTCGACGATGTAGTATCAACCGAAGCTTTGTCAGACGTCCAGTTCCGCATTATGGCACGGTCGGATCGTGCTGGCCATCCGAGGCGGTGCTGGTATTCACCCTGCGCGCAACCACCCGGAGTGCAACGGGCGATGGGCCCAGACCCCGAAGAAGAGTGCTTAGGATGTAGACCGGCGGGGACCTCTCTGCTGAGCCTAGGTAGGGCTACGACGTGTTGATTTTTTGAGGCCGGGCATTGACCCAGAAAAGTGTGTCCGGCCAGAGTAATCAAGCATGTTGGAAAACATGGTGCACCCCTGCAGGGAAGATTATCTATTAATAGTCGTGTCCACGGTAAAAAACGTTCAGACTTATATCCTGATCTTTTACAACTACAAATGGATACTTGAGATATGTGGCTCAGGGATTGCTTTCTCGCAGGGAGTCGAGGAAGGATCTCTGGGCGTTAATTCTACAACATGCTTGTTAATTATAAACTGCTATTCTTTACTCTTCTACATGCTGCAAGATGCTTGGAGCTGCTTGAAGATGCTAGTCTTCGATAGGCTAGGCCTCCCCCCCTATTCTGGCATTCTGCAGTTCAGTTCACAGATACAACCCTTTCATTTGATACCAATGCATACTTAGTATAGATCTGATGCTTGCGAGTACTTTGGATGAGTACTCACGATTGCTTTGCTCCCCCCCCCCCCCCCTTTCCCCCCTTCTTCCTTCTTTCCGGTTGTCGCAACCAGATGGTGGATCCCTGGAGCATATGCCACCGTCGACGGATACTACTATGTGGAGGCCGCCGAAGACTAGGAGTAGTTAGGAGGTCTCAGGCAAGAGGCTTGCCTCTTCGATCGTTGATTTTTGTGCTAGCCTTCTTAAGGCATCCTTGTTTAACTTATGTCTGTTCTCAGATATTGTTGCTTCCGCTGACTCTTGTGTATTGAGTTTGTATTCGAGCCCTCGAGGCCCCTGGCTTGTAATATGAAGCTTGTATTATTTTTAATTTGTGTCTAGAGTTGTGTTGTGATATCTTCCCGTGAGTCCCTGGTCTTGATCGTACACATTTGCGTGTATGATTGGTGTACAGTCGAATCAGGGGCGTCACAATCGTCTCCCACATGCCGAGTTGTGTGAGAAATCTGACAGATATTCGACGAAAGGCTTGTAAGGGCAACTGCAGTGCCCTATATTAAAACGGAGGAGGAAGGGGAAACATCCAACCCGATGCATCAAATGTCCGCCATTTTCTTGGAAACATATAGAATTGAAACTTGTACAAAATGTTCACCATGTGTCTTCACTTTGAATCATCGATGGATAGCAATTCACCACACATTTAAACCTTAAAGCATCCGATGTTGAACAAGTTTTCTAAATTCATTGATCCCAATTCAACGAAACTCCTCGAAAGAGGCTTTCATCTCAAGTTGTCTCCTCAAGCTTGAACTTTTTCATCTGGATGGGTTATTCATCCAAATGTTGTTCCCCTTGAGATTCATCCAACAAGGCGTCAATGTGAAGGGCTTTCCCTCCATCCTTTGGTAAATCGCGACAACGCGTCCGAGGTATACAATGACGTGATCAAGTTCAACATTGAGTGAATCATTAATTGGACGAACACGTAGAACAACACTAAGCAAAACTTATAATCTCCATGATTGACGCGCCCAATGGCCACCTTATTTCCACTTGTGCAATCACACTTCAATACTTTATGATGGCATTTGAAATGGTGTACGATCGATGGAGTAGCAACTTCACATTGTGATCATGGATCATATCCAAATTGTATGGCGGTTACTGCTCGTGCTCATGAGACAAAAAATGCACATGTTCCCAAAATATCATGCCCTTTTGCTTCATGCCTACAAACCTTGCACTCATGGCCAACCACGTGTCTCACAAAAATGCATCCAGGCACAATAAGTCTAAAAAGTCTCAAATGGCATTTGACCGACACACTTGTGGGGCGTGATGTCCACCATGGCTGGCATCGGTAAGGGGCGAATGATACCTAGGCTACGGCCACTTCCGTGATGCAACAACAGGCGAAGTACAAGGCACTTGGGTGGAGCAACACCGATCCAATAAGAACTAGGCAGCGCCCGAAGTGAGCGAGTGCAAATACAAAGCAAGTGGGGAGGACAGAGCGAGGTTTCGGACGGGCCAGGTGTGTCGAAGTCATGTCCGGACTTCCACAAACCCTCCATAAGTTTGTTTATGGTTTGGTGGGAATTCGAACATCCGGACTGATCAGTGGAAGTTTAATGCATGGCTCTGGCAAAAAATATTTGTTGTCCAGATGCTTAGTTGGGTTTTGATAACATCGCTGGATGGCAAAAAATATTCGTTATCTAGATGTTTAGCGGCGTTGGGGTTGCCCCAACTTTTTTTCATTTCACTTTTTCGTACAGTTGCAATTGAAGTTTGCAGCAATGTAATTACTAGATGCAATGCACATTTGGTGATGCATATCCGGGAATTTTTGGCAATCTCGTCGTATATTTGCCATCGAATGAGAGGAACTTTGAGATGGGTTTATGTGGGAAACTCGTGGACAGCACGGTCGTCGGGCATAATTTCCTCTCCCTCAGGTCCATAGGCCAAATTTTATGGTGCAGATAGGTTAGCTTGATCTGGGTCACTTTGTTCAGTTCCAGTAAGTTCATATAAATGGTCGTCATCCCATTTTCATTGCCGCGATGGATCAGGAGCCAACTTCAATCCTGCGAGGGACTTTAATCCGGCATACCTTCTTCCAACAATGATTAGAGGACGGACGCATTGTGCGGTTTAGCCGTGTATCTGTTGCTTGTGTCACCGAAATAGAGTTTTAATCAACCGTATGTTCTATGGTTAACATTTTCATTCAAAAGGAAAGGGTTTGTTGTATTTCCAATCAATTTTTTTTGGAATTCTATACTGGTGGCTACATTTTCTGAGTCCTCGTTAAAAAACAATATTCTTCCCAATTTATTATTAAAAACAAAAGAAATATCGAGCGGTGTATCTGTGTGGCGAGTTACTAATGAAGCACCTCCACCGTTAAAGAAGGCGCTATCAGCGAAACTCCCGGACATCGTTCTCGGCCTCCCATGAATCAGAAGAACAGCTAAGCGAGTTAATCCGGGATTATGGAGGCCATGGACGAAAACCAAAACATCATCCAAACTACTCCTACACAACCATGAGCCGAAAACCACAGATCCGAAGAAAAAATGTACTAGAACCAATCCGACACCCAGCAAGAGAATTGGAGGGTGAGACACGGTGGAGGCTCAAGATCTATCTACGCCCGCAACGGAACCGGCGACGGCACGAGAAGCAATCCGCCCGGTTCTCTCGAAGGCGACGATGTGCTAACAGTAACAGGCATTCGGAAACGAAATCGAGAGGAAAAGCGGAAAGCAAAGAAAGATGGAAGAGATCAAGCAAGCAAGCAAGCCGCAGTCTACGAGGGCAAGGAAGAGGCGCGCTGGAGATGCTAGGTTTAGGTCTCCGGCGGCTGCGGCGGCGAGGGGAGGGAGGATGTGACAATTGGTTCCGCGAAGGCTTCGTATATAAAGGCGCTACTAGAAGGCTTTGTGGCGTGGGCAGCTGCGTGATTGGAACGGGCCGTGGTTCAAGCCCAGGTACGAAGAGGACCAAGTGCCGATTTCTGGGCTCGGGGGCCGTGTATCGATACAGTTACTGCTCCCAGGAAATCGCGGCCTGTGGTAACTCGAGGCTTTTGGGGGCGTTTGTAGGCCCAGCTGTCAGCTTCGCTACTTTGTGTTGTAAAAAAAAAAACACGCCAATGCTTCGCAAAGCTCGCACGCGTCGCACGTCCCTCTCTCGTGCGCTCTGCCGCCTCCAGTTCCAGCCGCTTCCCCACTAGCGTCGCCGACCCTTCCACGGTTCTCTTACCTCCACTGCTATCCCGTGGTAATCCCTAGCCCGGGCGACCTCCCGAGTGAGCCCTAGGCCTGAGCGCGAGTTGGGATGGGCTGTGGGAAAGGGCGAAACGCGAGGTAGCGAGAGAGAGGGGATTACCGAGGGCAAATAAATTGAGGGGATGGAGCTGTCGGGGCAAGCTTGACCGCCGTTGCAGGCGCTGCAGCCGAGGGAGATGCATAGTGGACGGCGGCAGAGCGGGTGTCACAGCCCTAGAGCTTGCTTGTAACTAGTGGCAATGCATCCATGCATCATGTTTAATTTTCATGAAATTTGAAATGGGGATGAAAAACCCTAGCACTAAATGAAATGCATTTAGGATCAAAATAAAAATATTCTCAATGAACCCAAAATGCCCTTCAGAAAAGTTCATTATTTTTGGATTGGTCTAGAACCTCTCCCAAAAATGGTGCACATTTTCCTAGGCCATTCTGGATTTTTGAATTAAATCATTACTTAATTGTATTTGGGCATTCAAATACTATAAAATATTTTAAATACTCAAATAATCATAAACTTAAATGTTTGCTTTTGGATATTTTCCAAACAGTGGGCTTGAGCAAGTTTCATGATTTTTGGGATAGTATTAGTATTTTTAATAAAGCCACAAAGCTGCAGAAAAATAGAAAACAGGAATTAAAAGAGAAAGAGAGAGAACTTACAGGCGCCCCACCCGCCCAGCCCACCCTCCCCCCACATCGTCTTCCTCCTCGCCCGGAAGGACAAAGCGCGTGGCCGCCCAGCCAGCCACCTCCTCCTCCTCACTGCTGGCTCCTCCGGTGCTCCTAGGCGGCGCCACAGGGCGCCACGCCACCTCCTGGACCCTCCTCGCTCTCCTCACCTCCTTCCCCCTGGATCCCTCTCTCTTCCCACGGCGCCGCCGTCGCCACCGGCGCCGTTCGCATGGCCCTGACCACCCCCGCCCCTCTATGCATCCTGAGCTCCGCCACGACCCGTGGAGCTACCCACCCGACGCCGCGACGGAGGAGGCCCCAATCGGCCGGGCGTCGTCGTCTCCATCTCCGGTGCCGGAGATCGCCGTCGTCAATTCGCCGTCAGAAGCTTCCCGAGCCCACCGAGATTCTCTCCCACCCTTGTGAGCTCCTCTTCCTCTTCCCTAGTTCCCGTGCTCGTTCTCGTCTGTGCTGCCGTCCCATAAGCACCGAGCTCGGCCATCGCCATGGCCGGCGAACCTCCGCCCAGAGCTCTTCCGCTCGCTCCGGTAGCTCCGCATGCTCTCCAAGTCCCGAGGTCCCGGCGCTCCTCTGCTCTCGGCTATCGAGCTGCAGCCCGCCCGTGCTAACCAATTCCGTCCGCCGCCCGAGCTCCGCTCGGTGAGCTCCGGCCACCCGCGTCCTCCGTCGCCTCCCACGGATCTTGTGAGCGAGCTATGCCGCCTGCCCTTAGCCGCCGCCCGTGGTGCAGTAACCGGACACCGCCGTGTCCGTGGTCGCCGGCGACGACCTCGCCCGGCTGGCAGTGGACCCCACCGGCCAGAGTTAGTTAGCACTAACCCCCCCACCTATGACAGCGACGGTGGGCCGGAGCCCTAATCTTTTAATTAGATTAGCAATAACCTCTGTTAACTAGTTGTGTCACTAACGTGTGGACCCCACGTCGAGTTTGACCGGACCGGCTGTTGACTGCTTGAGGTCGGCATGGCCTAATCTTGACGCAGCAATAGGTTTTCTGGATTAATTTAATTCAGGAAATTTCAGAAAATGTCCTAAACTTTTAAAAATCATAGAAATTCAACCGTAACTCCAAATGAAATAATTTATATATGAAATAATTTATATATGAAAAATTATCAGAAAAATCCAATCTATCCATCTGTACCATTTTCATGCATGTTAGAACAATTTATAGCTACTGTTTAGGACAAATCAATTAAATGGCATTTGGATTTCACATATGGAGTTTGGATTTGAATCTTAGGTTCAAACCAACCTCATTTAACCTGCTGCTAGTTGCATTAGCTTAAACCATAGCATATTGCCATGTCACATTCATGCATCATATTGTTGCATTGCATTGATTGTGTTCTCCTTGTTTGCGGTATTTGTTCCTCTCGATGAGCGCGTCAAGCGATGAGTTCGATGACACCGATGAAGAACTATATTATCTTGAAGTGCCGAGCAAGCAAAACCCCTTGTTCATTTCGATATAATCCCACTCTCTCGCTCCTGCTCTATTTTCTGCATTAGGACAACAACGACTCATGTGTTCTTGGCTGCGGTAGCTGAACCTTTATCCTCTGCATGACTGTCATTCCACAAGATAATTAGATGAAACCCACTAGCATGAGTAGGAGTTGTTTGAGCCACGATGTGCCTACTCATTCATGCTTGTTTGTCATGCTGCTATTGCTTAGAGTTGTGTCAGTCCGATTCATCGGGAATGAATTGGAAAGTCTTGAACATGTCCCTACGTGTGTGAGCTAAGTGTGTGAACACGATTTGGTAAAGGTAGCGGTGAGAGGCCATGTAGGAGTACATGGTGGGTTGTCTCATTGCAGCCGTCCTCGAGAACTGAGTTACGTGTTTGTGATCCATGAGCAGTTACTACCACACATTGGAATGCTTAAGTGCCCTCTCGACTTATTAATCCACTTGATCTCTGTCCGGGAGTTGCAACTAGTTTACGGTGTTTGTAGGTAGTGTTAGTAGTCTACCAAGTGGCACCCGTGCAGGTGGGCTTGGGACAGACTAGGCACCTGATGTACGGTGTACCAAGTGGCACCGGTTGGTGGGCTTGGGAACCCTTCTCACATCGTTTGGGGCCGTGGCGACACCGGTCGGATCTCCTTGCGGATGGAACCCGAATAGGCGATAAACACGGGCGAGAGACTTGTGTGGTTAGTCGGTCGTGGCCGACTCCCTCGCCCGCTTCCGCTTGAAGGTTGCCGAGGTACATGGCGTGTCTGAGGCGATAAGTGGCGAGGCGTGTGTGAAGAAGTACACCCTGCGGGTTATCATTATCTATTCGAATAGCGGATTCCTCGGATATGGAAACTTGGACCCTTGCATAGTTCATAGACAAGTGAAAGTGGATACTCTAAAACTTCGCAAGATAAGCGTGAGTGCTATGGATGGCGTTCTCGTAGGGAGGCGGGAGCGGATCCATAGTGGTGTATTGATATGGTGAATATGTGGACTCGTGTGCGCCACCTCAAAAGAGTTACTTGCAGTCATAGTTCAGGATAGCCACCGAGTCAAAGCTGGCTTGCTGCAGTCAAACTCCACCACCCCTTTGTTGATAATGATGCATATGTAGTTAGTTCGATGTAAGTCTTCTTTGAGTACATTTGTACTCACGTTTGCTTATTTTATGTTTTGCAGAGAGACGTCAGTCTCGCTAGTAGTTTCGCTTGGACTTCGACGTTTAGCTTGTTACCTCAGCTACGATCTTGTGCCTCGGCAGGATCGGGTAGATAGTCGAGCTTCTCGGCCTTTTTCATTTGTAGATGTACGTACTCGGACATGTTTAGCTTCGCTTGTGCTTTGACTTGTATGCTCGAGTGTTGGGTCATGAGACCCATGTTTGTAATATCTCGCTCCATGAGCCTAATGAATAAATATTTGAGTCGTAGAGTTATGTTGTGATGCCATGTTGTATTTACACATATTGAGCATATTGTGTGTATGTTTGAAATGCTTGGTATGCGTGGGATCCGACAATCTAGTTTTTATCCTTGGCAGCCTCTCATATGGGGAAATGTAGTCTAGTGCTTCCCGGCGATAGTAGTCTGCTACAGCCCGGTTCACCGAGTCCTGCTAGCCCAGCACTACTACCGCTCTGGACACTTGATTGGCCGCATGTGTTTCACTTCGTTCCTATATCTGTCCCTTGAAAATGTCACGGTGATATTGAGTCTGCCTAGCTGCTACTGCCCGGTTCACGAGTCCTGTTAGCCAGTGCTACAGCCCGAATTCATACGTTGATGACCGACATGCTCGATGTGATTCATGTATGCCTGTCCCCATGTGTTAGTGCCGCTTTGGGTTCACGACTAGCCATGTCGGCCCGGGTTCTCTATCATATGGATGCTAGCGACACTATCATATACGTGAGCCAAAAGACGCAAACGGTCCCGGACCATGGTAAGGCGACACCTGTGGGAATACCGTGCGTGAGGCCGCAAAGTGATATGAGGTGTTACCGGCTAGATCGATGTGACTTGGAATCGGGGTCCTGACAGTGGGCCGGCAGAAGCGTGGTCGGAGGCGGGGTGGTGGTGTGATGGCTGGGCGGCGCGTGCATGTGTTGCCGTGTTGGGGCTGTGGTGGCATGTGTGTGGTCTCTGCTAGGCAATGAGAGATTTAAAGTGAGATGATTAAGAGGTCCGGCGCCTTGAGCTCGCACCCGGCCGTCCCGCGCCGCTAGATCCCTCCGGGTAGCGGCTTCTAGTTGCCTGGCACCGCCCGCTCCTCGACCTCGCGCCCGTTCAGGGGCGCCTCGCGTCGTCGGGTGTTGAGAGCCCACAACCCTTCTCTGTTTCTCCTCAAGGCGCGGGGGGCTCAGCAACGGCGGTGGTGGCCTCTGTCTCATCCTCATACTACATCGTCATACGCCGCCGTTGACTTCCTGCCGAACCCCCGGTTGGCAGGAAATGACTGAACTCGTGATGCTCTTTCTTCCAGGGATTTCGTTTGCAGGTCTGCTCTTCGCTCTTACTATTTCCAGTATTTTTTTGTATAGCAGTTAGATATTGGAGGTAGCTGTGTGCTATCTATGGGCCATATGGTACTGCTCGGAACAACCTGATTGCGTTGCTCCAAGCGCAATTGAAATTCGAACACACCACATTGCTCGGCTGCATTTTATAAGAAAGAAGTTAGCTTCATTGGAGGAATGAGGTACAGTGGTTATATGTATGGTGATTAAATCAAGTTTTTTTTACCTATGCTTCCAACCTGTAGGTGAATTTGTGTCTATGCTCCGTGGCGTCGAGCTGTAAATCTTCCGATGCTATTTTGTGCCATATGGGCAAACACTAAGTTCCGAGGAAGAGATGTCATATGTGTACCATATGGACAAACACTCTATATTCTAAAGGACGGGCAGAAGGTGCATCCCCTGGGTATGTTTGTTTATTAACCATTCATTTTGTTAAACATATTTAAGTGCACTTGAAATGTTGTTGTCTTAAATAGTACAAGTTCTGGAATGAAAGGAAATTTCAGTACTCCATAGGTTTGGTGATCAATTGTCGTTCTTTTTAATGACGGTAGACATTGTTGGACAGGGAAATTCCCCCCTTTGTCATGTTTTCATGTCAGGGACTATTAAAAATAAATTATACTACCATGTTCTGTTTTTATATCTATTACACTGTACTGTCCTTGTGATTATAATCACAAATGATAATCTACATAATCCACCATTTGAAACGATTAATAGCTCTTGCCAGAAAAGAGGATGAACATAGAAATATCTTTCTGCAGTTTAGACCTGTTTGCAAGGCCCCTTATGTATACATTACCGATGCAGTACTGTTTATTATCCGTGATTTTTTATTACTATTATTTTTCTCTTTTAGTGAGGAGCTTGATAGGAAGAGATCTCAAGCGTGATCTCAAACGCACGCACTATATGAGGCTTCAGGAGGAAGGATTCTATGATGTTCTATTATCTCCCCTTCTAGAACAGTTTTAACATGGTCCATCTGTAGTTCTTTCTGTATATGTACCTTGCATAGGGTATAGTTCATGGTGATAATTCCATTATATTTTTATCAATACACCACATCAATCTTATAACTAGCTAGAAGAAACGGCCTACCTCATGCTCCCATTTGAGTCTTGTGTGCAAGCTCATATTATGAAAATGATATAAGCATGCTTGATTCAAGGAAGTTGTTGGTCTGATGTCACGTTATACAACTTGTCCTGCTACATTCCTGAAGTACTAAAAAAAATTGGAAAATAATGCATTTCCTTCTAAATCATATTTTTATTTTTGATTGTACTATGAATGTATATGAGATTATCATATATTTCATAGAACGATCACCCTGGTCGCTGTTTTATTCCTCTGTTTTGTATTGGACAATCGTTGGTCGATCAATTGGGGCAGACAATCATGATTTTCACCTATCGTTTTCTGTAACTGCAGATTGTCTTACTTAACCTGGCAACAAAGAGAGGAGATTGCAAAGAAGCACGAAGGGGAATACATGTCTGCATTTTTCCTGACTGAGGTAATCCGTTGATCTTATCATGTTAGTTTTCTTATATGTTACCACTCCCTTGTGTAGATAAGTATTCTGCTTCAGGTATCAAGGAAATTAAATTTTCTAGAGGAAGTGCTTTCTTCAATATCAGATTGCTATAAAGGATGAGATGCTCCACACATTTTGAGAGTTTAGAGGTTAGTTTCTAGCAGAGTTAGTGACGGAACTGAAAACTGTTTCAGTCGAGGTTGAGGATAAATCTTATGCTGCCACAAGTTTAGAGTTTATGATAAGAACCAAAATATCAAGGTTTAAAAAGTGGATGCTTCGAGTATGATAGATCCTATGTTTCTGTGTTAATCTATTTCAAATATCTTTAATCAGAGTCAAAGCATGACATGTTATGTCTTGGATCATGAGTGAAGTCCAATGTTGACATACATTTAGTGTTTGCTGATGGTTCTAGGTAGAACTGAATTAGGCTAATTAATAAACATGCTGAGTTTTGAATGTTGAATTCGAGTTATAGAAGCATCCATAGACATGATACTGAGCTCTTTACAATCAGCTCATATTCCGGTGATTGCAACAAGAAAGTCAGTTTGTAGGTGGAGCTGCAGCCACCATTGATGATGGCTTCCATCTCGCGTGTACAAGAAAATTGTATAGTGCATGAGGCCTTGGCTTTCGATTTTTATGGGCTTTTCGCCAAAGATTTTTTTGTGTTATATGCCAAAGATGGAACTGTCTTATCAGAAGGTTGATTTTTTTTGTCTTTCAGAGTGTACAAAACTGTTTCTAACCTGAAATGTTTTTATTTGGGAAACATGCTCTTGGTGTACAAGTTTAAAATGTAAGTATGCATACTCACAGTCGATTAATCTACTATTTGGTCCTTAGAAAAACGGAAGATAGAACAATTAAATGTATTGGATGTCTGATAAAAGTGTTAGCTGGAACTCTGTTGCCTTGATGATTATCGTCGTTCTCAATTATCGTCATTTTCATTTCAGTGAGGCGGCTCACTTTCTGTCCAGTGGAATGCCACCGCTGGATCCCTTGTTCTACATAACAAAACAATAATTCAATTATGTCGGTGATAAACAATTAACCACCTCCAACTATCCAAGCCAAGCACCTTCAACTGTCCAACTTGCTAAATGGAACACTCGGCCACTAGATGTGATCGACTGCTTTTCCATCGCTACAAAGTCGTAGACATACAGAATGAACAATAGATTCTAAAAAGCTAAGAAAAAGCAACTGTCAATCTCAAACCAACCAATTGAACTTTAATTCTTTGAACAAGGATGTCCAAGTAGTAATTTAACCTAGCATTGCCCGAGTAGTAATTCAGCCCGGGGGTGCATAATCTAGCTCAGATATGGTGCGTGTGGACTTGCTATTTGAGATAGATATTGGAGAAGTCCCCTAGCAACATCAGTTATCTCTGCTCATTTTGACCGATGGTGAAGGCAATGGTAGAGCTAGACTGGTCTAGAGATGTCCTGCCACCTTTTTCTTCTTCTGAATTTTCAGTTGTAGATTTTTTTTAATGCCCTTTGCATTCAAATCTCAAATCTGTTGCATGTTGGATTATGGCTAACAATATGCCTGCAAGAGGGCGGAAATGTGAATCCTAGGACCGAAGAATGGCGCAGCGAAGCGCGCGTTAGGTTCTAGTATACAAACAAACGCAATAGTAAGTAGTCCTCGAATATGGCATGTGTTTGCCGATCCTTTAGATCGGTGAAGTTAGGGTTCATGGATGGTGTCGACGAGGCGGTGGTGGCGACTCCATCAGGTGTGTCTCTCCTTCTGCTCTGTCCCCGTTGTTGTGGCGTTGTCTCCGACGTCATGGTGGAGCAGGGAGGTTTTGTCGTCCGGGAGTATGCTGTAGGACGACGGCTGCTGCTGATTGACAGTGGAAGATGGTGCATCTGTCTTTGGGTGTGTGGTTGGAGGCTGACAGCTCTGGTTTTCTCCTTCGACGTCGTAGTCGTGCGGGGATGTCAGGTCTGGAGTTTGGCAATGGTTTTGCTTTTGGCAAACTACTTTGGAGGTCCGTAAAGCTGCAGATCAACAATGGAGCCGCGTCGAGCTCGGGTGAAGAGGTGATTTGTCTTCTCTCTCTTGGTGGTCGCTTCGGTGATGCTGAAGGAGAGGAACAGGCGCTGGTTTTTTGTGTAGGATTATCCTATCCTTTCAATACTATAATGTCGGTGATTACGTGTCTTGTAACCGGATCTTTATTTTATGAATGAGAAACGTATTACCTCACAAAAAAAAAATGGTTCAGTCAAATATGGTTCCAGGAAAATATTTTAGGATGTTTCTTATCACTGAAAACGCCTGCGTTCTGCCGGCTGATGCACCCAGGACATCATCCGTCTGCGCTGCCGTCCGATTAAACATGTTCGTACGATGCGGCAAGCCACCATGTGTGATTGAGATGTGCCCGCATTGCAACATCATTGGCATTTGTGAGACATGGTCATTTTGCAGAGGTGAGTTTCTGAAACAACGTTGTTGTTGCAAAGACACGCTTTTTGAAACAAATCGCATGCGCTTCTATCACCGGTTTAGACTAGTTTTAGAAGCTTCTATGCGTTTTTTCTTCTTTTTTCCTGTGTTTCTTCACTACTCTCTCCGTTCCTAAATACAAGCCATTTTATAGATTCAAATATGGACTACATACATATGAAGCAAAATGAGTGAATCTACACTCTACAATACGTCTATATACATTTATATGTAGTCCGTATTGAAATCTCTAAATAGGGTTATATTTAGAAACGGAGGGAGTAGTTTTCTTTGATTTCTTTCCATTTATTTTCCAAAACATGTGTCTAATTTTTAAGGCATGTTGTATATTTTTTATGCACGTCGAAATTTTCTTAATACACATAGAATATTTTTCAAATACATGATGTATATTTTTCTGAAAAATATTTTGAATACATGTTAGACAATTTCAAATACACGTTGAACACAAATTTTAATGGTCTGAAATAATTTTCTTAAAGTATGCAAACATTTTTCTAAAATGTCACAAACATAATTTTCAAATGAGAGAAGATTTATTTAAATTGTTTTGAACATTTTATTGAAATGTGTGAACATTTTTTTAAATCACCCACAGTTTTCAAAAGTTGTACGAAGAATTATTTTACACTGTGCTAAAAAATGCATTATGCACACTTTTCAAAATTTAATTAACATAATATTTGAATATACATATTCAGAAAATTTCTAGATATAAACAAATAGGGAAAACTTGTAAAAGAAACGTTGTGGCATGCATGATGTACGCGTGCGTTGACTTGGATTTAGCTGCGCACTGGAGGGAGAGCCACGAGCGCGCGAGCTGCTGACATTGTTTGGACGGGCCCGTGTGATATGCGCTCCAGACAAGCGCTTCTTCAAACTCACGTTAAGCAAGATATAGGCGCTTCCTCGAGACCTCCTGTTTGACACCCATTGGCACCAAACAATGCAAGCACACCTGAAGCGAGCGCCGAATGAGCAGCCCCAGTTCAGATGAGCCCCACTTGACCGATTTTTTTAACAACGGATTGTTGGATATTTTTCTCTTTGGTTCTTTAGTTTTGGTATTTTTTCAAAAAAAATGTTCGCTATGTGTTTTTAAAAAGTTTTTGTGTGTATTGTAAATGTTTAGTATATATAGAAAAAAAAGTTCACTGTACATTACAAAGTTCCAGTTTGTATAAAAAATATTCATCGGACTTTAAATAAAGGTCACTATATATCTAACAAAATATTAACATATATTTCAAAATAGTTCAGTCTACAATAAAAAATCATTTGTACTAAAAATTGTTAATTGAACAGATAAAGGGATTGATATAAATTTGAATTCAGTTTTCTCGATGTTCGGCGTGAACATAGCTACTGTTGTTCAATGGCAACCACAGATCTAGGCGCATGAGATGACGTGGCGTTCATGCCCGAGGTGTTCGCCGGTTGCGTGGTCAAGCGTGAATGTCTGGCTTTTTCCCGATCGATCACCTATTGTGTTATCAATACACAACACAACTAGCACTCAATCTTTTTGTCCCAATTTTTGCCATATTTATGTTACAAGTCTAGGTTCACATGCATGGCAAACTTTCATATTGTTTTCCCATGCCACCTTAAGTTTTTTGTAATACATATATAGTCATGCCATGGAAAGCTATTTTTATTAAGATGTTTCTGCCATCAAATCTTATTTTTTATTATAACTATATTCATTGCAGGGCAAATTTACTTGCTTTTCAGCTGTAAACTAGCAATGGCACAAATTCTGTTGTTTTTACGAGTGAACATATAGAGCAAAAATCAATAAATTTACCATGACACCTTTACTATGTTTTATTCATTTTCCACTAAACCTATGGAATGAAAAATTATACTATGTTATCCTAGATTTGGCATCACGTGCACTACTAACATGGCAAAACTTATACTTATGCGTCTTTCCTACAATTGCCATGGCAATCTACCATTTTTTCCCTACAAACTTGCCCATATGACCCCTTCTCACAATTTTTTGTTCAATTGACATGAACTATACAACAATTTTTAATTCTTTTCCCATGTCACTTTGTACTATATTTTTTGTCATCTTTTTGTACTACTCACATGGCAAAACTTAGAATTTTTTCCCTGCACAATTGCCATGTCAATGAAGTTGCCGTGTTTTCTCTAAATTTTCCATCTTTCTCAGAGAAAAAAAATCCTAATTTACCATGTTCACATGAGTAAGTTAGCATGGCAATATTATTATTTCGACATGGCAATTATTTTAATTAGACCTTTGGTAGTTTTGTTGTAGGTAGCATGGATATTTTATTAATTAGACCATGGTAGCTTTATTGCATGTAGCATGCCACTTTTTAGTTAGACCATGTCAACTTATTATTTACACTATGGTAGTTTTGTTGTAGCTAGCAAGAAACTTTTATTAGTTAGACCATGGCAATTTTACCATAGGTGTATACATGGAAATAACTACTTCCACGACAAATTTCATTTTCATTTTCGATGTCATTTTTTCTTGCAATGTCATTTTTTTGTACTAGGTCATGATTTTTTTTTGCCATTTCGCATTTATAATGGATATTTCTTTTTGTAGGTATTTTTTGTGTGGTAGTTTTAAGAAATGCAATATGGCAAATGTATCAGCTAGTACATTTCATTTTTTTTCTTTTTCAGTTAACTATATTTTCAACACAGAAATTCTGGATTTCTGTCGCAATTTTATTCTAAAGATTTTTTCTATATTTTTTAGTCATTTCTTTTGCAAAAAATCCTGTTTAGTACATAGTTTTTTCTTATTCTGAGTGAATGTTTAGTACATAGTTGGGCCTGTTCCATCTGGCTAGTGCTAGCCCGGCCCCTGAGACAAGCTTCCGCCTAGCCGAAGCGCCTGAGCGTATGGGCCGGCCCAGTGCACGGGGGGCCACTGCCTCGTTTCTTACTGTTCCTTTTTTCACTTTTTTGTTTTCATTTTTATTTCCTTATTTACTTTGTTTACACTTACAAATATTTTAAAATTTTACTTTACATAATTTTATGATTTTTTTAATCATGCATTTGAAAAATGTTAAATGCATATAGAAAAATGTTTCTGCTGTATAGGAAAAATGTATACAAGAAAATATACAATGTGTGTGAAAAAAGTTCATCGTGTAACTAAAAACTGTTAATCAAGCATTTGAAGAAAGTATTAAACAATTATTTGAAAAATGTCAATCAAGTATTTGAAAAATGGCAAATGTGTAGAGAAAGAATGTTGACCAGGTATTAAAAAACATCTTGATATTGTATTGAAAAAAATGTTAATTAAGCATTTAAAAAATATTAAATGTGTATAGAAAAATGTTGACCATGTATTTTAAAAGGGAAACGCTTGCCGTCACCCAACTGATAATAACGCGCACGTCCGCGTCTATGTGGCCGTCAGACCTGATTTTGATCGGATAACTCGGGGATCAACCTATTCACATAGTCTAAGTTTTGCAAGGGAGCCATTGTTGCAATCTCCCACCGCAACAATTAGTTTGTTGCAAGATCTGGATCTCATGCGAAACATTGACCGCCTCCTTCATACTTCATATGTTCCTTTGTGGGGCTAATCTCTCTCTCTCTCTCTCTCTCTCTCTCTCTCTCTCTCTCTCTCTCTCTCTCTCTCTCTCTCTCTCTCAGACTTTTTTTTTCAAGGAACCAGCAGGAGCACTGTCTTTTCATTTCATACTAAAAACGTAGGGTTATGTACATAGCTCTCTCCACCTTATCCCCACCCGACAGTCATCGCCCACATGATTTTTCCCAAGCGACTTTTTCTATGGTCTTCCTCCTTAAATGCATATGTTTCCCAAAATCAATTCTCCTGCCATCGTCCAGGCCCGCTCGAAGCTGCTAGTACTGCCACACCATTGTTGCAATGACGCGACAACCATTACATGGCATTACCCTCAAGGGCACTATGGCCTGCTGCAAGTCGTGCGGCCGCGCACTGACGAGTTTCTGCAACAATGATGGAGTTGCAAAACAACGATGGTCGGACTCCTACAACAACATCTTTCATTGCAAAAAAATCCGCAACATCATCCATGCTGCAAAAGTCTTTTTCACAACATCATGTATGTTGTAAAAGACAAAAAAAACTGCAACAGAATCTCTATGGCAAATGTTTCTGCAACATGAGCATTGTTGCAAAGGGTCCTCGGTCGTTGGATGACACTCGATCTAATGGTTGCCGAGGCCGACGCGTAACACGCCCCATTTTAAAAAGTTAATCTAGTATTTATAAAATGTTAACGAAGCATTTGAAAAAATATTGAACGTGCATAGAAAAAATGTTTGACCATGTATTAAAAAACCGTTAATCTTGTATTGGAAAAGTGTTTACAATGCGTATAGAAAAAATATTGACCATGTATTAAAACATGTTAATCTTGTATTCGAAAAATGAGAAACGTGTATTAGATATTTACAAAAAATATACAGTGTGTATGAAAAAATTAGACATAAAATATATAGGTTTGCAAAAACTACTAATCATGTATTTAAAAATGTTAAACGTGTATATAAGAAATGTTCCTAATGTACATGGAAAATGTTGAATTTGTACCAAAAAAGTGAACATGTGTTGAACATAAAAGAGAACCGATGAAAATTAACAATAAAACCAAAGGAAAATGAAATACAACCAAAGGGAAAAACAAATAAAACAAAAAAAAAGAAAATGAAAACCCGAATAAAACGGTGCAAAAGAAAAAAAAATGGAGAAAATCGAGAGAGAAACAAAGACAAACAAAGATAATGATAATTATATATTTGGAAAATGTTAAAGATACATAAAAAAATGTTCCGATGTTCATGAAAAATATACAAATATGTCTTCAATATGTATACATGTGTTGAAGAATAAAAGAGAAACATGAAGGTAGACGGTGAAAGCGAAAAAAGGAAGAAAGAAACAAAGAAAAACAATGAAAATAAAATAAGAAACAAAAAATGTAGAAAGAGAAGAAAAGAAAAGAAACCAGTGGAAAACTGAGAAAGAAACAAAAAAAATAGAAATAAAAAAGAAAATCAGTGAAAACTAGGGAAAAAGAAGAAGAAAACCGGTTAAAAAGAAAGAAAAGCATAAAACTGAAGAAAACCGGTGAAGAAATTGAAAAATCCTGAAGAAGAAATAATGAACCAAAAGAAGAAAAAAACAAAATAACAGTAGCGAATACGACCAGCGAACGAACGAACGCATGCTCAAAGAATGGGCCGGCCTTGTACGGTACGCACGCACGAAAGTCTTCAGGTGAGACGGAACATAGCCTCGCGCGAGATATAGATCTCGCAGGCCTTGGATAGGGATTGCTGTTGGGGAACGTAGTAATAATTCAAAAAATTCCTACGTGTCACCAAGATCAATCTAGGAGAAGCTAGCAACGAGAGAGAGGGAGTGCATCTTCATACCCTTGAAGATCGCTAAGCGGAAGCGTTACAAGAACGCGGCTGATGGAGTCATACTCGCGGCGATTCAAATCGCGGAAGATCTGATCCAAGCGCCGAACGGACGGCACCTCCGCTTTTAACACACGTACAGCCCGGGGCCGTCTCCTCCTTCTTGATCCAGCAAGGGGAGAGGAGAAGTTGAGGGAGAACTCCGGCAGCATGACGGCGTGGTGGTGGAGCTCGTGGTTCTCCGACAGAGCTTCGCTACGCTCAACGAAGGAGGAGGAGGAGAAGTTGGAGGGGGAGGGCTGCGCCGGGGGCAAGCGGTGCAGCTCCCATGAACCTCCCCACTATATATAGGGGTGGAGGGGGCTGGTTTCTTGCCCTCCAAGTCCATTGGGGCATTGGCAAAGGTGGGAGGAAAGAAATCCCATCCTTTCCCTTCCCCACAGATTGTTATCCCCCCTTTTAGGGATCTTGATCTTATCCCTTCGGGATATGATCTTATTCCTTCTAAGGGGGATCTGAAGGAAATATGCCCCAGAGGCAACAATAAAGTTGTTATTTATATTTCCTTATATCATGATAAATGTTTATTATTCATGCTAGAATTCTGTTAACCGAAAACTTAGTACATGTGTGAATACATAGACAAAACAGAGTGTCCCTAGTATGCCTCTACTTGACTAGCTCATTAACCAAAGATGGTTAAGTTTCCTGACCATGGACATGTGTTGTCATTTGATGAACGGGATCACATCATTAGAGAATGATGTGATGGACAAGACCCATCCATTAGCTTAGCATAATGATCGTATAGTTTTATTGCTATTGCTTTCTTCATGACTTATACATGTTCCTCTGACTATGAGATTATGCAACTCCCAAATACCGGAGGAACACCTTGTGTGCTATCAAACGTCACAACGTAACTAGGTGATTATAAAGATGCTCTACAGGTGTCTTCGAAGGTGTTTGTTGAGTTGGCATAGATCGAGATTAGGATTTGTCACTCCGTGTATCGGAGAGGTATCTCTGGGCCCTCTCGGTAATGCACATCACTATAAGCCTTGCAAGCAATGTGACTAATGAGTTAGTTGCGGGATGATGCATCACGAAATGAGTAAAGAGACTTGCCGGTAATGAGATTGAACAAGATATGAGGATACGGATGATCGAATCTCGGGCAAGTAACATATCGATGACAAAGGGAACAACGTATGTTGTTATGCGGTTGACCGATAAAGATCTTCGTAGAATATGTAGGAGCCAATATGAGCATCCAGGTTCTGCTATTGGTTATTGACCGGAGATGTGTCTCGATCATGTCTACATAGTTCTCGAACCCGTGGGGTCCGCACGCTTAACGTTCGATGACGATTTGTATTGTGAGTTATGTGATTTGATGACCGAAGTTTGTTCAGAGTCCCGTATGAGATCACGGACATGATGAGGAGTCTCGAAATGGTCGAGAGGTAAAGATTCATATATTGGAAGGTTACATTCGGACACGGAATAGTTCGGGTTGTTTCGGAGTATCGGGGGTTACCGGAACCCCTCCCCCCCCCCAGGAAGTTCATGGGCCTTAGTGGAAAGGAGAGGAGGGCCACAAGGGAGGCCGCTCCCCCCCATGGCCAGTCCGAATTGGACTAGGGAGGGAGGCGGCGCCCCCTCTTTCCTTCTCCCCTCTTCCTCCTTCCCTCTCTCTCCCTCTCTGAGAAGGAAGGGGACTCCAAATAGGAGACCCAACACTCCATGGAACAAGATGTGGTCGTGAATGGTGCTTCAAGGGATCCTACATCATCATATATTGCATTTTGCCTTATGGACAAGGCTTCAAAGGTATCTCCCACTTTGAATCCCAATATATCTTGTGATGATATTGATGATGGCAAGAGTGATGATGATGTCGATTATGATGAAGAGAATGATGATGTTGCCTCCTTAAAAATTAAGGGGGAAATGATTTTTAAAGCTCTTCTTAAGAATAAAATTGCTCGTTCCAACTTCATGGAAATCATGTCTATTGCTATTGAGGGCAAGAAATATATTGATGAGTTGGAATCTCGTCTTGAGGAGCATGAGGTCACCATTGATAAAATGGAAGGTCATGAGCATGATTACGCTAATGAGATTGCGAACCTCTCTCAAGCTCTTGAACTTGAACAAACCACCAAGGAATCTCTTGAGGAGACTTTTGCTCTAGAATTATCTAGAGTGAAGGAATCTCATGATAGAGCTCTTGAGGTGGCCAATATTTTTGAAACTAAAAATGCTAAGCTTGAAGTTGCTCATGCTAGACTCCTTGAGGATTTTGAGCACCTCGAAAATGGCTCAACGGTCATCAAGGGTGAGCTCATCAAACTCACCCTCATGATCAACTTGAAGCTTCTTATTTAAAAGAACTTTCCAAGTTGTCCTCTCCTATTGTTGTTAATGATGATGCTTGTTCTACTAACTCTATTACTTGTGAAGCATCCATTTTGAAGGAGAAAGTTGAGCTACGGGCTCAACTTGAGTTGCTATCTAGCAATTATGGGAATTGGAAGAAAGCCATGAAAAGCTCTCATGCTCTCATCTTATAGTATCCCATAATGTGCTAAAGATAGCTCATGAGGCTATGAGTGCTAAGGTAACATCTAGTGAGCCTCATGTGGACACTAGCACTACATTTAGTCAAAATGTTATATTGCCTTGTGCTAGTCCCCGCGATTCATCCATGCATAACATTGGTACATCTTGTGATGAATTGCTTTCCTTGCCTTGTTGCTCTAACGATGAAGCTTATACTTCCTCTAGTGCTTGTGTTGAGACTAACCATGTAGAGGAAATCAAAAAGCTCAAGGCCCAAGTCTCTTCTTTGAAGAAAGATTTGGAAAAGTGTCATGAAGGGATGGCCACACTCAACAATATCTTGAGTGTACAAAAATCCCCCAATGATAAAGGTGGACTTGGATTCAACTCCAATAAGAAGAAGAAGTCCAAGAGCAACAAGAATAAGGGCCAAAAACAAGTCAAGAATTCGGCCAAGATCATTTGCTTCAAGTGCAAAATTGAAGGGCATCATGTTAGATCTTGCCCTTTGAATAAGAAGGCCATTAGTGACAAGCAACAAGGGAAGCGGCCACAAGTTCACTCTCATTCTCAACCTCAAGTTGAAGAAAGGCCTCTTCCCAAGAAAACTCAAGCTAATGCTTCTCAAGTTGTGAAATCAAGTGAGAAGAAAGTAAAGAGTAGACGTTGCTACCTATGTCGTGAAAAAGGTCACGTCGCTTCTTCATGCACGAACGGTACCTTATACAACCCTATTCTAATTGATGATATCTATTCTCTTGGGAAGGATAAGGTTGGCAATGTGTTAGCCAAATTTGTTGGTACTCAAAGTGGTGTCAAGAAAAGAACCATTTGGGTAGGCAAGCCTATTGTGAATAACCTCTTAGGATCCAACTTGGTTGGGGACCAACTAGCTCATACTTGATCAATAGGTGTTGTTGGAGGTCATTAGAGACTTGGCTACATTATGAAGAATTAAGGGGACTTCATCATTCTTATTGTCTCAAGCCAAGTCAACTGGGTTATCAAGTTTCTATCTTATATCCAATGTGCCTCCTTGTGGTAACTTGTACTTAAATTGTTTACATTGAAAGTTACTTGCCCCTTTGCATGTTTTGGTTTTGTTCCTTGCATGTGTTTGTATATGTTGTGTCTCCAAATTGCTTATCTTGAGTAATCAAGTATATGCATGTTGGTTTGCACTTCATGTACATGTGTGTCATACGTTGAGCCTTTGTGCATCTTGTTTGTATCTTAGTTGGCTCTTGTGAGAGATTAATGGAATATCCCATTATGGGGGAGTGATGTGCTTTGTGCACCTCACAGTCCTATAAATGTGTGTACATGAGTAATACCATCTAGTATTGATATTTCAAGATTATCTAGTCTCTATGTGGTATGTCTTCTCATGAGAAATTCAAATTCTAAGTAGTCCATAATTATCTCTTGTTGGATCCTCTTATTGGCTCTTGTTAAGTTTTTATTGGTATCACATTATGGGGGAGTAATATGCTATGTGCACATTACAAGCCTAGAAAATGGGTACATTTGAGATATTGTCACCTAGAATTGATATTGTAAATTATCTTGTTCCTAGGTGGCATGTTAGCTCTACAAGTTGCAATTTGCTTGTGTTTGGTGTAAATATGATATTGGATATCCTTGCTATCTACCAACGGGAATTATTTCCAAATACTTCTTGTCTTATGAAAATTGGTCCTCACTTATGTGTGGTAGAAATTATTTATCATCTCCACGTTGGTGTTTGCTTCTTTTTTCCTTTTCCCTTGCCAAGGATTGTTTCAACTCCCTTTGTATTCCATACCACTTGTGGATCTTGTTAATTTCTTGACTTTGTCTAGTGTTTTCTAGATATGGTGAAAGTGGTGATCCCACCTTGTGAATTTTGTATTCAAATGCAAATTATCTAATGCACTAGTCTTGGGGGAGCTATCCTATTTTCTATAAGACACTCATCTTGTGGTCCTTATCAAGTGTCTGTTGGTGGAACGCAAACCATTTCTTTTTGGTACTTTGTGCCATCATGAAACTTTGTAGAGAGCTTCGTTTGTTTGGAACCATTCTCTCTTTTGGGATTTTGATATCTTTTATTTTGAGTGTGCCAATGGATATCTCATTCCTTGATGTATCTTTCAATTGATATCCTCCAAGTGATGTTTTATTCATTTGGTATCTTTTCTTCACTTGGAATTTCTTTGTCTTTTGGTATCGGTTCTTGAAAGTATTGAGCATGCATATTAACTTCATGTAGTATCTTTGGCATGCTTTCTTTATTTGACCCAATATATAGGGGAAACCCCACCTAGTCTCAAATTGGATGAGATGTGCATGAAATTCATTTTCATATCTACATGCACATATTTATGTGGAGTTTGTCCTATGTATTGTTGGTTCTCTAACTCTTGGTCCCAATGAGTTTGGGTACCATTTTGTTTGTGTTGTTGTTCTAGGAACAATTGGAGATGCATTGGACGCTCAACTCACTCACAAGGAAGGTGGTGTCACCATGTGCTTATTGGCGTCAAGCTAGGATGATCAATGAACTACTATCTACCTTTAATTGGTATCTACTACATCCTTCCAATGATATCTCGGTAACAAGTATCTCTTCATGCATTCTTTTCTTGCATTCAACCTTGAGTAGGTTGCATCTTAGCATGATATTCATTCCATCTTGTGATACTTGTTTCCTTTCTCAAAGCATCTCAACGATGATCTCATGTTGCTAGTTGTGATGTCTTTGATGGTTGTTTGGTAGGAATTCATTTATATACAATAAGACCATATCTAGCCATGTGCTATGCTTCCAAGCAAATATCTTATTGGTATTTGTATGACTTCCTTTTGGATATCTTGTTCCTTCGTGTTGTAACTATTTCGGGTGTACATCCTTCTTTGTAGATATATATCATCATGATTTCGTCTACCTAGAATCTTATACACTTGAGCAAAGTTGCATATCTAGATGATATCCTTTCTTTCACGTCCACCTTGTCTTTCTTATGTTATTTCTTTGGTGGCTCCGTGAAAGCTTTTGCCTTGAGTGCGTGTCTTCTATCGTTGCATCTTGATGCACTCTTGTGTGGTGAAGATTATTTTCCTCATGCTTATCTTTATGAGGCTTTTGCCATCTTAATTGGTATCCCTCGTCTTGATGAGCCTTTCATCTTCTATCTTCACCACGTGTTGTCACAAGCATAGGTTCTCTATATGCTTATTAGTAAGCTTGTGAACCCATTTGATAGTTGTGTGTGGGAATGATAGGCCTTGCACTGTGTGCCTCATTCTTTCAAGACTTTACTGATGCTTAGTGCTCATCCGTACATTAGTCTTCTCAAGTGCATTGCCTTGACTCACACACATCATTTTGGTTGAGCCCATTCTTAAGTTGCCTCTTTTACTTATTGCTCAACCATGTGCTTGTTGCAATTACTAGGCTTATTTTCCTATATGCTCACTTGCACTTGTTGTAAGTTTCTGTTGATTTTGGGGGAGCTATGATCCTATTTTGTGCACTTTGTATCCAAATACAAAAATTCTTGATGTGCACAAATCATTGGGAGCTTCTCTAGTTTCTTTAGAACACTCCTCTGCTCATTTCATAATATCCTTTATTCATGTGGCTCATAGGATATTTGGTCTAGTTGGTTCAATTGATAGCCGTTGATTGCTTGATTCAATTGGTATCTTTTGATTGCTTGATTTCTTGTGTCTCTCTCTGTTATGTCTTTGTGGCATATCTTCCTTTTGCAATCTTTGGGCCTCAATATAGTTTGTCTTCCTCCAAGTATTTACCGTTGGATATGTGTATTGCATTCCACTCTCTTGTTGAGAAATACACAATTTATGGAGGAACACTTTTTATATTGGCCTTCTAAGCTTTTAGCCCATTCTGGCAATCGATGCTAATGGGGGAGAAGTTTCAGAGAGTTTTGTGGAGAAGTTTAGAGAGTTGTCTCTTCTGGCTTTGGTTTGTTCCTAAGCATATGCATCTCCTACGCATGAATTATTGGTTGTTGCATTTCATGGTGATGCATAATTACTTATATAAACTCTCTTGAAAGTGATTGTCATCAATTACCAAAATGGGGGATATTGAAAGGACATGCAGTGCCCCCATGTGTGGTTTTGGTAATTGATGACATTCTCTATGGACTAGTGGTTGCATTGAGTTATATTTGAAGTATTTTTCCATAGGCATTTCTTGAAGTCCATGTGTTGGTTTCAAGGAGTTTATGTGTTGACCAAGTTGCTATTAAGGAATTATCCAAAGATTGGTCATGTGAGTGTTGAGCTTATTACAAGCATGTCTTGAAGAAGAAGATTGTGTGATCATTCATGTTTACCTTCAAGACATCATCCAAACGAAGAGAGTTAGAAAGATTCAAGGTTGATCAAGACTAAGTCAGGAGTGAATCAAGTTGATCAACTCACAAAGCATAGAAGATGTACCGAGAGGGATCAATTGATCCCATAGTATGGTAAGCATTGTCCATTGCACTTTGTGTACTAACCCATGGTCTATGTGAGATTCCTATGTGGGGTTAGGTACGTGTCCATGGGCTTGCGTCAAGAGTAAGATATCATACAACCCATGGAAAGGATGACATCAAGTGGTGATCGTCATCAAGATTGCCGTGTGCAAGTTCCAGTGGAGCATCACGAAGAGATCAAGTGCTTGAAGCTTGCCATCCATTGTGGTGTCAATGGACTTGTGAAGATGTGCCAAAGAGTGGCTCACCCATAGTGGAGTATGGGGGAGCAATCATCTAGTCTCCATCGACCCAACGCAATCAAGAAAGGTGGTCCATCTTGAGGAGGACAAGATCGTCATCATCTAGATCAAGTGGATCATGTGCAAGGCAAAGGTTTTCCCTTGATAGGTTTTCTATTTTACCGGTCTCATGGTGGTAGTTGGGAGACCGGGTTATAGGATTGTTTGCCGTACTATCAAGGGGGGCTCTCAAGTTGGTAGCTTGATCGTATCGTTAGTAGAGAGCTCAAACCATTGCATCCTTGCATCATGTTTCTTGGTTCTTGTTTGGTTCTCTTTGTGAGTCTTAGATCTTATGGTCATCTCGATGACAAGCTCGAGTTCATCGAAAACGGAGTTCACATGCGTCTTCTTTTGCGTTTTCGGTTTTGGAGGTCTTACCGGTCTTATTCGAGGAAGGGTTCTCACCATTTCTTATAGGAATTTTTTTAATTTCTTCTTATTGTTATTTCTATCAAGATTTTATTAGCCCTTGTCGCTAGCTTTCCAATAAACTTGGTTTCCTTGAATTCGGAGTGCGTTTGCAGAAGTTGTGTCAGTTTTGGTGTCCTTGTAAAAGCTGCAGCGGTACTACCGCTCGTGGGAGCGGTATTACCGCTTGTAGGGGATGTAATTTTTTACTACCGCTCTTGGGAGCGGTAATATCGCTTGGAGCGGTACTACTGCCGCTACTTCCGTGGCTACTTCCGCTCTGGACCAAAAACTCGTCACAAGTCCATCGGTGGTAGGCACAGATGTATTTTTTTAGTACCGCTCGCAAGCAGTAGTACCGCTACCCCTAGCGGTAGTACCGCTCTATGCGGGCTGTGAGCATAACGGTTAGTTTTCCCCCACCTATAAAAGGGGGTCTTCTTCCCCAATGAACCTAATCCTTTGAGCTCGTGTTCTTCCCCCATTGTTGGCCTTCTTCGAGCTTGCTAACTCTCAATCCCTCCATGGATTCTTGCTAGTTTTTTGAGGGAAAAGAGAGAGGATATCTAGATCCACATTTCCACCAATCACTTTCTCCTCTATGTGAGGGGAATCCCTTGGATCTAGATCTTGGAGTTCTCCTTCTTTTACTTCCTCTCATTTTCCTCCCTAGCATTAGTTGCTTTGGTGGGATTTGGGAGAGAAGGACTTGGGCACTCTGTGTGCCCTTGCCATTGCATTTGGTGCACCGGTTTGAGTTCTCCATGATGATACGTGGAAGTTACAAGTTGAGAAGCTTATTACTCTTAGGTGCTTGGTGCCCTTGAGCTTGTTCCTCTTGGGTGCTTGGGCGCCCTAGACAGTTGGTGGTGTTCGGAGCTCAATCATTGTGGTGTAAAGCTCCAGGCAAGCATCGGGGTCTCCAATTAGGTTGTGAAGATCGCCCCGAGCAATTTGACGGGTACCAGTGACTGCCCCCAAGGGTTGCCAAAGTGTACGGGTTCGGTGACCGACCCCAAGGGTTGCCATTGTACGGGTTCGGTGACCGCCCTCAAGGGTCCCTTAGTGGAATCACAACATCTTGCATTGTGCGAGGGCGTGAGGAGATTACGGTGGCCCTAGTGGCTTCTTGGGGAGCATTGTGCCTCCACACCGCTCCAAATGGAGATTAGCATCCGCAAGGGTGTGAATTTCGGGATACATCGTCGTCTCCGCGTGCCTCGGTTATCTCTTACCCGAGCCCTTTACTTATGCTCTTTACTTTGTGATAGCCATATTGTTCTTTGTCATATATCTTGCTATCACATAGTTGCTTATCTTGCTTAGCATAAGTTGTTGGTGCACATAGGTGAGCCTAGTTGTTTTAGGTTTTCTGCTTGTCAAATTAACCGCTAGGTTTATTCCGCATTTGTTCAAGCCTAAACCATAATTATTTTAAAACGCCTATTCACCCCCCTCTAGGCGGCATCCACGATCTTTCAACAGTGTAATGGTTCGAACGTCGTAACCGTACTTTATTAGATATGGTGCGATCTATGATATCTCTTACGTATTTACCGCTATCGTTTTGGGGGCTATGCATTAGAGACAGCTACACTCACGTTAAATAGGGAACCATCTAATCCGTTGAGACAACACCGTATGAAATTTGGTTTGGCAAGAAACCAAAGCTGTCGTTTCTTAAAGTTTGGGATTGCGATGCTTATGTGAAAAAGTTTCAAACTGATAAGCTCGAACCCAAATTGAAGAAGTGCGTCTTCATAGGATACCCAAAAGAAACTATTGGGTACACCTTCTATCATAGATCCGAATGCAAGATTTTTGTTGCTAAGAATGGATCCTTTTTAGAGAAGGAGTTTCTCTCGAGAGAAGTGAGTGGGAGGAAAGTAGAACTTGATGAGGTAGTTGTACCTTCTTCCGAGTTGGAAAGTAGTTCATCACAGAAATTAGTTCCAGTGATTCCTACACCAATTAGTGAGGAAGCTAATGATGATGATCATGAAACTTCAGATCAAGTTACTACCGAACCTCGTATAGTCCGCACCAGAGTGGTATGGTAATCCTGTTCTGGAGGTCATGTTACTTGACCATGACAAACCTACGAAATATGAGGAAGCGATGATGAGCCCAGATTCCGCAAAATGGCTCGAGGCCATGAAATCTGAGATGGGATCCATGTATGAGAACAAAGTGTGGACTTTGGTTGACTTGCCTGATGATTGGTAAGCAATAGAGAATAAATGGATCTTCAAGAAGAAGACTGACGCTGACGGTAATGTTACTGTCTACAAAGCTCGACTTGTTGCGAAAGGTTTTCAACAAGTTCAAGGAGTTGACTACGATGAGACTTTCTCACCGGTAGAGATGCTCAAGTCTGTCCGAATCATGTTAGCAATTGCCGCATTTTATGAAATATGTCAAATGGATGTCAAAACTGCATTCCTTAATTGATATCTTAAATAAGAGTTGTATATGATGCAACCAGAAGGTTTTGTTGATCCTAAAGGTGCTAACAAAGTGTGCAAGCTCCAGCTATCCAATTTATGGACTGGTGCAAGCATCTCGGAGTTGGAATATACGCTTTGATAGTGTGATCAAAGCATATGGTTTTATACAGACTTTTGGAGAAGCTTGTATTTACAAGAAAGTGAGTGGGAGCACTACAACCTTTCTGATATATATATGTGAATGACATATTGTTGATCGGAAATGATGTAGAATTTCCTGGAAAGCATAAAGGAGTGTTTGAAAGGAGTTTTTTCAAAGAACGACCTCGGTGAAGCTGCTTACATATTGAGCATCAAGATCTATAGAGATAGATCAAGACGCTTGATAAGTTTTTTCAATGAGTACATACCTTGACAAGATTTTGAAGTAGTTTAAAAATAGAACAATTAAAGAAGGAGTTCTTGCCTGTGTTGCAAGGTGTGAAGTTGAGTAAAGACTCAAAACCCGACCACGGCAGAAAATATAAAGAGAATGAAAAGGCATTCCCTATGCCTCAGTCATAGGTTCTATAAAGTATGCTATGCTGTGTACCATACCTATTGTGTACCTCACCATGAGTTTGGCAAGAGGGTACAATAGTGATCCAGGAGTGGATCACTGGACAACGGTCAAAATTATCCATAATGGAATAAGGAAATGTTTCTCGGTTATAGAGGTGACAAAGAGTTCGTCGTAAAGAGTTACGTCGATGCAAGCTTTGACACTGATCTGGATGACTCTAAGTCTCGATCTAGATACATATTGAAAGTGGGAGCAATTAGCTAGAGTAGCTCCGTGCAGAGTATTGTAGACATAGAAATTTGCAAAATACATACGGATCTGAATGTTGCAGACCCGTAGACTAAAATTTCTCTCATAGGCAAAACTTGATCAAACCTTAATACTCTTGAGTGTTAATCACATAGCAATGTGAACTAGATTATTCACTCTAGTAAACCTTTTGATTGTTGGTCACATGGCTATGTGAACTATTGGTGTTAAATCACATGACGATGTGAACTAGATTATTGACTCTAGTGCAAGTGGGAGACTGAAGGAAATATGCCCTAGCGGCAATAATAAAGTTGTTATTTATATTTCCTGATATCATGATAAATGTTTATTATTCATGTTAGAATTGTATTAACCGGAAACTTAGTACATGTGTGAATACATAGACAAAACAGAGTGTCCCTAGTATGCCTCTACTTGACTATCTCGTTAATCAAAGATGGTTAAGTTTCCTGACCATGGACATGTGTTGTCATTTGACGAACGGGATCACATCATTAGAGAATGATGTGATGGACAAGACCCATCCGTTAGCTTAGCATAATGATCGTTTAGTTTTATTGCTATTGCTTTCTTCATGACTTATACATGTTCCTCTGACTATGAGATTGCAACTCCCGAATACCGGAGGAACACCTTGTGTGCTATCAAATGTCACAACGTAACTGGGTGATTATAAAGATGATCTACAGGTGTCTTCGAAGGTGTTTGTTGAGTTGGCATAGATCGAGATTAGGATTTGTCACTCCGTGTATCAGAGAGGTATCTCTGGGCCCTCTCGATAATGCACATCACTATAAGCCTTGCAAGCAATGTGACTAATGAGTTAGTTGCGGGATGATGCATTACGGAATGAGTAAAGAGACTTGCCAGTAATGAGATTGAACTAGGTATGAGGATACCGACGATCGAATCTCGGGCAAGTAACATACCGATGACAAAGGGAACAACGTATGTTGTTATGCGGTTTGACCGATAAAGATCTTCGTAGAATATGTAGGAGCCAATATAAGCATCCAGGTTCCGCTATTGGTTATTGACCAAAGATGTCTCTCGGTCATGTCTACATAGTTCTCGAACCCGCAGGGTCCGCACGCTTAACATTCTATGACGATTTGTATTATGAGTTATGTGATTTGATGACCGAAGTTTGTTCGGAATCCCGGATGAGATCACGGACATGATGAGGAGTCTCGAAATGGTTGAGAGAAGATTCATATATTGGAAGGTTACATTCGGACACCGGAATAGTTCGGGTCGTTTCGGATAAGTTTCGGAGTATCGGGGGTTACCGGACCCCCCCGGGAAGTTCATGGGCCTTAGTGGAAAGGAGAGGAGGGCCACAAGGGAGGCTGCGCCCCCCCATGGCCAGTCTGAATTGGACTAGGGAGGGGGCGGCACCCCCTCTTTCCTTCTCCCCTCTTCCTCCTTCCCTCTCTTGGAAGGAAGGGGACTCCAACTAGGATTGGGAATCCTAGTTGGACTCCCCATGGCGCACGCCCCCCTTGGCCGGCCGGCCTCCTCCTCCCCTCCTTTATATACGCGGGAAGGAGGCACCCCAAAGGAAACCAAGTCTTCTCTTAGCCGTGTGCGGTGCCCCCCTCCATAGTTGAACACCTCGGTCATATCTTCGTAGTGCTTAGGCGAAGCCCTGCGCTGGTAACTTCGTCATCACTATCGCCACTCCGTCATGCTGACGAAACTCTCCCTCGTCCTCAACTGGATCAAGAGCTCTAGGGACGTCATCAGACTGAACGTGTGCTGAACGCGGAGGTGTCGTACGTTTGGTGCTTGGATCAGTTGGATCGCGAAGACGTTTGACTACATCAACCGTGTTATTAAACGCTTCCGCTTTCGGTCTACGATGGTACGTGGACACACTCTCCCCACTCGTTGCTATGCTTCTCCTAGATAGATCTTGCATGATCGTAGGAATTTTTTTGAAATACTACGTTCCCCAACAGGATCTTGGTGCGCCTGGACCAGGGGTGTGGGGCCTTGACCCCACTACCCACGTTCATGTGGGTCCCCCATGCAGGTGGGCCCCACTCCAGAACCTTCTAGAACCTTCCCGGTACAATAACGAAAAATCCCGAACATTTTTCGATGGCCAAAATAGGAATTTCCATATATAAATCTTTACCTCCGGACCATTCCAGAACTCCTCGTGACATCTAGGATCTTATCCGAGACTCCGAAAAACTTTCGGTAACCACATACGATTCCCATTACAACTCTAGCGTCACCGAACCTTAAGTGTGTAGACTCTATGGGTTTGGGAACCATGCATACATGACCGAGATGCCTCTCCGTCCAATAACCACTAGCGGGATCTGGATACCCATATTGACTCCCACATGTTCAACGATGATCTCCATTGGATGAACCACGATTTCGGGGATTCAATCAATCCTGTATACAATTCCCTTTGTCCATCGGTATGTTACTTTCCCGAGATTCGATCGTCGCTATCCCCATACCTCGCTCAATCTCGTTACCGGCAAGTCTCTTTACTCGTTCCGTAACACATGATCCCGTGACTAACCCCTTAGTCACATTGAGCTCATTATGATGATGCATTACCGAGTGGGCCCAGAGATACCTCTCCGTCATACGGAGTGACAAATCCCAGTCTCGATTCGTGCCAACCCAACAGATACTTTCGGAGATACCTGTAGTGCACTGATGTCGCTTGAAGCTACGTCGGTATTTCCCCAAAGAGGAAGGGATGGTGCAGCATAGCGGCGGTAGGTATTTCCCTCGGTTATGAAACCAAGGTTATCAAACCAGTAGGAGATCCAATCAACACAACGTAAACAGCCCCTGCACACAAATAACAACACCTCGCAACCCGACGTGTTAAAGGGATTGTCAATCCCTTTCGGGTAGCGGCGCAAGAAATTGCGTGTTGACGTGAGAAAGTCGTAAAAGATTGAATAAATAGATCGCAAATAAAATAAAGTGCTGCAAGGTATTTTTGTATTTTTGGTTTAATAGATCTGAATAAAAAGTGCAAATAAAATAGATCGCAAAGCAAATATATGAGAAAGAAGACCCGGGGGCCGTAGGTTCCACTAGTGGCCTCTCTCGAGAAAAATAGCAAACGGTGGTTAAACAAATTATTGTTGGGCAATTGATAGAACCTCAAACAATTATGACGATATCCATGCAGTGATCATTACATATGCATTTTCGGTGTCAAAATCGACGGATCTCGAGTAGGGGGTCCCGATCTGTGCGTCAAGGCTGATGGTAACAGGAAGCAAGGGACACAGATGTTTACCCAGGTTCGGGCCCCCTCGATGGAGGTAAAACCCTACTTCCTGCTTGATTAATATTGATGATATGGGTAGTACAAGAGTAGATCTACCACGAGATCGTAGAGGCTAAACCCTAAGAGCTAGCCTATGATGGTATGATTGTAATTGTGATCGGCCTTCTAGGACCAACCTCTCCGGTTTATATAGACACCGGAGAGGGCTAGGGTTTACATGGAGTTGGTTACAAGGAAGGAAATATAATATCCGGATCGCCAAGCTTGCCTTCCACGCTAAGGAAAGTCCCATCCGGACACGGGCCGAAGTCTTGAGTCTTGTATCTTCACGCTTCAATAGTCCGGACGTTGTACACAGTCCAACAGTCCGGATACCCCCTAATTGTCACATCCCCAGAATTGTTTTAATTAGTTGCATCTGCATCCATGCATCATGTTTGATTTCAAAGGAAATTTTGAAGTGGGATGACCAAGCCCTAGCACTAAAGCAATTCAAATAGGTTCAACTAAAATATTTTCCAATGAACCCAAATGGCCTTCAAAATGTTCACCATTTTTGGAAAATCTTGAAGCTTGAACTGAGATATTGCACATTTTTCCGTGACATTTGGATTATTGAATTAACTCATATTGTATTTGAATTGGGGCATTTAAATCCTATAAATATTTTTAAATGCCCTAATAATTCTGAAACTAGTTTTGGGTTGTTAGGAATAATCCCAACAGAGCCCACAATTATTTTCAGGATTTCAGGAAACGTTTTAGTATTTTTAATAAAGCCCAACAATTGCAGAAAATTAGAAAATAGAAAACAATTTAGTAAGAGAGAGAGAGAGAGAAAGGCCAGAGGCTACTTACCTGGCTGGCCCGGCCCATCTGGCCTGTGCCAGTCATCACCTACCTCTGCCAGTAGGCAGAGGAGGGACACCGCGATGCCGCCCGCCGCCACGCCACCACCTCTTTGCTGCACTGTCGCCACACCAGCATGACGCCTCGAAGCGCCTCTGCGGCACCGCCCCGACCCCTAGACACCACTCTCCCCTCCTCTGCTCTCCCCCTCGTCCTCTCCCCCTCATGCCCGAGCGGGTCCGTCGCCGCCGTTCTCCATAGCCGCGGCCACTGCCTCCCCCTCGACCCCTCGCCGTGCCTGCGAGCTCCGTCTCGACGTCCCCGACCTCCTCGACGACCCACGAGGCCCCGGACGCGCTGCAACGCCGCCACCAATGCTTTTCCCCTCCTCGGCCGCCGGAGATCGACCTCGCCGCCCCGCTCAGCTCCGGCCTTCCCCGAGCTCGCCGTCTGCTTCAACCGACTCCCCGTGAGATCCTCTTCCTCCCCCCTTCCCGTTCTTTCTCTCGAGCACCACAGCGACCACACCAAGCTCGACCGCGCCCGCCGCCGCCACCGCACGTCGCCGTCGTGGCCACAACCATGTTGGCTTGATTCCGGGCACGCCATCGTCTTCCACGCAGTCGCAGAAGCCCATAGAACCTCCTCACGCGCCTCGCCGTGCCTCATAGCGACGGCTTCGACCTCGCCCGAACTCCGGCAACCGCCAAGGTCGTCGCCGCGGCGCTTCCGCCACCCCAAAGATCTCCCATCACACCACTCGACGCGACGGCGCCCGCGTCACGTAGACGCCCGCCGCCATTTTCACGGAGGAGGAAACTCACTGACCGACCGCGTTTGGCCTCGCCGGCGGCTAAACGCCGGCGAGTTGACCCTGCTGACCCCGTTTGACCAAGGGTGGGCCCAGTTTGACCCCCTGGGTCAATGACAGGTGGGGCCCGACCCTGTTAATTAATTAGGATTAGTACTAATTGATTTTAGTTAAACTAATTACACTGACACGCGGGACCCACTGTCAGGTTTGACCTGGACCGTCCCGTTGACCCCTGACATCACCCTGATGTCATGCTGACGCAGTAACTTATTTTCTGGAATTATTCTTACGCAGGAAATTCCAGAAAATTCCACAAACTTCTAAAATTCATAGAAATTAACTATAACTCCAATGAAATAATTTATATACGAAAAACTATCAGAAAAATGCAACCTATCCATCTGTATCATTTTGATGCATGTTTGAGAAAGTTAACCTCACTGTTTAGGATGAAACATGATTAGGACAAATTTGATAATAGTTTTGGAGTTGGAATTTGATCTAGTTTTGAATTCCACTTCAATCAAAATGACTTTCTGTTGCATTAGCTCAAATCACAGCATATTGCCATGTCATGATCATGCATCATATTGTGCATTGCATTGATTGTGTTTCCTTCTATGTTGCCGGTATTTGTCCCCTCCCGATAGACGTGGTTTCGAGATGAGTTCGATGACACCAATGAAGAACTATATTATCTTCAGAAGTGTCAGGCAAGCAAAACCCCCTTGTTCATTCCGATACAATCCCACTCTCTCGCTCCTGCTCTCTTTTACTGCATTAGGACAACAACGATTCATCTGTTACTTGCTGCGGTAGCTGAACCCCTTTATTCTCTGCATGACCTGTCATTCCACAGTAAATAGATGAAACCCACTGGCATGAGTAGAAGTTGTTTGAGCCCTGATGTGCCTACTCATTCATGCTTATTTGTCATGCCTGCTACTGCTTAGAGTTGAGTCAGGTCTGATTCATCAGGGATGAATTGGAATGGTGTGTGAACATGTCCTACTATTGAGAGATAAATGTGTGAACACGATTTGGTAAAGGTAGCGGTGAGAGGCCATGTAGGAGTACATGGTGGGTTGTCTCATTGAAACCTTCCTCAGGAACTGAGTTTTGTGTTTGTGATCCATGAACAGTTACTACCACACATTGGGATCCTTAATTGACTCTCTCGGCTTCTTAACCACCCTTGTTCTCTGTCCAGGAGTTGCAACTAGTTTACGTGTTTGTAGGATATGTGTTGGAGGCCGTATGTGGCGCTGACCCTAGGGGTGGGCTATGATGCGGTAGATACACCGTGGCTCAGTGTACCGATTCGCCTGCTTGGTGTCTCAGAACCCTGCACACATCGTTCGGGGCCGTTAGTGGAAACCTCGGCGGACTCCTGCGGATGGAACCCGAATAGGCGATAAACCTAGACTAGGGACTTGAGTGTTTAGGTAGGCCGTGGCCGACACCCTCGCCAGGCTTCCGCTTGAAGGTTGCCGAGATAAATGACGTGTACATGGCGGTAAGTGGCGAGAGCGTGTGTGAAGAAGTACACCCTGCAGGTTAACATCATCTATTCAATAGCCGTGTCCGCGGTAAAGGACTTCTGGGTTGCCTATATCAGTTCATAGACAAGTGAAAGTGGATACTCTAAAATGCGCAAGATAGCGTGAGTGCTATGGATGGCGTTCTCGTAGGGAGACGGAGCGGATCCATAGTGGTGTATTGATATGGTGAATATGTGGACTCGTGTGCGCCACCTCAAAAGAGTTACTTGCGATCGTAGTTCAGATAACCACCCGACCAAAGCTGGCTTGCTGCGATCAAACTCCACCACCCCTTTGTTGATAATGATGCATGTGTAGTTAGTTCGATGTAAGTGTTCTTTGAGTACAATTGTACTCAAGTTTGCCTATTTTATGTTTTTGCAGAGACTTGGTCTCGCTAGTAGTTCAGCGTGGACTCCGATGTTTAGCTTGTTACCTCAGCTACGATCTTGTGCCCTCGGCGGAGATCTGGTAGATAGTCGCTTCTCACCTTTTTCATTTATAGATGTCTCACTCGAGACATGTTAAGCTTCCGCATGTGCTTTGACTTGTATGTTTCAATGTTGGGTCATGAGACCCATGTTTGTAATATCTCGCTCCTCGGAGCCTAATGAATAAATATTTGAGTCATAGAGTTATGTTGTGATGCCATGTTGTATTTACACATATTGAGCATATTGTGTGTATGTTTGAAATGCTTGGTATGTGTGTGATCCGACAATCTAGTTGTTTATCCTTGGCAGCCTCTCATATGGGGAAATGTAGTCTAGTGCTTCTGAGCGATAGTAGTCCGCTACTGCCCGGTTCACCGAGTCCTCGCTAGCCCAAAGACTACTGCTCGGACACTTGATCGACCGGCATGTGTTTCACTTCGTTCGTGTATCATCCCTTCGAAATGTCACGCGGTGACATCCGAGTCCTGCCTAGCCTGCTACAGCCGGGTTCCCGAGTCCTGTTAGCCCAGTGCTACAACCCGGATTCACACGCTGTGACCGACATGCTCGAAGTTGATTCATGTATGCATGTCCCCATGGGATAGTGCCGCTTTGGGTTCACGACTAGCCATGTCGGCCCGGTTCTCTCATCATATGGATGCTAGCGACACTATCATATCGTGAGCCAAAAGGCGCAAACGGTCCCGGGCCATGGTAAGGCGACACCGTGGGAATACCGTGCGTGAGGCCGCAAAGTGATATGAGGTGTTCTGGCTAGATCGATGTGACTTGGAATCGGGTCCGACACTAATCCAGACTCCTCGGTAGCCCTCGAACCAGGCTTCAATGACGATGAGTCCGGCGCGCAGTCTTGTCTTCGGCATTGCAGGGCGGGTTCCTTCTCCGAATACTCCAAGGTAATTATCGAACACTCAAACTGTGTTCGGATCCACAAGATGATCTGCGCATGCCACCGTAGAGAGAATGATGTTTCACAAATGCAATCTGCTGAGAACTTTTTTAGGCAACGCGACGTGTCACTACGGTCAGGTCATTATTCGAACAGTCTTTCCACAACCAGCCACATTGCATATTGCGAGACGGTTTCCTTGACACGTCTTGTCAAAGCAGAGATCGTGCCCCCTCATTACGGGATTCTCATTAATACGGGTACGGGTAATCCCACCACATCATTAATCATGGCGCTTGGGAAGCAAGCGATTTCCAACGGGCAAGTGGGGAGGCGCACCGCTTTCGTCGCCTCTATAAAGGGATAAGATTTCCTCATTTTTACCCACGCCTTCTTCCCTCTCTGCCCATTCTTGCCCCCTCGAGCTCCAGCGCCCAAGCTCAAGTCTCCTCCGACAGCTAGACATGTCCGGAGCAGGAGGCAAGTGGGTGGCTTCCACTGTCTAGGAGAAGCACATCACAAATCTTCGGGTGGCCGGATACTTGGCCGCAGACATAGCGCACCGGCTACCGGACGCTGGGCAGGTCATTCCGACCCCAGGACCCCATGAGAGAGTCGTGTTCGTCGCCCACTTCGTCCGTGGACTGGGATTTCCACTCCATCCCTTCGTCCGCGGGCTCATGTTCTATTGCGGGCTAGATTTCCATGATCTAGCCCCGAATTTCATCCTCAACATCTCGGCGTTCATCATCGTATGTGAGGCCTTCCTCCGCATCCGGCCTCACTTCAGCCTGTGGCTACAAATCTTCTGTGTGAAGCCGAAGGTCGTACGCGACCAACAAGCGGAATGCGGAGGGGCCATGGTGGGCAAGATGCCTAATGTCACCTGGCCGGACGGCTCCTTTGCGGAGACCGTAAAAGGGTGGAAATCGGGGTGGTTCTACATCACCGAGCCGCGCGGCGCCAACTGGGCGGCGGCCCCCGAGTTCAGATCCGGAGCCCCCATGCGGCTCACCTCCTGGGAAAGGAAGGGCCTGGCTTGGGACGAACCTACAGAGCTGACCGGACTCCAAACCTGCATCAAGAGCATGAAGGACAATAACATCAAGCTCGTCAACGTGATCCAGGTCATGCTCGTTCGCCGGATCCTGCCGTGCCAAAGGCGGGCATTCAATCTTTGGGAGTTCGTCCCAGCCGAACACCAGACGCTCCATAGGCTCTACGGCATGAAGCAAAGGGATGCGTGGAAGGAGCTGTTTAAGGCCTCTAAAGTGCCTCCTCCCACATCCGAGGACCGCGGGCTTCACGCCGCACGGGCTCCTAGTCAGGTGAGTTCTCAGACTGCCACCGGACCCAATTTTTCACAATATATTCACAGGAGTCCCTTAAGTAATCATGCATATTTGTTTCAGGACTATGTGGAGACAGCGGAGCAGGTCTACTGTCCGGCTCCGTTGCCGGAAGGCCTGGCAGATGCTCTCCTGACGGAGATGCTAGTCCCGGCACCATACAAGGTGCCGGAGAAGAAGGCCGAGAAGAAGGCCCCGGGGACCCGAAAGGGTCTCCGTCGTAAGGTTGTGCCAGAAGCCATGTCCGAATATGACGAGGCAGACTCCTCCCACGAAGGGGAGGAGGAAGAAGAAGAAAACGCCCCATCCGAAAAGGATGAGGGGCCCGGCGAAGCGGGCCAGGGGGTCAGAAAAGGCCCTCGGCGTAAGGCCGTTATCCCCCTGTCGTCCGATGACGACGAGACAGATTCCTCCCGCAGAGGCGGGGGGAATCAAGAAGAAATTCCACCTCCCCGCACTGGGGGGAGAAGAAGAGAAAGCCGCCCCGGAGGGGGAGGCTTGGGCATCTAAGAAGGGGAAAACCTCCCTTCCGGACTACTCCACCACGGCCACCTACAGCGATGAAGGGTGGCTGCCCAGGGGGAAGCCCCTGGCGCGATCGTAAGTGTCCGCACTCTACCGTGATTTTAAGTCATAGCTGTTTAGTAACGCCAAGCATATATGCAGTCCGGCCAGGGCTCATCCGGAGGAGTCGTCTTCGGACGGGTCTCTGAGCGCTTCAGAGATGAACTTGCTCCCGACGGCCACCACTCCTCTGCCTGCGGATGACACGGAGGTGTTGTCCCGAAGGTTCCCCGAGCAGGGGGAGGTGACCCTGGAGACGCCCCAAGGCGGGCTTTCGGATGACGGACATGCGGGGTTCAAGATCCCCTCGGATCGCATCGATGAGAGCCGCAACAGGGCGGACTCCCGACCGAACACTGCTCCGGAACCTCCGACGGTTCCGGACTTGGGCGGGCAGCCCCTCGTTAGGGAGGGCGAGCCGCCCGTGCCGAGGACTTCCGTCGCGTCAACGGCGCCGGATAGCCTGGTGGAAGCGCTTCGAGGCGCTTCCATGGAAGAAGAGCACCGTACTCTTATGAGTGCGGTGATTCAAAAGGTTTTGTCCGCCAAAGGCGGACTAACCGAAGCCTGCACAAGCCTCCTGACGGGCTTTGAGGTAAGTAATAAAAATGTATGAAATTATCACCCGATAGGTAGTAGCCCCTGATACTCTGTTTGGTGTTCGGAAAGAAAAGCCAAACAGAGGGTCAATTATAATCCGCAGGAGTCTAATAATAAGCATTGTTGTGGATAAGCAGGCTGTGCTGCTTGCTGCTGCTGCCCGTACTGCCGAGGTTCGATACGTCTCCAACGTATCTATAATTTTTGATTGATCCATGCTATATGATCTACTGTTTTGGGCAATATTGGGCTTTATTATCCACTTTTATATTATTTTTGGGACTAACCTATTAACCGGAGGCCCAGCCCAGATTTGCTGTTTTATGCTATTTCAAGTGTTTCGAGGAAAAGGAATATCAGACGGAGTCGAAACGGAATGAAATCAACTGGAGAAGTTATTTTTGGAAGGAAAGCCACCGGATAGACTTGTACTCTCGTCGGGAGATACGGGAGGTGCTCACGAGGGTGGGGCGCGCCCACCCCTAGGTGCGCCTGCCTCGTGGGCCCCCGTAGCTCCACCGACGCACTTCTGCACCCATATATACCTCGTGTCGTAAAACTTCCATAACAGAAGATAGATCGGGAGTTCCGCCAAAAAACCTCCATAGCCACCAAAACCAATCGGGACCCTGTTCAAGACCCTGCGGAGGGGGAACCCTCACCGTGGCCATCTTCATCATCCGGCGCTCTCCATGATGAGGAGGGAGTAGTTCACCCTCGGTCGAAGGTATGTACCAGTAGCTATGTGTTTGATCTCTCTCTCTCTCTCTCTCTCTCTCTCTCTCTCTCTGTTCTCTCTCGTGTTCCCTCTATGGCACGATCTTGATGTATCCCGAGCTTTGCTATTGTAGTTGGATCTTATGATGTTTCTTCCCCTCTACTCTCTTGTGATGAATTGAGTTTCCCCTTTGAAGTTATCTTATCGGATTGAGTCTTTTATGAGAACACTTGATGTATGTCTTGCCGTGCTTATCTGTGGTGACAATGGGATATCATGTGCCACTTGATGTATGTTTGTGACGAACTTGCGGGTTCCGCCCATGAACCTATGCATAGGGGTTTGCACACGTTCTTGACTCTCCGGTAGAAACTTTGGGGCACTCTTTGAAGTACTTTTTATGTTGGTTGGATGAATCTGAGATTGTGTGATGCATATAGTATAATCATGCCCACAGATACTTGAGGTGACAATGGAGTATCTAGGTGACATTAGGGTTTTGGTTTATTTGTGTCTTAAGGTGTTATTCTAGTACGAACTCTAGGGCTGTTTGTGACACTTATAGGAATAGCCCAACGGATTGATTGGAAAGAATAACTTTGAGGTGGTTTCGTACCCTACCATAATCTCTTCGTTTGTTCTCCGCTATTAGTGGCTTTGGAGTGACTCTTTGTTGCATGTTGAGGCATTGTTATATGATCTATCTATGTTATTATTGTTGAGAGAACTTGCACTAGTGAAAGTATGAACCCTAGGCCTTGTTTCCTAGCATTGCAATACCGTCTACGCTCATGTTTACCACTTGTTACCTTGCTGTTTTTATTATTTCAGATTACAAAAACCTATATCTACCATCCATATTGCACTTGTATCACCATCTCTTCGCCGAACTAGTGCACCTATACAATTTACCATTGTATTGGGTGTGTTGGGGACACAAGAGACTCATTGTTATTTGGTTGCAGGGTTGTTTGAGAGAGACCATCTTCATCCTACGCCTCCCACGGATTGATAAACCTTTCATCCACTTGAGGGAAATTTGCTACTGTCCTACAAACCTGTGCACTTGCAGGCCCAACAACGTCTACAAGAAGAAGGTTGTGTAGTAGACATCAAGCTCTTTTCTGGCGCGGTTGCCGGGGAGGCTAGGTAAGTGAAGGTATATCTTTAGATCTTGCAATGGAATCTTTTTGTTTCTTGTTTTAGCACTAGTTTAGTTTATAAAAGAAAACTACCAAAAAATGGAATTGAGTTTGTCTCATACGCTTCATCTTTTTAATATCTTTCATGAGTATGATGGAAAGGAAAATTGTGCCAAAGTGTTAGAAGAAGAATGCATTAGAAAGTTTGGCACTCAATATTTGAATGATGAGCATGATTGCAATGTTGTTAGTATTAACTCCTTGAATATCCATGATGCTAATGATATGCAAAGCCACAAGCTTGGGGAAGCTATGTTTGATGAAGATGATATTTTTTCTCCCCCAAGCTTTGATGAGCAAATTTACTATGATGAAAGCATGCCTCCTATCTATGATGATTATTGTGATGACACGTATGCTTTAAAGAATAATTATAACCATGAAACTTGTCATCTTGATCTTAATTTTCAATCACGTGATAGTTATTTAGTTGAGTTTGCTCCCACTATTATTCATGAGAAGAATTTTGCTTATGTGGAGAGTAGGAAAATTTCTATGCAAGTAGATCATGAGAAGAATGCTTTATGTGCTGGTTATATTGTTGAATTCATTCATGATGATACTGAAAATTATTATGAGGGAGGAATATATGCTTGTACATATTGCAATAATATCAAGTTTCCTCTCTATGTGCTTAAAGTTTTGAAGTTATGCTTGTTTTACCTTCCTATGCAAGATGATTCTTGTTCCCATAAGTTGTTTGTTCATAAAATCCCTATGCATAGGAAGTGGGTTAGACTTAAATGTGCTAGTCATATTCTTCATGATGCTCTCTTTAAGTTTCAATTCTTATCTTTTATGTGAGCATCATTGAAATCATCATGCCTAGCCAGGGGCTTTAAACGTTAGCGCTTGTTGGGAGGCAACCCAATTTTATTTTAGTTTCCTTATTTTTGGTTCTTTTTAGGAATAAATAATCCATCTAGCCTCTGTTTAGATGTGGTTTTATGTTTTAATTATTGTTTGTGCCAAGTAGAACCTTTGGGAAGACTTGGGTGAAGTCTTTATGATCATACTGTAAAAAACAGAAACTTTAGCGCTCACGAGATTAGCTAGAACTTTTTACTGGAGAGTGATATTTAGTTGATTCTTTTTGCAAATGATTACTAGACAAATTACACAGGTCCACCAATTTATTTTGGAATTTTTGGAGTTCCATAAGTTTGCGTTAGTTACAGATTACTACAGACTGTTCTGTTTTTGACAGATTCTGCTTTCATTGTGTTGTTTGCTTATTTTGATGAATCTATGGCTAGTAAAATAGTTTATAAACCATAGAGAAGTTGGAATACAGTAGGTTTAACACCAATATAAATAAATAATTAGTTCATTACAGTACCTTGAAGTGGTGTTTTGTTTTCTTTCGCTAACGGAGCTTACGAGTTTTCTGTTAAGTTTTGTGTTGTGAAGTTTTCAAGTTTTGGGTAAAGATTCGATGGACTATGGAATAAGGAGTGGCAAGAGCCTAAGATTGGGGATGCCCAAGGCACACCAAGGTAATATTCAAGGATAACCAAGAGCCTAAGCTTGGGGATGCCCCGGAAGGCATCCCCTCTTTCGTCTTCGTTCATCGGTAACTTTACTTGGAGCTATATTTTTATTCACCACATGATATGTGTTTTCCTTGGAGCGTCATTTTATTTTATTTAGCTTTGCTTGATGTTTGAATAAAAATTAAGATCTGAAATTATTAAATGGGATAGTCTTCACATAGTTGTATAATTATCCGACTATTCATTGATCTTCACTTATATCTTTCGGAGTAGTTTGTCATTTGCTCTAGTACTTCACTTATATCTTTTAGAGCATGGTGGTAGTTTTATTTTGAAGAAATAGATGAAATCTCATGCTTCACTTATATTATTTTGAGAGTCTTAAATAGCATGATAATTTTCTTAAATAATCGTAATATTCTAAGCATAAAAGATTTGTAAGAATTCTTATGAGTGTGTTGAATACTAAGAAAAGTTTGATGCTTGATAATTGTTTTGAGATATGGAGGTAGTGATATTAAAGTCATGCTAGTTGGGTGATTATGAATTTAAAGAATGCTTGTGTTGAAGTTAGCAAGTCCCGTAGCATGCACGTATGGTTAAAGTTGTGTAACAAATTTGAAACATGAAGTGTACCTGGCTTGTGCATCCTTCTGAGTGGCGGTCGGGGACGAGCGATGGTCTTTTCCTACCAATCTATCCCCCTAGGAGCATGCGCGTAGTACTTGATTTTCGATGACTTTTAAATTTTTGCAATAATTATATGAGTTCTTTTGACTAATGTTGAGTCCATGGATTATATGCACTTTTACCTTTCCGCCTTTGCTAGCCTCTTCGATAGCGTGCATTCCCCTTTCTCACCTTGAGAGTTGGTGCAAACTTCGCCGGTGCATCCAAACCCCGTGATATGATACGCTCTATCACACATAAATCTCCCTATATCTTCCTCAAAACAGCCACCATACCTACCTATTATGGCATTTCCATAGCCATTCCGAGATATATTGCCATGCAACTTTCCACCGTTCCGTTCATCATCATCATGACATACATTACTTTTGTCATATTGCCATTGCATGATCATGTAGTTGACATCATATTTGTGGCAAAGCCACCATGCATTATTTTTCATACATGTCACTCTTGATTCATTGCACCATCCCGGTACACCGCCAGAGGCATTCATATAGATTCATATCTTGTTCTAGTTTTGAGTTGTAATCCTTATGTTGTAATCAATAGAAGTGTGATGATCATCATTATTAGAGCATTGCCCAAAAAAAAGAGAAAGGCCAAAAAGAAAAAAATAAAGGCCCAAAAAAAGAAAATAAATAAAAAGGGCAATGCTACTATCTCTTTTTCCACACTTGTGCTTCAAAGTAGCACCTTGTTCTTCATTTAGTGAGTCTCATATATTGTGCTTCAAAGTAGCACCTTGTTCTTCATGTAGTGAGTCTCATATATTGTGCTTCAAAGTAGCACCATGTTTTTCACATAGTGAGTCTCATAAGTTGTCTTTTTTATACTAGTGGGAATTTTTCATTATAGAACTTGGCTTGTATATTCCTACGATGGGCTTCCTCAAAATGCCCTAGGTCTTCATGAGCAAGCAAGTTGGATGCACACCCACTAGTTTTCTTTTGTTGAGCATTCATAGCTCTAGTGCATCTGTTGCATGGCAATCCCTACTCCTCATGTTGACATCAATTGATGGGCATCTCCATAGCCCGTTGATTATCCTCGTCAATGTGAGACTTTCTCCTTTTTTGTCTTCTCCACACGATCCCCATCATCATATTCTATTCCACCCATAGTGCTATATCCATGGCTCACGCTCATGTATTGCGTGAAGGTTGAAAAAGTTTGAGATTATTTAAGTATGAAACAATTGCTTGGCTTTTCATCGGGGGTATAGAAGTTGGGAACATATTTGTGTGACAAAAATGAAGCATAGCCTAACTATATGATTTTGTAGGGATGAACTTTCTTTTGCCAAGCTATTTTGAGAAGACATGATTACCTTGATTAGTATGCTTGAAGTATTATTTTTTTATGTCAATATGAACTTTTATTTTGTATTCATTCGGATCTGAATATTCATACCACAATTAAGAAGATTTACATTCAAATTATGCCAACTAGCATTCCACATCAAAAATTATCTTTTTTATCATTTACCTACTCGAGGACGAGCAGGAATTAAGCTTGGGGATGCTTGATACGTCTCCAACGTATCTATAATTTTTGATTGCTCCATGCTATATTATCTACTGTTTTGGGCAATATTGGGATTTCTTATCCACTTTTATATTATTTTTGGGACTAACCTATTAACCGGAGGCCCAGCCCAGATTTGCTCTTTTATGCCTATTTCAGTGTTTCGAGGAAAAGGAATATCAGACGGAGTCGAAACGGAATGAAATCAACTGGAGAAGTTATTTTTGGAAGGAAAGTCACCGGATATATTTGGACTCTACGTCAGGAGATACGGGAGGTGCTCACGAGGGTGGGGGGCGCGCCCCCTGCCTCGTGGGGCCCCCGTAGCTCCACCGACGTACCCCCTGCACCCATATATACCTACGTATCGTAAAACTTCCATAACAGAAGATAGATCGGGAGTTCCGCCGCCGCAAAACCTCCAGAGCCACCAAAAACCAATCGGGACCCTATTTCGGCACCCTGCCGGAGGGGGAACCCTCACCGGTGGCCATCTTCATCATCCCGGCGCTCTCCATGACGAGGAGGGAGTAGTCAAAAACACCCTCGGGGCTGAGGGTATGTACCAGTAGCTATGTGTTTGATCTCTCTGTCTCTCTCTCTCTCTCTCTCTCTCTCTCTCTCTCTCTCTCTCTCTCTCGTGTTCTCTCTCGTGTTCCCTCTATGGCACGATCTTGATGTATCCCGAGCTTTGCTATTGTAGTTGGATATTATGATGTTTCTTCCCCTCTACTCTCTTGTGATGAATTGAGTTTCCCCTTTGAAGTTATCTTATCGGATTGAGTCTTTTATGAGAACACTTGATGTATGTCTTGCCGTGCTTATCTGTGGTGACAATGGGATATCATGTGCCACTTGATGTATGTTTTAGTGACGAACTTGCGGGTTCCGCCCATGAACCTATGCATAGGGGTTGGCACACGTTCTTGACTCTCCGGTAGAAACTTTGGGGCACTCTTTGAAGTACTTTTATGTTGGTTGGATGAATCTGAGATTGTGTGATGCATATCGTATAATCATGCCCACGGATACTTGAGGTGACAATGGAGTATCTAGGTGACATTAGGGTTTTGGTTGATTTGTGTCTTAAGGTGTTATTCTAGTACGAACTCTAGGGCTGTTTGTGACAATTATAGGAATAGCCCAACGGATTGATTGGAAAGAATAACTTTGAGGTGGTTTCGTACCCTACCATAATCTCTTCGTTTGTTCTCCGCTATTAGTGGCTTTGGAGTGACTCTTTGTTGCATGTTGAGGGATTGTTATATGATCTATCTATGTTATTATTGTTGAGAGAACTTGCACTAGTGAAAGTATGAACCCTAGGCCTTGTTTCCTAGCATTGCAATACCGTTTACGCTCACGTTTATCACTTGTTACCTTGCTGTTTTATTATTTCAGATTACAAAACCTATATCTACCATCCATATTGCACTTGTATCACCATCTCTTCGCGAACTAGTGCACCTATACAATTTACCATTGTATTGGGTGTGTTGGGGACACAAGAGACTCTTTGTTATTTGGTTGCAGGGTTGTTTGAGAGAGACCATCTTCATCCTACGCCTCCCACGGATTGATAAACCTTAGGTCATGCACTTGAGGGAAATTTGCTACTGTCCTACAAACCTGTGCACTTGCAGGCCCAACAACGTCTACAAGAAGAAGGTTGTGTAGTAGACATCAAGGTTGCCGAGCTGAAGCGGGACCTGGAGCAGGCGCAGGGAGACTCGTCCTCACGAAGAGGCTGCTCGAAGAGAACAAGGGTAAGTGATTCCCGCTCTTGTGTATTTAAAGATAGGCAAAATTTGCCAATCTAACGCCAAAGCGTCGTGACTGTGTAACAGGGGCCACCGCTGAAGTGGCGTCCCTGAAGAAAGCGTTGTCCGAGGCCGAAGACAAAGCGGCCTTGGAATGCAAGGAGCGCGAAAAGCAAAATGCTAGAGTGGGCGAGGTACAGCAAGAGCTCCAGGACCTCGGCAAGAAGTGCGAGTCCGTGGAGCATGACCTGAAGGCAAAGGAGGCCGAGCTTGCGAAGGCCCTTGTCAGTTTGAAAGATGCCAAGGCCGAGGCCGAGAAAGCAAAGCAGGAGATCCAGGAGGCCAAGAAGATAGCAGCGGGTAAGAAATTCTTTATGCAAAGCAAACATGTGGAGGAGGCGTTTCTTTTACTTACTCGAATACAGAGCTCTCTTGGGGCATTTGCAGATCTGCCACGCAGCGCCTCAGACGCTGTGGAGTTCTACCGTGCCCAGGAGGGGAGCTCAACGGAGAAGCTGTTCTGGTCCCAATATGCTGGGGCCGGACATCCGATGCCTCTCAGCGACCAAGCAAGCGGTTGGTCGAACTCCTGTATGGCCGGCGGCTATGAAAGACTTCATAGTCGATGTGGCTGGTGAGCTACTGCCCAGTAGCTACTTTGGCCTGATCAAGTGGATGGTGGATGCCTGCCTGCGGCTTAAAGTGATCAAACGATCCGTTTGCATCGAAGGTGCCCGCCGAGCTTTTGCCCGCGTCAAGGTGCATTGGGGCAAGCTGGATGCGGAGAAGCTGGTCAAGGATGGGCCGTCGGAGGGCAAGGCGCATCACCATCCCGAAATGTACTACGATGGCGTGATGAAGGGTGCTCGTCTCGTCGCCAATGAGTGTACCAAGGACGCCATATTTGAATGAATTCAGTTCTGTCGTGTTTATAATTAAAGACGAAGTTACTTGCGCTATGTAGCGCTTTTGTTATTTAAAATATTACCTTCTGTGCGGCTGTTTAAAAAATCCTGAAAGTAGGCCAGTCGTCGGCTTCCGCCCCCGCGTGACTAGCACTGGGGTGTTCGTGGAAAACCCGGACCCTCTTTACCCAAATGTTTGGTCCCTTAAGGAGGTGTTCGGCGCAGCGAACAAGGCAATCGGACTATGCGGCTTTATAACTTTCACTTAGCCATAGAAGTCTACAATTCTAAATTTCGGCGAAGCCCCTAGAATCCGGAAGACCGAATCGGGGAGCTATACACGCCTAGATCGGACGAAGCCGATTTATTGCCTAAAGCAGAAAATCTTGAAGGATTTTAAAACCTCTCGAACAGCGACCAGCTCTCGCCACATCATGCCGGTCAGTTTTCGGCTTTCTCTACTGAGGTGCTCGTTTGGAAGAACCGGGACACAATCGCAGTAGTTCTCCCTGCGCTACCTTACCCGATATAATGGAACGTAAGGCACCAAAACAAGGGAGCCGGGCTATCCCAACTGTAGACCCAAGACATGATTCGGAGCTGATGCATATAGTGCTATAAGTTCGGGGTGCCGCACTGTTGAAAGTGTTCGGACTTTAGTTGCCATATAGCAGGGCGCCATAAGAAGCCCCAGGCAAACCGGCCGCACCAAGGTGTATGGATGCAATATCAAATAAACATTTATAAGAGAAAAATGCTCAAATGAGAATAACAAGCTGACGCTATATATAATCTCTCATTGACGAAAAATACGTTTAGGCGTACATTTACAATGGATGCATTAAGCAGATATAAAATAGGACTATTTGACATGTCCTATCCAGGGGCAAGCTGTGTTCAGGTAGATAAAGCAGGTATAATGATCGTAAATAGATTCCACCTGGGTATTTTCTTCTGTGCACAACGTCTATTACCTCCTTGGATGTCTCTTCCCTATAAGTCCGGCAATTCGGCTCTTTTGAGGATGTTGCGCCAATGCGGTGTCCTGAAAGGTAAGAGGGAAAGAGTGTGAAAGTATTTGGCGGTTACTCCGCCTATGCCCATGGTATTTTAAGTGCGTAATTGTGTGCACGTGGCACGAATGCTGCTTTGATGGGGCTTAAGCGGAGGCCGGACTGCTAGTCGCGCTCTTGGCGTGCCTGATGATCCTGTTGCGGGGTGCTTCGGACTCGCTTGAATGTGCTCGAAGTTGTTGTCGCCGGATTGGTTTGTCAGAGAAGGCCGCATTGTACTTCCGCCGCAAGGGCTGCAGTATGTTCTTTTGTTCGTAGGGAGCGGTCGATATTTCCGTTCACCGTTATGACCCCGCGTGGTCCTGGCATCTTGAGCTTGAGATATGCGTAGTGTGGTACCGCATTGAATCTGGCGAATGCGGTTCGTCCGGCAAAGGCATGGTAACCATCATGAAGGGACAATATCGAAGATTAACTCTTTGCTTCGGAAGTTATCCGGAGATCCAAAGACCACTTCCAATGTTATAGAGCCCGTACAGCGGGCCTCGACTCCAGGAATTACACCTTTAAAGGTGGTTTTAGTGGGCTTGATCCTTGAAGGGTCAATGCCAGTTTTGCGCACTGTATCCCGGTAAAGCAGGTTCAGGCTGCTGCCACCGTCCATAAGGACACGCGTGAGGTGGAATCCATCAATGATTGGGTCTAGGACCAATGCGGCCGAGCCGCCGTGACGGATGCTAGTAGGGTGATCCCTACGATCAAAGATGATCGGGCAAGCTGACCAAGGGTTGAATTTGGGGGCGACTGGCTCCAGCGCATAGACGTCCCTTAGTGCCCGCTTCCGTTCCCGCTTGGGGATGTGCGTGGCGTAGATCATGTTGACCGTTTTCACCTGGGGGGAAATTTCTTCGTCCCCGTGTTGGACGTCGGGCCTCCTCGTCGCCACCCTTTGTGCATCCTTGTCCTTGTCTTCGGCGTTTATCTTGCCGGCCTGTTTGAATACCCAGCAATCTCTATTGGTGTGGTTGGCTGGCTTGTCCGGGGTGCCATGAATTTGGCACGAGCGCTCCAGTATGCGGTCCAGACTGGACGGTCCCTGATTATTTCTTTTGAACGACTTCTTCCGCTGACCGGGCTTGGATCCACTGAATCCGGCGTTGACTGCCGTGTCTTCAGTGTTGTCGCCGTTGTTCCGTCACTTATGTCTGTTACGCCGTGGCTTGCCGTTATTGTCGCGGCCATCCGAATTGCCAGACTGTGGCGTAGTGCTGCTCCGGGCCAACCAACTGTCCTCGCCCGCGCAAAAGCGGGTCATTAGTGTTGTGAGAGCTGCCATGGACTTGGGTTTTTCCTGTCCGAGGTGTCGAGCGAGCCACTCATCACGGATATTATGCTTGAAAGCCGCCAGGGCTTCGGCGTCCAGACAGTCAACTATTTGGTTCTTCTTAGTTAGGAACCGAATCCAGAATTTTCTGGCTGACTCTCCGGGCTGTTGAGTAATGTGGCTCAAGTCGTCGGCGTCAGGTGGTCGCACATATGTGCCCTGGAAGTTGTCGAGAATCGTCTTCCGTGTTTTCCCAGCTGCTAATGGAGTTTGTTGGCAGGCTGTTTAGCGATCTTGGGCTGGTCCTTTGAGCTTAAGGGGAAGATACTTGATGGCGTGCAGATCGTCTCCACGGGCCATGTGAATGTGGAGAAGAAAATCTTCGATCCATACTGCAGGGTCTGTTGTGCCATTGTATGATTCGATGTTTACGGGTTTGAACCTTTCTGGGAATTCATGATCCATTACTTCGTCAGTGAAGTAGAGGGGTGCGCGGCGCCTCTGTGCCGGGCTATGTGGTTACGCAGGTCGAATTGCTCTGGGTGGCTATATTCGGCCCGGCCGGACTTGTTGAAGGTGTGTCCGGCGTGATGGTCCTCGTCGCGTACCGAGGCGCGCCCCCGTGATCCGTAGATCGATCTTGGCTGTCCTGATTTGCTGCCCCAGGCCGTAGTATGTTGGCGTGGGGGTGTTGGCTGGTATGCGGACTGGTATGCCATTTTATCCCAGCCACGAGGTGGCCGGTCAGCCGTGTGGTGCTCGAGTCCGTATTCCTCGGCTGCCAGGACTTCAGTCCATCTGTCTGTGAGCAGGTCTTGATCAGCTTGGAGTTGCTGCTGCTATAACTTTTAATGCCAGTGATGAACCTCGATTCCGGGCTGTCCGGGCACCAGCCGCTCTGCTCCCTAGTCCGATCGTAGATGGCTTTCAGCTCAATAAAGTACTCATGGATGGAGGAAGCGGATTAAATCTGATTTATGAAGAAACACTCAGCAAGATGGAGATTGATAAAAGCCGCATTGAACAAAGTGGCACGACCTTCAGGGGAATTATTCCTACTCGGGAAGCACGGTGTGCGGGAAAAATCACACTCGATGTGGTACTCGGTACCCCAGAGAATTATAGGTCTAAGGAAATCACATTCCAGGTGGCTCCTTTTAGCAGCGGATACCACGCCCTTCTAGGGCGGGACGCGTTTACAAGCTTTCAAGCTGTACCCCATTATGGGTACATGAAGCTTAAAATGCCCGGACCCAATGGAATCATCACTCTAGCCAGTGATCCGGACGTTGCGCTTCACGCCGAAAATAAAACCGCAGCTCTAGCCTTGGAGGCATTATTTGAAGCCCTAGCAGTCGAAGAGTTAACAACACTGCGGGCCACTGTGGACAGGGAGGACGTGATACTAGACAAACGACCCAAGTCCACCTCATTCAAACCTGCAGACGAGATAGTCAAATTCCAGGTCCACCCAACGGACCCCACGAAGACAGCTTCCATTGGGACACAGCTGAGCCCCGCGATTGACGCCGCACTACGAGATTTCTTACGCGAGAATTGGGACATTTTCGCCTGGCACCCATCGGACATGCCAGGCATCCCACGCAGACTGGCCGAACACAGCCTCAATATTCTAAAAGGATATAACCAGTCAAGTAGACCCTAAGGCGATTCTCAGAGCCCCAACGACAGGCAATGGGGGAAGAGTTAGCCAAGCTACTAGAGGCCGGATTTATCAGAGATATCAAACATCCGGATTGGTTGGCAAATTTGGTGATGGTACCAAAGAAGGACAAATCCTGGCGCCTATGCGTCGACTTCAAAGACCTCAACAAGGCTTGCCCCAAGGATCCCTTTCCCGTCCCTCGCATCGATCAAATCATCGATGCCACAGCTGGACACGACTCACTGTGTTTCCTCGACGCATACTCTGGATACCATCAAATAAAGATGGCAGAGTCTGACCAAGCTGCAACAGCTTTCATAACGCGATATGGCCCTTTCTGCTTCAACACTATGCCTTTCGGGCTCAAGAACGCCGGTGCAACCTACCAACGCATGATTCAAACATGCCTGGAAAAGCAAATCGGCAAAATAGTGGAGGCATATGTGGACGTCGTGGTCATAAAAACAAGACACGTCGAAACCCTAATAGATGACTTGAGGCTTACATTCGACAATCTCCGGACATACGACATCAAGCTGAATCCGGAAAAATGTGTTTTTGGCGTCCCCTCGGGGAAGCTACTCGGCTTCATCGTTTCCAACAGAGGAATTGAAGCGAATCCGGCAAAGATCCGAGCTCTGTCACAGTTGGCCATACCAACAGACCTCAAGCACTTCCAAAAACTAGCCGGATGCGTGGCTGCTCTCGGCCGCTTTATCTCGAGTTAGGAGAAAAGGCACTACCGCTTTCCGCCTTCTTCAACAAGACCGAACACTTCGTATGGACGGATGCAGCCGCGGCCAGACTGGATGAAATAAAGACCTTATTGGCCAGTAATCCAGTACTAACAGCGCCGAATGTCGACGAACCTATGCTGTTGTACATAGCTGCAACACATCAAGTCGTAAGCGCAGTGCTCGTCGTTAAACGAGAGGCTGACGGATACAAATACCCGCTCCAAAAGCCGGTCTACTACGTGTCCACGGTCCTAACCTCATGCAAATCCCAATACCCACACTATCAAAAAATAGCATACGCGGTGTTCATGGCATCCCGGAAGCTACAACACTACTTTCAGGAGTGTTCGATTACGGTGGCCTCCGAAGTACCACTCAATGACATAATAAATAACTGCGATGCTACGGGCTGGATTGCCAAATGGGCCATTGAGCTCCTCCCGTTCGACATAACGTACAAACCTCGGCGGGCCATCAAGTCGCAAGTGTTGGCGGACTTCGTCACCGAATGGACAGAAGCCGAACTCCCTAAAGAGTATGGCGCATACTCAAACTGGATCATGCACTTCGGCAACTCTAAAATGCTGGCCGGATTGGGAGCAGGTGTAGTCCTGATGTCTCCCATCAGAGACACGGTCCACGACATCCTCCAAATATTATACACAGACTCCAACAATGCAGCCGAATACGAGGCTCTATTGCACGGTCTTCGGATGGCAGTCTCTATGGGCATTCAACGCCTAGAAGTGCGCGGGGACTCAAACCTCGCAATATCACAGATAAACGGAGATTTTGATGCCAAGGACCCGAAAATGGCGGCCTACCGTAATTCCGTCCTCAAAATGTCAGCTCGGTTCGAGGGGCTCGAATTCCACCATGTGGCTCGAGAAAACAATCAAGCGGCGAATGTCCTCGCTCGCATCGGCGCTAAACGCGACCCTGTCCCACCTAACATATTCTTGGAACGGCTGTTCAAGCCATCCGTAGTATGGGAAGGGCAATACTAGGACGGATCCGAATACATCCCCAGATTCCGAACCATCAGACATAGTCGGAGGTTCTACCCCCGAAATAACGTCCTCGGCCCACAAAATCATAGCTGTAATCGCCCCGTGGACCGAGCCCTTCTTGGCCTACGTAAATAGGCAGGAGCTCCCCGAAGACCAAAATGAAGCACGCTGCATTGTCCGGCGTTCTAAAGCTTACAAAGTCTCTGAAGGGAACTCTACAAGAAAAGCGCTACCAGTACTACAAAGATGCATCTCCGAAGAGGAAGGGCAGCAACTCTTAGCTGAAATCCATGCCGGCTGGCGGGCACCACGCCGCTGCTCGGGCATTAGTCGCAAGGCCTTCCGTCAGTTTCTATTGGCCGACGGCCCGAGCAGACGCACAAGACCTTGTCCAACACTGCGTCGGTTGCCAGCTCTTTGCCAATCAGAGTCATATGCCCCCTACCGCTCTCTAAACAATCCCCATAACTTGGCCCTTTGCGGTATGGGGGCTGGATATGGTCGAACCTATTAAAGGGGGAAGCCATAAGAAGAAATACTTATTGGTCATGGTGGACAAATTCACCAAATGGATAGAAGCTAAACCAGTCAAAACGGCTGAATACGGACCATTAATAGACTTCATATCCGGGGTCGTACACCAATACGGTGTCCCCCATAGCATCATCACTGACAATGGCTCAAATTTCACGGCCGACGAAGTGAAAACTTGGTGCGCAAATATGGGCATCAAGCTCGATTACGCTTCCGTCTACCATCCCCAAACAAACGGCCAGGTAGAGCGGGCAAATGGTCTCATCATGAGTGGCATGAAACCCAGACTAGTGCAATCCTTGGCAGAGTCGGATACGCACTGGGTGGAGGAGCTCGACTCCGTACTCTGGGGGCTACGGACCACACCAAATCGCACCACCGGATATGCACCATTTTTTATGGTGTATGACGCGGAAGCAGTCTTACCTTGCGACATAATACATGATTTGCCACGCGTACGCATGTACGAAGAGAAGGAAGCCGAGTTAGATCGGCAGGATAATTTGGATGCCCTGGAGGAGGAGCGCGATGTCGCAAAAGCCCGTTCCGCATTCTATCAGCAGCAGGCTCGACGACACCAAAGCAGAGAAGTGCGGGCCAAAACTTACAATATTGGCGAGCTCGTTCTACGACTACCGGAGAAGAAGAAGGACAAAGTCAAACCCAAGTGGGAGGGTCCCTTCATCATTGACAAAGTTCTCACCAGAGGAGCGTACCGCTTACGTAATGCATCCGATAACAGACTCGAGCCGAACCCATGGAACGCGGCAAGACTACGGAGATTCTACGCCTAGCGCCGAACACAGTGTTCGTCTCCTAAAAAACCCTCACCGCCTGCATCTACGCGTAGGGAGTCCCGATCTGTGCGTCAAGGCTGATGGTAACAGGAAGCAAGGGACACAGATGTTTACCCAGGTTCAGGCCCTCTCGATGGAGGTAAAACCCTACTTCCTTCTTGATTAATATTGATGATATGGGTAGTACAAGAGTAGATCTACCACGAGATCATAGAGGCTAAACCCTAAGAGCTAGCCTATGATGGTATGATCGTAATTGTAATCGGCCTTCTAAGGACCAACCTCTCCGGTTTATATAGACACCGGAGAGGGCTAGGGTTTACGTGGAGTCAGTTACAAGGAAGGAAATATAATATCCCAATCGCCAAGCTTGCCTTCCAAGCCAAGGAAAGTCCCATCCGGACACGGGCCGAAGTCTTGAGTCTTGTATCTCCACGCTTCAATAGTCCGGACGTTGTACACAGTCCGGCTGTCCGGATACCCCCTAATCCAGGACTCCCTCAGTAGCCCTTGAACTAGGCTTCAATGACGATGAGTCCGGCGTGCAGTCTTGTCTTCAGCATTGCAGGGCAGGTTCCTTCTCCGAATACTCCAAAGTGCATGTTATGACGAATAGTGTCCGGCCTCCAATCAATGTTGTGCTCCTCGGCTTCGGTGCCTCAGTAATGACCATCTCCATGTGTCGGGCGGATGCGAGGAGTCGAGGCATTTTTGCACTTGCCACTCTCGATCCTCCGGGCTAACCGTCTATTTGAAGGGACGGGGATTCTCAGATCCAAACTCACTCTCCCTCCCATAGCCAGCATCCAACAGAGCGCTCCGCGAGAAGCCATTCCAACATGGCCGACCGTCACAGCTCTTCTGCTTGCCCTTCCCGTTCCAAGTCGGGGGATTGGGGAGAGTGTTCAGTTCCTCATAGCCGTTTGATAAAGTTACAAACCCAAGGGTTTCTCCCACCGGCGTTCATGGTCCCCGTCCGAGCTGGAATAACCACTTATGCCGGAGGAGACCAAGCTGAGGGATCTCCTGACCCATCTCCGGAGGAGCGTATATGTCCGATCCCTCATTTGTTGAGGGGCGCCGGGTTCCCTATCCACCCGTTTCTTCACGGGCTCCTAGAGTTCTACGGCCTCCAGTTACACGATCTTAGCCCTGCTTCTATTCTGCACATAGCGGGGTATGTTGCCCTTTGCGAGCTGTTTTTAGGCTGCAAACCACACTTCGGATTATGGAGGAAGTTGTTCTGCCTCGTCCCCCGCACCCAGGGGGAGTTCCTATGTCAAGTGGGCGGGGCCGAAGTATGGCGCATTGCCGAGACCAGATACCTGTCTGGCACTCCTGAGAAGGCACCAGAAAACTATGTCAAGTGGGCGGGGCCGAAGTATGGCGCATTGCCGAGACCAGATACCTGTCTGGCACTTGTGAGTGGGCGGAGTTCCTATGTCAAGTGGGCGGAGTTCCTATGTCAAGTGGGCAGGGCCGAAGTATGGCGCATTGCCGAGACCAGATACCTGTCTGGCACTCCTGAGAAGGCACCAGAAAACTGGCCTTCAGAGTGGTTCTATATAAATGACGTCCCCCTTCCGGATCTAGTCCGGCCAGGTCTCTGCAAGTTCAGCAACGCCCCGCTGAGGGCACGCCTGAGCTGGCGCCCCCGGGGCCCTCAAGAAGGGGACACAAGGGAAATATTCCTCCTGATGGACAGGATAAAGTTACTGGCCAAATCCGGACTGACGATAGTTGAGGTTATGGCAATATGCACAAGACGGGGAGTGCAGCCGCTCCAATATCGGGGGAAGCCCATGTGGCATTTCAACGGGGAAGATGACACCACCCGCTGCAGCCGTAAGGGTCCGGACTCCGCTGCCGCTCTGGCAAGGATTGTCGGGGAAGCTGATCGTGTCCCGCGAACACCTATGGGACTTGGTCCCTTGTGGTTCGGAGGGGGAGCGGAGGATGCACGAAGAGCAGATCGAGGCGATGCACACGAGCAGATTTACCCAGCTTCGGAGCTCTCCGGAGAGATAATACTCCTACTGCTGCTTTGTGGATTATATTGTGTTCTTGCTAGGGAGCAATGGGAGCTACAAAACCTAGCCTGAGTGTGGTCTCGTATGAGTCAAATGAACTAAGCCGGAGCTGAACCGAACCGAACCCTTTCTACGTTGCCCTTGGGCCTCCTTTTATAGGCACAAGGGTCACCACAGGTGGCAAGTAGACAAGGGTAAGATAGTAAAAACAGAGGTTGGTACACCGCTTTGTACAAAGGTACGATGATCTATACCTAACTCGACGGCAAGGGACAAGAGTCATAAATGCCCGTCTCGATCGCTGAAACGATTAACAGGGACCGTCAAGTCGCCTCCGTTTGCCACGATGGTAGCTTGTCAGCGCCGCTTATCGCTGCTCCCCGCTGGCTGCATAGCCCATCGACACGCGTGCTTGGGAAAGCCCCATGGCGACACGTTGGCGGATGAGCTGGAGCGGAGATGAAGAGAGGTCACTTGCCGCGGCAAGGTTCTTGTCGCGCTCGGGAGCTTGTCGCTCACCAAGCCCTCCCGGCAAGCTCCTCTTGCCGGGGCCTTGTTTCCTTCGCGCCTTGAGTGGTCTTCCCGGCAAGCTCCTCTTGCCGGGGCCTTGATTACTTTGTTCTCGAATGGCTCCAAAGGAGCCGTGGAAGATCTTGATGGTCACCGTGCCAGCCCCGCTTGCTGGTGTCAGAATCGTCCGTGCACGAGTTCGGGATACTAGGGTACCCCTACTCTAGTACACCGACAAGGATATTGTCCGATTTGTACAAAGGGGAAGAGGAGGAATTCCTTCGCATAAAAACGCGGGACGGATTCTCCATGTACAACCCCCCTAGCATGGGTAAGTTGCCATTCTTTTTCCCAGCATTACTTACTCTAGCGTTCTTTTGCTAAGATTACTTGCATCAATGCTTCTGGGCAGGAACTAAGGAGGGCCGTAGAAGGAATCTTCAGCCCCCCCACCCCCCCGCAACCAGAGGACCCTGGAAGGGCTCTAGATCCGGGACTTAAAGTGGATCCGGATATCATTGTGGAGCTTGTCAGCGGGTATTCTACCAGCGCGGCTGGGATGGCGCCCTATTGGCCATTCGACCGACTACCTGGATCGCTCCCGCTTGGCGTGTAAGCCGAGCTAAAAACCCTATCCTTGAAGAGGACTCTTCCTGTATTACAATTTATCTTTGAGGTGTCGTTCTATTTGCAGAAACGACGGCCGGAGCGAGGGGCCGAGCCCCTAGGGACTCGTCAACCACGAGCGTCCAGATCGGGCAGGCTCAAGAGGAAGGCGGTGAGGGTTTTTTAGTAGACCGACTCCTGCCTGCATCTACTACTAGTACTCCACACATCGACCGCTATCCAGCATGCATCTAGTGTATTAAGTTCATGGAAAAACGGAGTGATGCAATAAGAACGATGACATGATGTAGACAAGATCCGTTTATCTATGGGCGGTAGATATAGATCCCATCTTTTTATTCTTAGTAGCAACGATACATACGTGTCGGTTCCCTTTCTGTCACTGGGATCAAGCACCGTAAGATCGAACCCACTACCGGGCACCTCTTCCCATTGCAAGATAAATAGATCAAGTTGACCAAACGAAACACAAATATCAGAGAAGAAATACGAGGCTATAAGAGATCATTCATATAAGAGATAAAAAAAAACTCAAATAACTTTCATGGATATAAAAAGATATGACTGATCATAAACTCAAAGTTCATCAGATCCCAACAAACACACCGCAAAAAGAGTTACATCATATGGATCTCCAAGAGACCATTGTATTGAGAATTCAGCGAGAGAGAGAAACCCATCTAGCTACTAACTACAGACCCGAAGGTCTACAAAGAACTACTCACGCATCATCAGAGAGGCACCAATGGAGGTGGTGGACCCCATCCGAGATGGTGTCTAGATTGGATATGGTGGTTCTGGACTCTGCGGTGGCTGGATTAATATTTCTTCGACGCTTCTAGGGTTCTGGTATTTTTGGGGTATTTATGGAGCAAAGAGGCGGTCCGGGGGCACCCGAGGTGGGCACTACCCACTGGGTGCACTGGCCCTCTGGCGCATACAGTGGGTTGTCCGTCCTCTGGACTCCCAGTGCAACCAAGGCCCAACTTCTTCCTTCTGGCCCATAAAAATCATCATGGAGTTTCGTGGCATTTGGACTTTGTCTGATATTAATTTCTTACGATGTAAAAAACATGGAAAAAACAACAACTGGCACTTGGCATTATGTCAATAGGTTAGTACCAAAAAATGATATAAAATGACTATAAATGATTATAAAACATCCAAGATTGATTATAAACAACATGGAACAATCAGAAATTATAGATATGTTGGAGACGTATCGGCATCCCCAAGCTTAACTCCTACTCGTCTTCGAGTAGGTAAGTGATAAATACAGAATTTTTGATGTGGAGTGCTATTCATCAAGTCATATCATATTCTTTTCTTTATAGCATGGACATTTGGACTTTTATGTGATTCAAAGCAATAGTCTAGTTTTGACATAATAATTTAGATACTCAAGCATGTCAAAAAGCAACCATATCTTTCAAAATATCAATGCTAAAATAAGTTATACCTAGCCCATCATGCTCAAACATTGATCCATTCATGAAACAAACTCGAATATTAGCAACACCCAATACTTAAGTATGATAATATTGCCTCCTAGTTGGTGTTTTTATAAGAGAGGATGGAGACTCAAATTTCAAAAATAAAAATTGCATAAAGTAAAAGAAAGGCCCTTCGTGAAGGGAAGTAGGGATTTGTAGAGGTGTCAGAGCTCAAAGCGAAAAATAGAGATAAAAACATTTTGGGAGGTGTATCCATCCCACCAACGAAAACGACTCAGAGTTCCGAACACTTTCCATGCTAGATATGCCATAGGCGGTTCCCAAACAGAAAATAAAGTTTATTCCTTTTTCCATTATTCGTTCACTTTCCATGGCTAACCGTATCCACGGGTGCCCTCCATACCAACACTTTCCAAGGAATTTATTATTTAACAACATAAATTAAATTCATTTTTGCATTTCGGGACTGGGCATCCTTATGACCTTTTCCTTACTCTCGGGCAATGACAAGTGAATAAACATTCATCGTGAGAATAACACATCCAACATGGAAAATATTAGCCACCCGTCACCGTTTTGCGAGCGAAACAAACACACAAAAGAGAAGTTTATTTTGAAAATTAGAGATGGCACAAGCAAATTTGCTTAGAACGGCAAAATAATACCGCATATAGGTAGATATAGTGGACTCATGTGGCAAAACTGGTTTAAAGTATTTTGGATGCACAAGTAGAGGTCATACTTAGTGCAAAATGAAGGCTATCAAAAAGATTGAGAAGCGACCAACCAAGAAACGAATAATCTCATAAGCAAGCATTAAGCATAATTAACACCGAATAATGCACCACAAGTAGGATATAATTTTCATTGCATGATTATTGACTTTCGTGAATGCATAAGGAATCACAAACCTTAACACCAATCACTAAAAAAAAAGACACATCCGTGACATTTTGGGCCGAATGAATTTTTTTTCTGTCATACATATGACACTTCTATGACGATAATTGTGACAAAACCCGGTATCATCATAGATGTGGTGGGCTCCTACTTCTATGACAAAAATCATGACAGAAAATGGGCTTTTCGTCCTGGGCGGGCCGGAGACGCAGCTGCATGACATTCTTTGGGCCGTCCATGACGGAAAAAACCATGGTAGAAGCGAGGGGGAGGAAAATTTCGGGGAGTTGCCGGTTACGGTGGGAGGTCGGGGGCCGAGCGATGCGCGTTTCTCTGACACGCGCGGGCGTTGGCTCTAATCGAACCCGAAGCGAGGAGTTGGGCTCTAATCGAACCCGGCGATTGCCGACTGCGAGCTACGTTCTCGAACCCGGCGATCGATCGATGGCTGTTAATCGAACCCGATGGGCGATTCGCCGCTCTCGCTGCTAATCTGAAGCCGATCGATTGGATGAACGAAGGCGTTGCGGGGGTTGGATGAGCGATGGCGGTGGCGTTGCCTTTGGATGAACAGGGACCCGTGGTGTGGAGGGCTGGATGAGCGATGAGCGGTGGAGGGTGGCCGTGGAGGGTGGTTGAACAGGACCCGTGGTGTGGAGGCTGGATGAGCGATGAGACGGTGGAGGGGTGGTTGAGCGGTGGCGGTGGAGTAGCGGCGGTGGAGGCTGGATGAGCGGTATCCCATGGTGTCCCGTTTTGCGGTCGCCACACCTCTCCGATGAACGGGACCCCGTTTCGACCGTAGCGCTCCAACACAAGTCCGTTTCATCCGTTTTGCGGTACGCCACACCCTCCCGATGAACAGGACCCCGTTTTGACCGTGGCGCTCCAACACAAGTCCGTTTAAATCCGTTTTGCGGTCGCCACACCCTCCCGATCAACAGGACCCTGTTTCAACCGTAGGAGGTCCGTTTCGTCCGTTTTGCGGTACGCCACACCCCTCCCGATCAACAGGACCCCTGTTTCGACCGTAGGAGGTCCGTTTCCTCCGTTTTGCGGTACGCCACACCCCTCTCGATCAACAGGACCCCGTTCCAAACGTAGGAGGTCCATTTCCTCCGTTCTGCGGTACGCCAGGCCTCGTTTCCATCGCCTGTTCCGTCCAAGCCCTCTCGATGAACACGACCACGCATTCCGTTCCGACCCAACTGGTTGGATCCCACGCGTTTCGTTGCCTCCCGATGAACACGACGCATTCCGTTGCCTCCCCATGAACACGATGCATTCCGTTGCCTCCCCATGAACACGACGACGACGCTGTTTCTCCATTCCGACCCAGCCATGTACACGAGCCCTCGCCGTACGTATGCACGAGTAGGCGTTCGAGACCCCGCCCGTATGTACACATACGTGGCCATATTTTCTTTCTTGCACCCTGGCCGCTGTACGTACGTGTACATGCTACGTGCGCGCCTCTACTCGACACATGCGCGCCTCTACATCCACCAAGATATATGTACGCATACGTTCGCGACCGAATGACAACGCTCGTGCGCTTCGACCAGTGTGGGTCCCAATAGTCGAGCACTTCCTTGCTCTGCGAAGATGTAGCTGGTGGGTCCCAGCAGTCGGGGTGAATCGTTTTGTTTTTTGCCCGACGCACTTCCTTGCATGCGAAGATGTAGCTGGTGGGTCCCAGCATCGGGGCGAATCGTTTTTTGCCGGACGCACTTCCTTGCGTGCGAAGGTGTAGCTGGTGGGTCCCAACGATCGGGGAACATTTTTTCACGAATACGGTGGCCCGTCCGGTGGGTCCCCGCTGTCGTGGAGGAATAATTATTTTGCGCGTAATAAGGAGGCACTTCCTTGCTGCGGCCGTGGACCCAGTGTCGGCCTCTCCACGCCTGATACTCTTCCGATGGAAGTCGTTCATTGACCATATTGACCACGCCACGCCGAGAGCACCACGGCGGTGGGCGACGGCGAGGCCTAGGAAGGGGACGACACGGAGGCGGAAGACTCGTCGCTTGTTTCCCACGCGAGGGGAGTCTGACTGTCACGAGGGTTTTGGTCTGTCTGCCGTCGCCGGAGAATAACAGCAGTGTGGGTGAGTAGAGGATGGCTAGGGCAGCGATGGGAGTCTGGTGGGCGGTGAGGCTGCTTGGGCAAAGACAGCCGGCCATGGGGAGGAGGGAGCAGGCAGTCCCGCCGGCGCTTGTTTGAGCGGCTGGAGCAGGAAGAGCAGAGATTGAAGAAGCACGACGGCCGTTGGATGGACATCCAACCGTCACTGCTTGTGCGTCAACCTTTTTTTAGGAAAGCCTCAAATCTGTGGAAAACAGCATACAACCCATCTGCCATTATTTCTAATAATTTACAGCCCATTTGCTAATTCTTAAGGTTTTTTTGGAGCCCATATTCTTTTTGTTAGCATTACAGCCCATATTGTGGCCACGGTTAAAAAATTATACGAAATTTTGCATATTTCGGTGCGGTCCGAACTGTTTTTAATCCTGAAATTTTGACTCACATTCAAACTGATTTTAAAAATAAATTTATATCAATATAAAATCCAACAAATTCTCCGCACATAAAAATTAATGTAATTTAAAATCTTGAAATGAAAAAATATATTTGAAACTAATTGCCGGTTTGATGTGTTTTAAAAATGTACAGCCCATTTCTCATTACTGATGGGCCATTTTCTCGGCCAGCCGAATGAAAGCTCTCCTCGTCTTGAAAGATTTGCAACCCAACAGGCCTGACAAAGCGACTTACTTGGCAAATCACAAAAAAACTAGGCTGTGGCCATGGACCCAGCTGTCAGCCTCTCCACGTATAGTACTCTTCCGATGGAAGTCGTTCCTTGACCACGTTGACCATGCCACGCGGAGAGCACCACGGTGGTGGATGACGACGAGGCCTAGGAAGGGGACGACATGGAGCCGGGGAAGACGCGGCAGTGGAAGCCCGCGCGGAGAGGAGTACGAGGGTTCACTGGTTCGGCTGCGGTGTGAGGCTGCCGTCGCCGCAGGGCCTAGCTAGCGGTGGGAATAGTAGGGGGCGGTGAGGCCTCCACGGCAGCACAGCCGGCCACGGGAGGCAGGAGCATGCGGCACGACTGACGCTGCTTTGGGCGGCTGGAGCAAGAAGACCAGAGGTTGAAGAAGCATTACGGCCGTTGGATGGACATCGTACGGTCACTGGAGCTAGAATCGTTCATATTGACTAAGTTGAGAAAGCCCTTCGTCCCCGTCAACTTAGTAGGCCCACAAGACAGCCTCCCACCAAGGTGGGTCCCAGCTAGCCGGGGGAGTATTCATTTGTTTGTGCGTAATCAGGAGGCACTTCCGGTGGGTCCGACCTGACAGCGGGGGGAACGTTTTTTGCGAAATCGGTGGCCCGTCCGATGGGTCCCAGCGATGTGGGAAGCGATTTTTTCACAAAATACTGTTGGCCCGTCCGGTGGGTCCCATTGTCGGTGGCGGAATAATTATTTTCCGCGTAATAAGGAGGCACTTCCTTGCGGCTGCCGTGGACCCAGCTGTCGGCCTCTCCACGTCTGATTCTCTTCCGATGGAAGTCGGTCGTTGACCACATTGACCACGCCAAGGCCGAGAGCACCACGGCGGTGGACGACGACGAGGCCTAGGAAGGGGCGACACAGAGCCGAACCACGGAGGCAGGAGGCGGCGGTAGCACAGCCGGCCATGGGAGGCGTATGCGGCGGCACGACCGGCGCTGCTTTGGTAATTTGGACAAGAAGACCAGAGGTTGAAGAAGCACTATGGCCGTTGGATGGACATCATACGGTCCTTTGGAGTATTGACTAAGTTGACAAAGCCCTCCGTCCCCGTCAACTTAGTAGGCCCACAAGTCAGCCCAACAATATGGTGGGTCCCAGCTAGCAGGGGAGTATTCATTTTCTTGGGCGTAATAAGGAGGCACTTCCTTGCGTGCGAAGATATAGCTGGTGGGTCCGACCTGTCAGCGGGGGAACGTTTTTTCGCGAAATACAAAGGCCCTTCCTGTGGGTCCTAGCTGTTAGGTGGAGGAATCATTATTTTGCGCGTAATAAGGAGGCATTTCCTTGCGTGCGGCCATGGACCCAGCTGTCAGCCTCTCCACATACAGTCCACTTCCGATGGATATCTTTCATTGACCATGTTGACCAGGCCGCGCCGAGAGCACCAGGGCGGTGGACGACGGCGAGGCCTAGGAAGGGAACGACACGGAGCTAGGGAATACTCAGCAGTTGTTCCCCACGCGGCGGAGTACGAGGGTTTACTGGTTCGTCTGCCGTCGCCGGAGAATAACAGCATGTGTGGGTGAGTAGAGGGATGGCTAGGCCAGCGATGGGAGATGCGGTGGGGCCGTGAGGCTCTCTTGGCAACATAGCCGGCATGGGAGGAGGAGAAGGTAGTCCATTGATTGCTTGTTTGAGCGGCTGGAGCATGAAGAGCAGAGATTGAAGAAGCACGACAGCCGTTGGATGGACATCCAACAGTCACTGCTCTCGTGTGTTGACTAAGTTGACAGGGCGTTGCGTGTGCGTCAACCTTTTTTTTATGAAAGCATACGCGTCAACCTGTAGTAGGCGCACAAGTCAGCCTCAAATCTGTGGAAAACAGCATACAACCCATCTGCCATTATTTCTAATAATGTACAACCCATTTGCTAATTCTTAAGGTTTTTTTGGAGCCCATCTTCTTTTTGTTAGCATTACACCCCATATTGTGGCCACGGTTAAAAAGTATACGAAATTTTGCATATTTCGGTCTAGTCAACTGTTTTTAATCCAGAAATATCGATTCACATTCAAACTATTTTGAAAAATAATTTATATAAATATAAAATCCAAATAATTGTTCACGCATAAAAATCAATGGAATTTAAGATCTTGTAATGAAAAAATTGAAACTAATTCGGTTTGATGTGTTTTAAAATGTACAGGCCATTTCGGGCAAACCGAATGAAACTCCCATCGTCTTGAAAGATTTGCAGCCAACAGGCCGATAAAGCAAGTAGGCCTTGTTTGGGTATTTCTTTTAAAAAATAGAACTGGGCTAGCCATTTTCAGCAAGAAAAAAAACACAACTGGGCTCATGATGTGGTAAACATAAATAAAACCACGACTAGATGGGCCACAGCCCCAAGACAGCCCGTTGTTACCTCGATCCGTCGCTAAAACTAGTATAAATAACAACTGCTTGTTCCTAAAAAACTGCACGACTTGTCGGGTCCACGGTGTCGGCCGCTCGTAGTGTAATTCTCTCGTTTATTGACTACGTTGACAATGGCGTGAGCCCCGGATGTCCAACCATTAGGAGGAACCATATTTTTGTGCTTGTACTATAGAGGCACTTGCTTGCATCGCCATGGCGCTGGTGGGTCCCTCTGTCATCCTCTCCACGTCATATCATCTCCTTGTTCCTCTCGGTTGTTGACGACGTTGACAACGCAAGAAGAGGCGCGCACCGCATGACGAAGCGAACCAAGGCCGCAAGGCGGAGGGCGACGGCGAGGCCTCGGGCCGGAACGAACAGAGCCGTTAAAGATCGCCGGTCGATCGCGGCGGAGGGGATCGAGGTTGATGGTTGAACGCGGAGTGCGTGTTGGGGCTGATGTCGCGGAGAATAACAGGGGCGTGTGGGGAATAGAGGAGGACTGGCCAATGTTGGAGGGTATGTACGGTAGGGCGGCGGGCGCAGCCACCATGGAGGCGGGAGCAAAGGAGCCCGGCGGGTGGTTTGGTTTGGGCGGCTGGAGGAAGAAGAAGACAAGAGATAGAAGATACACGATAGATGTTGGATGTCAATCCAACGGCTGGTAGGCAGAATCGTTTGTTGACTGGCTAGTAAGTCGACACCACCTTGGATAGGCTATTTCCTCGTGGGTCCCAAATGTCAGAATCCAAATCTGTCACGGTCATGCAGCCTTTCCTATGAAAATTTACAGCCCATTTGATGTGCTAGTTCAAATAAGTTTGTGGGTGCTGGTGGGGCTAATCACTTGGCTTCAGAATGCAGTGAGCTCAAGCAGCCGGCGTGAGTGATGTTATTTCCCTTGGTTGTGATTTGTTACAATATTTCACTCTAAATTAAATGAATGGCAAGCCATTTGCCTTGTTTCAAAGAAAATATGACAGTTACAGCCGAGTTGAAAAGGGCAGGAACATCTAACTCCAGCTTAGAAACTATACAAAAGCATGAGGGTTGATTGTTCATCAGGTTTACAAAAAAAACCAGATTGAAAAGGGCAACAACATCTAACTCCAGCACTGTTTTCGGCAGTCACAATCAAATGGATCGGTCAGGTCCATAGAATGAACATTCTGGGTCGTAAAATTTACTGGATTATGACCATAATATGTTGTAAATAGAAGCCCGGCATGTTCAGAAGCTCTTTTGCCCACCTGAAACTCCTTTTTTTGCTCTTCGACATACCCATCCGTCAAAACCATGCTGCTGATAAACTTAAGCCTGATGGACAATAGTAACCTCGCATTCAGCAGGAAGAATGTGACAAATCTTGTGTTTGCACGGTTGGCTACATATCGTTCTAGCGTTATTGTCTTCAATCGAATCTCATGAGAAGTGAGAAAATCCCGATGCTTATGAATCCACCGATTGGTTATAACTTTCTTACCCCGTCCTGTTGCCTAAATAGACATGAAGATTGAAAACAGTTAAGGTCTAAAAGAAGAGTGTCGAAAGAGCAACAGCTGAACGGTTAATTCTAGTACACTATATGCGGGCTTCCAATGTGCGTGAAATTATCACCTTTATATACAACTTCTCCAGACATGGAAAGCATTGCAGCAAGCCAATAATCTTGTTTAGATCAAAACTATTCATTTGGATATATAAGATCTTGACAGAATCCAGCACCATTGATAGGCCATCCATGGAGAAACTCTTCATTGAGCATAGAACATAATATTAGTACAAAATGTGTACTCCAAGATGATATATAAATTATGCGCAGCTTATGGTTACAAGTGTAGATGATAATATAAAGTACCTGAAGAACTGTGGAGCCAAACACCATATTGAAATGAGCATATAGATCATGTATTACACCCAAGGTCTCCAGCTTTAGGCGCAGAGAGGACGGTTATTTGCAACGGTGAATAACTAGAATCAAGGATCAACCTTTGAAGTGAAGGGCATCTTGGATGATGAGCTGCCTTCCGTCAAAAGAAA